>JAIFKI010000022.1:14296296-14896296 GCA_025389145.1 Misgurnus mizolepis | reverse complement strand
CTGCTCACGTCAAGCCTGTTACGCTAGTGGTCTCAAGTCAGGTATCTCCAGAGGCATCAGAATTGTATCCCCTGTCTGCATTGCTACCACTGGTGGCTACAGCTTTGTGGTGTGTTTGGGCCACACACTGAACTACAGTTTCCATAGAGTTCACTGCAGCTCAGAGTTTCCTGAGCCACCTACCATGTCTGAACTCATTCCCAAGATGGCTACCGCAATGTCTGGACCAGTCCTCAAGATGGCTGCCTAAATTCCAAATAAACTAAATTGCAAAATAATGATGAAAGTATACACAATATATAACTTTTTTTTACCACCACTCACTCTGGTTAAGTAAGTAAATTTCATGAGTCTGGACTCCCTCTTTATAGGGCCAAACCCTCAGGTTAGTGTATATTCATTAAACTTACCCCCATCTTAAAGGAGTTCAAATAAACACAACTTCAACAACTTGCGTGCACTAACAACTTCAACAGCCGTATGTGAATGGGATGGAGTATGAGAGGTAAGTGAATGCAGTATGTGTGTGCCAGTATTGATTGCCCAGCAGGGGATGGCTTGTTCTCCTCAGTCGCATTATCCCCCCTCAAAGTCATGCACTGGCCAGGAACCGAGAGGTACCGCCTGGTGACCATGGAGTTTTGGTCCTTCAAGGAGTGGATCCACATTAAGGCTCTGTGGTCTCTCCATGTCAAACTCCCATCCCAAGCGGTGATACTGGAGATTTTCTAGGGCCCACTTGATGACAAGGCATTCCTTCTCCACTGCAGAGTAACTTGTTTCATGTGTTAGCAGTTTTTGGCTGAGGTAGGTAACAAGCCTTTATTTATCCTGTTGCTCTCTGTAACAGAACCACTCCTAGGCTCTTTGCAGAGGCATCTACCTGTACGAGGAACCGCTGGGTAAAATCTGGACTTTTGAAGGAGGATATGTGCTGATCCTATTTTGCAAAGGCAGTCTTACAGTCCTCAGTCTAAGGTATTGGATTATTGATCCCTTTTCCAAGCAAGGTTTGTGAGTGGCGAGTTCTGACACATATCTTCGGTACCAGTCGATCAATCCCAAGAAAGACCTCACCTCCTTCATTGTCATTGGTATGGGGCTCCTCCAAAGGCTTCCACTTTGTCCACCTGAGGACGACGCTGTCCACTTTCCAGGTGGTATCCCAAGTATTTTGTCTCTTGCTTTGTCCACATTTATGGTCTTCTGTAACATGCTTTTTAGGTGTTGCAGATGCTAACACCAGGAGTTGCCATGGATAAGACATCATCTAGGTAGGCAGCAGACTATCTCTCACAACTCTCTCGCTGGCCCCCCAGCATGCCAAACCGTAAAACCATGAACTCATGCAGTCCAAGTGGTGTTCTGAATGCTATATCTAGGGGTACCTGCCAGTATATATTGCAGAGATTTAAGGTTGTAATCGATCTGAGGCATCAGGTAAGCGTCAAATTGAGACTGTCCATTTTGCCTCCTAAATCCGATACATGTCCTCCATATTCCATCTTTCTTCGGGACGATGACCACTGGACTGCAGCACTCACTTGTCAAGGGCTCAATCACCTCAAGCTCCATCATCAGTTCCACCTCCTTCTTCAGTGGGTCCATGAGCCGTTTAGGTATCCGGTAAGGCCTTTGTCTCAATGGTTTTGGGTTGCTCAGGTGGCTGTGAGATGTCTGCTTGGTTGTCTGAATGTTGTTTCTCATAGGTCACTGGTCCCATTCTTCAGTTCACACTGTAGGTAGTAGGGCTAAACGATACATCGAATTTTCATCATCATCGCGATATGAACTCACGCGATGAACACATCGCATCAGACAGCCTTGACGCGATGAATGAAGGGAAAACTGTAAGCGCATGTAATAAACGTTTGACCTATCACGTTTAGTCCTGAAGACATGCCCTGCGTCCCAAACTGCATACTTCCATACTATATAGTAGGCGAAAAGCACTGCTTCTCGTACTCTTTGCATACTATATAGTATGGAAGTAGGCAGTTTGGGATGCATGGATGGTTTGCGCGTTCATCAGGGGAACCCCCAAGTCAGCTACGTCAGATTGATTTTTGAGGTGTCAGTTGCAACGCTGTGCCTGTTAGCAAAAACGATGGCAGAGAAAGGAGAGAAGAGTGAGGAACGTGTTGTCAGATGAAGACCTTGTGGTGAAAAGGAACAGCACTTCAGCTATATCATGGAATTATTTTGGATTTAGGAGAGATGACGCCACAAACACAGGTACTGTGGAAGCGGTGATTCACATACTGCGCTATTGCGCGCTCAAGTTCATTATTTCAAATGTAGGCACGCAGTATGTGCCCTCTGGAAGCGCCGCGGTCGCGACTCGCACGGTGCGACGCGCTCATTTTTCCAGGCTTTTCAGAAACATTTTAACTTTTCAGAATGACACAAGCGCATCTTGCAGATCATGTGACAATAACCTACGTGTTTAGCGGTTTCCACGCGTTTTTAGGTGCGACATGTGAATGGCCCCTACAACATGAAAAATATAAAATATTTATCGCAACTCACATCGTCATCGCAACATTAAACAATGTTACCGCACATCGCAACTTTTCCTCACACCGTACAGCCCTAGTAGGTAGGAACTCCTGTTTTTGTGCATATGGTTTTTTTTCTGTGCCTTTTGTAGGTTCTCCTTCACCTTCTCTCAGTATCACTCGAGCCGATCTGTCATCTCCAGTACTTACTGTACTATCCCCTTCTCCTCAGCTGCACTTACATTGCCTTCCCATCCTTTCCTCAGAAGGTCTAATGGTCCTTGCACCTGCCAGCCATATATAAGTTCAAAGGGCAAGAATCCAGTCGATGCTTAGGGAACCTCTCTGTAACAGTGTTTCCCATACGTTGATTTATTTGTGGCGCACCGCCACAGAATCAGCGCTGGCCGCCACAAATAGATTTTTCATGATCCCCATTTACATTTATATTTTACTGTTTAAAAACGTCTTAATTCATTGTTGCAAGCACCCAGCGCGCCCTCCCTTTCTATGTTGCATGCAGCGCGCGCCCCTCTCTCTCTCTCTCTCTCTCTCTCTCGCTCTCGCTCATGAGTGTGAAAAGGTGGCGGTGTTTCAATGTCCGTTCCTCCGTATACTTTCTTTTTCGCGTAAACGTCAACAGTCACAGATTTTACTGACAGAGAAGACGGCGATGACTTGACGAACACACACCCGTTCTCTCCCTCTCTATAATGCGATATGCCTGCGCACTTGTTTAGTAGTAACTTTGTGTAACAGTTACTGTGTATCCGCTCATATTTCTGAATTTGCACCCAATTGTCTGCGCTATACGCGACAATAAAACCCGCATTTAAATAAAAAGGGGCTCATAACAAGACATTGATGAGAAGAGCACTGTAAGTGTATGGTGATTTATAAACCAGCTGTAAACATACACGTACGTTTCGTAATTTCCTGTTATTTTGCGGGTTTCTTTCAAATATAAAAGCGCTTAAGCATTTACTTGTATTCTAGGCGAAAAAAACAAGTCAGTGGCAAGTCAGTTCCTGAATAACCCGACACAAACTTTAAAAAGTCAAATTCACTTCTCAGAGGCACAGAACTGTTCCTGAAACTGATGTTCTCCCCAAACTGAAATTAAACACAGTGTTTCGAGTTTTTCTCGTCTGTGTCATGTTGATATCAAGAAGCAACGTGCACATGACGACGAGAGAGGTGACCTGTTGCGCAATCGAGTTACCCCTCCCACTTCTGAATGTTTTACTGAGATTTCTGATCCCGTCCGAATTGACCATCAATATTACAGACGTCCTGTGGTAAAATTACATTACGCCATCTACAACCGTAAAACTAATCCCATCCGAAATAGGGCTATAGTCTGCTCATTTTATGTCTGACAACAGAACTGATAATATGTAAATAATAGCAATCAGTTGTGTTAAAATGCAATATAACGTGACAGATCAAAGAGTAGAAGTGAAACATATTTCAGGTGCCAACACTCGATCAAACCGGATCAAACGCAAACACGTGATGACGTCACATATATGCTAATTAGAGTGTGACGTCATCACCGCCACAAGTCTCTCAAAATCCTGTGGGAAACACTGCTGTAAGCTAACAGAACAAATGGTAGCCACTTGTCCCAGTCTTTACCTGTGTCGTTCACAAAAATCCTCGGCATGTGGTTGAATCTTTCGAGCAGTCCATCGGTTTGTGGCTGATAAGGTCTGTTCTGATTGTGATTATGCATAGCTGTTGATTCACTTGACCCATCAGCTTTGATGTGAAGTTTGTCCCTTTGTCTGTGAGAATCTCTTCTGGAATACCAACCCTGGAAAACCACTGTACCAGAGCTCGGATGATCTTTAGTGTGATAATAGATTGAATAGGTAATTCTTCCAGGTACCTCGTAGCGAAATCGGTGTGCACAAAGATGTACCAATTTCCAGTGCTGCTCTTCTCTAAGGGCCTTACAATGTCCATCGCTATCCGCCTAAAAGGAGCAGAGATCACAGGGAGAGGTTTCAGGGGTGCTCTACCCTGCTGGGATACAATACTGGTCTTCTGACAGATGGTTCATGTACTGCTGTATGTCTGTACATCAGTGTATAGTGTGGGCCAGTGAATCATATCATTCAACACCACATATTTCTCATTGCACATATTAGTGTTCTTTTCACATTCAACCTTTTCAAAAATGGTTTTAATGTTACATCATTCCTTTACAAAGCAACAATATTCTTAAGGAACTCCCAGCAATTAATACTGAGACCTGAGATTCAGCGACTGGTGTATCCAGGTACTTTTCAAACCGCCGTTGTTGGTGTGTCTTTCTGGGGCCCTTGGTTCCATCCTGCAGCAGACTATCGTAAAAGTCAGGCAGTGGTTGGGGACTTGCCTTAGCTTAAGCTGTGGTTACCACAGAATCATGTCAGCAGGTAAATTGTTTGCATTAACAGTCACTTCAAAATTTCAAAAAAGAGTCTCGTATATTGTCCTCTTCTCTTGGAACTTTCCAGTACCCTGTCAATTTTGCTTTTAGTGCAGGGCACAGAGATGCTTTGTGACCTGACTTCTGGCAGTAGACGATATGTCTCCGCAGAGACATCAAACTGTGTCAGAAGTGCCTCCTTTAGCTCAGAGTATTGCTCCGCCTGGTCCTCGTCCATGGACCGATACGCCTCCAATGCCTGCCCCCTGTCAGCAGCTGTACCAGATGTTAAACTCCACTCCTCCTAAGGCCAGCTCCACTTCTTAGCAAGATGCTCGAATGTCAAAGATAATTATCGATGTCCTCCCCTTGTTGGAGGACTGGTATCTTTGGCTCTGCCTGTTGTATCTTCTGATTGGGAGCAGGGAATCTTGGAGGGCCTATGTCATGACCTGCACCTACTGACCCATACTTCTCCGAGCTGTTGTGGATTGTATATTCATCCGCAGACTTCCCAAGTCCATCGATGACTGAGCAGGAGGGGCAGACTGCATTGTGGTCTCCTGCAGACCTTGAAGCTCCAGCAGGTAACACTCTTCCATTTGCTCTTGCGCCTCCACATCGGAGTCATCATCCCATCATTAGCCTTTGACCCTGGTGAGACAGGCTTAGTTGTGGTAGATTGTGCTTTAGTGACGTACCAGAACCTTCAGTAGGGTCAGACTCCTCCCCTAAATCGGGAGCTTAACCCTCTGGTAAGTATATATTTGTTAAACTTTCCCAATCTTAAAGGAATTCAAATAAACACATTTATCTTTCACAGATAAATAACATTATCTCTTCAAAAATAACAAAAACAAACAGTGTCTGTACTAAAACAATGTGTGTGCATGGAACTTTGACAGCTGTGGGGAATGAAATGGAGTATGAGAGGTGAGTGGATGCGGTACGTGTGTGTGCCAGTTTTGTTTGCCCGGCTCAGATGGCTAGTTCTCCTCCGCCACAAGGCTTCTTTAAACACTTTGCACATCCAAAAACTTGTGCATCATCCGTCTTAGACCCTGGTAAGAAGGGCTTAGGTTGTGGTAGTTTGCACTTTGGCGATGTACCGTAACGTTCATTAGGCGACACCCTTGTTCTCAACTGACTGGAAAAAGCTGCCACCAGAGCAGATGGTCACACACAGACATCCAAAGCACTAATGTGTTTTTAAATACTTTCCGTTTGTCTTAAGTTGCCTAGCTCTTGAATCAGTCTGTGAATCCCATTCAGAAGTGATTATGCCTTAATCCCTTCGAAGATCAGAGCACTTAGATGTAAACTTTCGAGGGAGTACTGCAACAATGTCACATTGTTTTGACGATTAAGATACACTTCTCAAATAAAGCAATGAAAACAGTAATTTTCTTTGAATCTGGAGTGTCTGGCACTGTTAAGGTAAGGACACTGGCTCACTACACATTTGGACACTTTGACTTATTTTCCGGTGAAGTGATTATTAAAACAAGACGGACACCACTTATATTAAGCAGCATGCAGAAACATACTTAAAACTTAAAAAGAAAAAAGAAAAACTGGTTACAATATCAAACACTTAATAATTCTGTTTTGAGTAGTCCAGTAATAAAGCGAGTGCTCGTACTGCATTAAGATGCCTAATAACATCTGGCAAGGTGACTGCCGATGAAAACTAGCCTGTGGCCAGGATATATTATTACGAATATTGCTACGTGTACACTCTCCCTTTTTCAAATCAATAAAAAAAATAAATTGAATGGAAAATTCAAATCCGTGGTGGAAGAAAGTAGTTCCCCAACAAAGAGGCTTTTAAAATCACTCCGTTGTTGTTGTTTTCTAGTTTTCTTTTTTTTTCGAACTTGTGCTGTTGAACTGTTGTATAAAAGCAATATCGCTCTGAGTCGTGTGATTCCCGCCACCTGCTTGCGACCTCGCAGGTCTGGCCTAAACACAGCTGTGATCATATAGAGCTATATAACACTCCTATTCCAGTGATATTGCTTAAGTAAATGGCAATAATATTAATCCATAACATATACTTAAACAGTGTCCAGGACCTCTTGCTGCCAAATACACACTTATCCAGCCGTAACAGGCATGCAGTGACTTTTGGGATAGCACAGTCTTTGAATAAGGAAGGCCTTACTAGCCTTCAGTCGCTCTGCTGTGACGCAATCGGTTTTTGATTTCCGCCGCCTTAGGTTGCATATATTTTAGACATGTCTATGCAAATGACCTATGTAATTATTTGCTGACCTCCTTATTACTGATGGTTAATGCCTGAATAAGTGGTAATGTTGGTCATGGTTAGAATAAAAAACTACAAAGATTTTAATCAGCGTAGGACTTCAAGCCTTAAGCGTTGTCTGTGAAACCAGTGTGTCAGTGTATTCGGAACTTAATGTCTCAACAATTCTGTTCTGTTTGAGAGCTTTTCTGTTTAAAGACAGAAGATGTCAAACATCAGCGGTTCCCACAGTGGAACTGAATCAACAAACAAAAATGAGTCTCTTGTGTAAAGCTAATATTATTGTCAAAGGTTTTATTCTGTGGTTGCTGTTTCCTTTAGAGAAATGAGAAGTTGCTGACGCATAGATTTGAGAGAGAGAGAGAGAGACACTTATAATGTATGATAACTTCTTCATGCTGACTTAAGTCAGATGTTTCCTTAATCTGAGATTTAATGAAGAAGTGCATTTAAATATTTCTTAATTTTTTATGTCACAAAAGCAGAACAGCAGTGCTGTCTCTTGTAAAGACTGATGTATTAAAGGGATCTGATTCTCTGTGTGTTTGTGTGTTGTGGTTTGATGAATGAAAGGTTGACTGTGTCCATTGACTGCCGCTGTGACTTCTGTCTGTCTGTCTGTGTTTGTTTCACTCATATTATTTATATTTTCAGCAACCAATCATGTTCAACAAATGAGACTGGGAATATTTAGCTATGCAAGTATATAATGATCATCATAAAACCTGTCATTCTTCTGAAAAACATTTGTGCTTCAGTCAGTTTATCATGTGATAGAGGTCCCTCTACTGGTCAGATTTTAAACAGCACTTTGATTCATTGCTTTAGTAATATTGTCAAACAGGTATACTGGCAGAAGATAAAATACTAAAAAATATACAAATAAATAATAGCTGAAATATATATTGTGGAATTCTGTTTATTCAAAATTCTCTCACAAATATTGAGAACCGAAACGGTTATTCACTGATTTTGTGTCTCTCACAATTCTGTATATTTAAGAAATATTGCTAGAGTAGGAGTGTGATATAGCTCTATCACACGACTCTTAGAGCGATTATTGCTGTTATGCAACCGTTCGACGGCACATGTTTGAAAAAAGAAAAGTGGACAACGAGTGATTTTTTTTTTTTTTTTTTTTTTTTAAGCCTTTTTGTTGGGGAACTCCTTTCTTCTGCCACAGATTTAAGGGTCAGAATGACAAATAACACTTTAGACTGAATGGCAGTTCTTCAATATTATAATTTTTTGGTCACAAAGTGTAGTTTTAAGATTAGTTCAGTTGAAAATGTGTATGTATAATATTTAAATCTGCAGTTGATTAGTAAAGAGCTCACCTATTTGAACATTTGCTTAGATTCGGACGTGAGACTCAGACTTAGCCCGCTGACCGCTGCCTGATTTTGGACACGGAACACTAATTACCCGCTGGCTCTGATGCACTCTTAGAACGAATGTGTTGACAACAACACATTTGTGTTACTTTTAACACAACTTGATTTTGTCTTAAAATATAACACAACACAAAATGACACATTAAAATAAGCTTAATGCACAAAGATGTGTAAATCCTTTCTGACCCCCCCAGTCACATTAGCTACAAGAGACAGAGCGACCTTCAGGCTACCATTCATTTTCAATGGTAGATGCCGTTAGCCAGCGACAAGCTTGCTGCTGCGTGAGCAAGGTGGGGCCAAAATAGACAAGGCTATTTTATGTAAATGCTGAGCGATGCGACAAAGCGACTGCCAATCGGAGTTGAAGAAAATAATTCAAGATGGTGGAAAATGCGTATTTCTGTATATATCTGACAAGTTTGGCATTTTATCCCATATATTTTGTTACTTTTATCGAGACAAAAATACTTTTAAATCCATAAACATCATTCTTGTAGCTTAACAATACCTCTTAAGTGACTTTTGATACCACTTTTAGATAATAGCCAAGGAACGCCCATCAAGCGAGTGTGTGTCGGTCGGTGTCGCTCACTTTTGTAGCTAATGTGACTGTAGGTTAAGAGTGTGTATCTGTGTTTGATGGTCAGAAATGAGATTTTATTTGTTTTTGGTTGATCATACCAGCATTAATCTATTACTTGTCAATTTTATTCATATTTATGGCGCTTTTCCATTGCATAGTACCCCACGGTTTGGTTTAGTTTGGGTCTGGTCAGCTTACTTTGAGCGACGCTCTCACTTGTATGATGTCACAGCAGTAGGCAGGGCAAATATAACACGTCTATAATCCCTCCCACTAGGAAGTGATACTAAACTCGATGGAAAAGCTAACCACGCCAAAGTGAGGCGAGCTGACCCGACCTGGCCCAAACTAAACGGTGGGGTACTATACAATGGAAAAGCATAATTTAGTCTTTGAGAACCAGAAAGAATTGTTTTATAATGGCAGATCGTCTCAGAATGACTCTGTCTCCCGTGTGTTTTACGTGTGTGTGTGTGTGTGTCTTTAAAAGATGTCTGACTACTGTTTTTCACGTGCTGGTGTTTGCAAACAGTTATCTACAGACTTGCAATGCAATTGCAGTTTCAACCAAGTGTTGAAATGAGTACTCGTCAATGTGTGTCCTCTTGATTGTCTGCTTTGGTTAATCTTCATTAATTCTGCTTTGTGTTTATTAATGCTCTTAAATGCAGGTTTGATTTTAAAGCTTTGTCAAAGAGTTTTATAATCACATCTTCAGCTTTAGGAACAGCTACAGCTCCTATGACTTCATCTCCACCAATCACCGTTGAAGATTTTTACTCAGAAATGTGTTTGTTTTTTAAACATCCTTTTAGCCCAATCAAAATTTAGATGCATTAGTTTATGATTGTCTCTTTTGTCTCATGTTGATTCTCTACAGAACAATGATAACGAAACACCGTTGCATTGTGCAGCACAGTATGGGCACACACAGGTGGTGCAGCTGCTGCTGGAAGAGTTAACCGATCCCACCATGCGTAATAATAAGTTTGAGACACCGCTGGATCTGGCCGCTCTCTACGGCAGGCTGGACGTGGTCAAACTTTTGATTTGTGCCCATCCCAACCTACTCAGTTGCAATACTAAGAAACACACCCCTCTCCATCTGGCATCCCGTAATGGACACCTGTCCGTGGTAGAGGTTCTTCTGGCGGCTGGTGTGGACATCAACTACCAGGTGAGGATTGTTTAGGCTTGATACTTATGTCATTTGTTTTGTGGGTTTCTGTGCTTCAATCCATTGGTCTATTCTGTATTGTGTCTATTCTGTATTGTGTCTATTCTTTATTAAATTTCTTGGGGTGTACCTGCTTCTTTATTAGATGGCATGGGGTATACCTGCTTCTTTATTAGATGCCATGGTTTATACCCGCTGCTTTATTAGATGCCATGGGGTATACCCGCTTCTTTATAAAATGCCATGGGCTATACCTGCTTCTTTATTAGATGCCATGGTTTATACCCGCTGCTTTATTAGATGCCATGGGGTATACCCGCTGCTTTATAAAATGCCATTGGGTATACCCGCTGCTTTATTAGATGCCATGTGGTATACCCGCTGCTTTATAAAATGCCATGGGGTATACCCGCTTCTTTATTAGATGGCATGGGGTATACCTGCTTCTTTATTAGATGCCATGGTTTATACCCGCTGCTTTATTAGATGCCATGGGGTATACCCGCTGCTTTATAAAATGCCATGGGGTATACCCGCTTCTTTATTAGAAGCCATGGGTATACCCGCTTCTTTATTAGAAGCCATGGGGTATACCCGCTTCTTTATTAGAAGCCATGGGGTATACCCGCTTCTTTATTAGAAGCCATGGGGTATACCCGCTTCTTTATTAGATGCCATGGGGTATACCCGCTTCTTTATTAGATGCCATGGGGTATACCCGCTTCTTTATTAGAAGCCATGGGGTATACCCACTTCTTTATTAGAAGCCATGGGGTATACCCGCTTCTTTATTAGATGCCATGGGGTATACCCGCTTTTTTATTAGAAGCCATGGGGTATACCCGCTTTTTTATTAGAAGCCATGGGGTATACCCGCTTCTTTATTAGAAGCCATGGTTATACCCGCTTCTTTATTAGATGCCATGGGGTATACCCGCTTCTTTATTAGATGCCATGGGGTATACCCGCTTCTTTATTAGATGCCATGGGGTATACCCGCTTCTTTATTAGATGCCATGGGGTATACCCGCTTCTTTATTAGATGCCATGGGGTATACCCGCTTCTTTATTAGATGCCATGGTGTATACCCGCTTCTTTATTAGAAGCCATGGGTATACCCGCTTCTTTATTAGATGCCATGGTGTAGGGATGCACCGATACCGATACTGGTATCGGGTATCGGCCTCGATTCCACATTTTCAAAAGCACTCATACTAGATAAAAGTCCCCCAATACCTGGAATCGATACCACGGTCTGAGAAATGTCTATGTTTGAGCGGCGTGTAAGGGGTTAATGCCTCTTGTGTTGTCCAAAGAGGCAGAGTTTACAACAAACTGGAAAACTAGTCCCTTGTTTTTTTTGTTAAATTATATGACTAAAGCTGTTACCTGTACATTTAAATCATGTTTTTTTATTTAAGTACTCTGTATCGGTATCGGCAAGTACTGAAATGCAAGTACTCGTACTCGTATTCCAAAAAAGTGGTATTGGTGCATCCCTACCATGGTGTATACCCGCTGCTTTATTAGAAGCCATGGGTATACCCGCTTATTTATTAGAAGCCATGGGTAAACCCGCTTCTTTAGATGTCAGGGGTATACCCGCTGCTTTATTAGATGCCATGGGGTATACCCGCTTCTTTATTAGATGCCATGGTGTATACCCGCTGCTTTATTAGATGCCATGGGGTATACCCACTTCTTTATTAGATGCCATGGGGTATACCCGCTTCTTTATTAGAAGCCATGGGGTATACCAGCTTCTTTTTTTAGATGCCATGGGGTATACCCACTAAATTCTAAACATTGATTAATTGCATTCAATTCATAATGATCCTTATGCTGAGAAGTCAAGCAGCAGAAGTTAAGTGACAATACTGGGCTCATTTTGGAGTGAAATAAATATGCAAGACTAGTCAAACATGTCACTAGCTGTGTTTCCATTACCCATTAAATTGTGCAAATTCACTTGCGAATTAAAAATACAGCCAATGAAAACATGTCTATTTAGCAGAAACTACCATATATCGCAAAGAAAGTGTTTATGCTCGCATGAAGTGGTTTTTCAGGCAATTTGGAAAAGATGTATTTTGCAAAACTGCAATGGAAACAGTTTATTCATAGTTTCAAGTGACCTAATGTAAGTAAGTGATATAATTATTATTTGAAGATGACGCCCAGTACACGTCTGCTCCCAAGTGTAAGAGGCTTTCCTTGCCAATAATGTTTGGATGACACTCTTACAGCTCTCTTGTGTATTGCATCCATTTGTTTTTGTTATCAGACAGATAAAGGTAGCGCTCTTCATGAAGCAGCCCTCTATGGAAAAACAGAAGTGGTACTAAAACTTCTCAACGCAGGTATCGATGTGAATATTGTAGACTGTAAGAATCTGACAGCGCTGGACACTGTTAGAGATATGCCCTCTCAAAAGAGCAGACAGATCGCTGGACTCATACAGGGTGAGAGATGATCTTATTTATATATTATGAACATCTGCTCTAAACTCTTATTGTATCTTTTAATCTTCTGTCTGTATTTACTTCACCCTCTTAATTTACAGCATGATTTCTATTATGTATTGTTTGACTTAAACACATGTTGATGTTATAACTAGTGTATCAGTCTGTCAGCACATTAGTCTTTTAGAGACTTTAACTTAAAGTCTAAATATTTCAACTACTGTTGTGTCTGAAATTAATGCTGCTTTTAATAATAATAATAATAATAATAATAATAATAATGTTTTGATCAGATGTTTTAATAAAAGACTAAATGGAAACATTGTTTAAGTTGTGTTTTTAATCCTTGTGGTGGTTGTTTTCTCTCTGTAGCTCATATGAGTGGCTGTCCGTTAAACATAACTCCGCCTTCTCCACCTGTGACTACAACTCAAAACAGCTTGAGCCCCAAGAAGAAAGGTAAGGGGAAATCCGATACGTGCATAGACATGCTATCATTATGAACTTTATACATTTTAGGCCTGGTTTAACAGAAAAGGCTTCGCTAAAGCCAGGACTAGGCCTTGATGATGAAGCATCTTTTATAAACGTGCCTTAGAAAGGCTGGTTTATATCTTAAGACAAATCTTATTTTATGAAGCTTATCTATTTAGCTTAGCTTTTAAAGGAACACGCCCAGATTTTGAGAATTTATCTTATTCACCGTATCCCCCAGAGTTAGATAAGTCCATACATACCTTTCTCATCTCCGTGCATGCTGTAACTCTGTCTAACACAGCCCGCTAGCTTAGCTTAGCACAAAGACTGGAAGTGAATGGCTCCAGCTAGCAAACTGCTATCAATAAGTGACAAAATAATGCAAACATCCTTTAACAGTATACATACTGGGAACTATATTATCTGAAGACGAAGCACTGCTACTCGGGCAGAGTGATTTGCACGACTCTGACCGAACTCTCTGCTCCTCACCAGGAGGCTTCTCGGGTGCTGCGAGCAAATCACTCCACCCAAGTTTCTAGGAATTTCCCTTTTAGACACAACATTTATGGGAGATTATTTAATCCTCCTATTATGTTTGGAGTCAAATTGACCCCAAAGCTACTTTGACATCATTGAAAAATATGTATTGTATTTTTAAACCTACTTTTTGACATTTCCTTTATACTTTATCACTTGAAGTTACTTTAGTGTTTAGTAAATCTGGCCCTAAATGTTGTCAGCACAGATGTTGTTTGGTTGTGTGATCACAGGAGAAATGGAGCAGCAGGTCATTGATCTTATTTCGGCTATGGAGGAGAGTCCGTATGAAGCTCTGTGTGAAGCGTCCTCGTGTCAATCGCTCGACAGTCTCGCCAGTGGAAAATCATCCGACAGAGATTCCGGCCGACCGGACAGTGAAGCTGGAAAGGTGAATGAGTTTGGCTGATGTCAACAGTTTGATTGACTAAATGTTCTGCTTGTATAGGAACTGACAGATGATTTTCTTGGTTTAAATGAGAGTATTTTGTGTAGTGCTGGTTTATCCACTAGATGGAGACTGTCAATTATAATCTTAAGCTCTGAAAGCTAATGTTGATATTTGAAATCACCTAAACACACACACACCCCTACTCCAATAGCATCTGGACCTTCTTTTGATAGACCCAACCCACACATACACAATCCAGGCAACAATGTTGTTTAGTAGACGCCCCTTACTGCTGATTGGCTACAAGTGTGTTTTGGTAGTCAGCCCGACTCCCTTTTCCAAAGCGTTTTTCAAATCGTGCACTCTGCCTTTAAAGCTCATGTTTTGTCTAGGGATGCACCGATAGGATTTTTTTGGGCCGATACCGATTTAAACAGACAACTTCTGGCCGATACCGATGCCGATACCGATATTAAACACTTGTATACAATACTATACAGTTGGTCTATTAGCTAGTTTATTTCTGCATCAAATAATTTTTACTGAACATGGATTTGATCTAATTAACATTCAACTGACCAACATAATAAGAGAGGCACAAATTAAGCTAAAACAAATATAATAAGACAGCATGACAACCTTTAAAGGTGGTTTTTGCAATTCAGAATTTATTTTATTAACAACATTAACTCATTTTTTTACATATAATGAATTTCTTTATGCATTTAATTAATAAACAATCGGTATCGGCCTTTCTCGTGCTATTGCCGATATGCCGATGGTTTCAAATTCATCAAAAATCGGCCGATAAATATCGGCGGCCGATACATCGGTGCATCACTAGTTTTGTCTTTAACATATGAAATCTGTCAGACTTTTGTATGTAATGTTTTGTTTGTGATGTGATTGTTTGTTGTAGAAAGAGCGATCAGCACCTCTTCAGGTTGTTCAGGGCCCAGATGAGGAGCTCAGTTCTGAGGTAAACTCTCTTTTTTTTTTTTCGCTCCTAATCCACATTCATGATGTTATTTAGATGAATATAAAAACAAATGTTTTTGACTAAATGAGTCAAAAAGTCAAGACACGACCCATTGTCAAAGTTTCAGTGTCCATCACTGTAGTTCATCCAAAAAAACCCCAGAAATGACTCAGTGTTAAATACCGGAATTATCCTTTAATTGTTTTTTAGTTCAATTCAATTAAATTTAGTTAAAAAATTGTTAAATTAAAAGTTCTAATTAAAAAGTTTAAATTAAAATTTAGAAATATAAAGTTATTATACTACATCAACAGCACACATTAGCCAGCTAACCATAACTATCACTCAATTGAAACAGAAACTGATTATGGCATATACATTTCCAATCAAGGCATATACACTTCCAGTGTAATGCTTTCTGATCAAAACAACACTAAATTACTGAAACATGTCAATGTGTGTGTTCTTATCCTAAACAAATGCTCTACTCTTCCGCACAATGGTAACCATTTAAAAACTCAACAACTAGACAAAAACATTCAAATACTAATATAACAGCTCACTAAACATTAATAAATCCCTCTCTTTTTATCTTGATTAAAAACGCATGAAATAACCTTTTATTTTGATAGCATTCAGTCTCATGCAAAGCATGCTGGGAACTGGAAATCCCCACCCAGTTTTAGCAATATTGCTTAAAAGGGGACATATCATGCAAATCTGACTTTTTCCGTGTTTAAGTGCTATAATTTGGTTCCCAGTGCTTCTGTCAACCTAGAAAAAAGTCATCGCGAAAATCATAGGGCTCTACTAATAAATGAATAACTTGCCTCATCTTCCACTCCTTCAAGTCTAACTGACACACTGATTGTAAACCAAGAGCGTGTGCCGCGTCCAGAAGTGCTTGCGCAACATTACGCACAGTGCGTAAACATTATCGATCACTTATCGAACTGTCCATTATCATTTTATCGGAAAAGTTTACATCTGTAAAATTATCGTTTTAAAATATCGCCTAGCACTAATTGTAAAATTTGGTATTTTTGAAGAACCATTCCCATATTTGAGAGGTGATAAAAGGAGAACGGTTACACTTTATTTTGATAGTCCACTTTAGACATTCTACTAACTATAAATAACTTTCCAACTTCATGTCAACTAACTTTCAATAATTTGCAACTATACGTCAACTAACTGTCATTAGAGTATTAGTAGACTGTAAGGGTTGGGGTTAGGGAAGAGGTTTGGGTTAGTGGAATAAGTTGACATGCACCTGCAAAGATACTTATAAACAGTTGAATGTCTGTTGAGATATCATCACAATAAAGTGTTAGTAGATATTAAGCAGACAGTTTACTAATTCTCTAAAGATTGGTTGTTGATAAGTAGTTGAAAAGTTACTAATAATTAGTAAAATGTCTAAAGTGGACTATCGAAATAAAGTGTTACCAGGAGAACAAATGAAAGTAGGATGAAGCTGATTTTTATTTTGAAAGCAGAATGTCTGTTCTTTCATTTGATATATTGTATGTTTTTATATTTTAAGAAGAACATTAACTGGAAGGCATTAAACTTTTGTGACGCTGGCGGGGAAAGAGTTAAATGAGTTGTTTACATAGCTTGATTTAAAACACTGTGATATTCATAGGAACCACTTAATATTTTTCATTAAAACCAAACACTATATTGTAATCGAATCAATGAGCAAATTTTAATTGTTAAGTTGTATTAGGATTAGAATAATTTTTTCAGTGTAGGTATTTTAACTGTAATGAAATACAATGCACTAGTTTGAGTATTTGAGTAATAAATGCACAGCAGTGTTTGTATGCTGGGACAATGTTAAATATCACACACCGTTTCACTCACTGCACATCTGACTGAATTAACAATCTCCTCATGAATATTAATGAAGAGCATCTTCAAACCTTTAGTCTGCCCATAACCAATATTCACAATCCCTCTGTCCCTGAGGTCGGCTGATATCCATCAGGAATAGGTTTAATATTGTAACATTCAGATTTCTGTTCGCTGGAATAAGCCTGCTAATAATGGACTGTACTATACATTTTGATCATGTAGCATTATATACTGTGTACATGTATATAAAACATCTGTTAGTGTTGTATAGCGTCAGCAGAATTTCTGGAGCATCAGCCAATCATAGTCGCCTGCATTAAAGCCCACTGTTATACATCAATCATCGTCTGTATGATGTTTTTATGCTAATAGTGATGACACCGAATGTGAAACGACTAACTGCTGAGTTTATCTCTATATGTCCGCAGGCCGTTTACACCAACAGCAGTGTAGATGAACGCATGGAGTCAGAGGAAGACCACATATATGACCTGCTGGTCACTGCACACACAAAAATGCCAAACACCTCCCAAAACAAAACAGGTACATGTTACTTACTAGGTTGGTATTTGAACTTTTCTTTGGCAGGATACTGTGAGATTTTTACTGTTTGAGACCTCGTACATGTTTCATATTCACAGAGGTTTGGGTGTGGCTTCTTTGCTCCTCCCCAGCATGTATTATACATGCATGCATATCTTTTCCTACTAAAATATTGTTTTAGTAGTGATCCTCTTCCACTGTATAGGTTTAGTGTTTAAGCAAACCTTTAACTCTATGTATAAGACTTCTGATTTAAATTTATACTCTTACTGTGCGTTCATACCAGACGCAAATAAAGAGAAAAAATCACGCTATTGGCACGTAGCTGGATGCTTGAACATTTTGAGTTAAAGGTGCAGTGTGTAACATTTATAAGGATCTCTTTACAGAAATGCAATATCATCTACATAACTGTATTATCAGCGGTGTATAAAGACCTTACATAATGAACTGTTATGTGTTTATTACCTAAGAATGAGATGTTTTTATCAACATACACCGTGGGTCCCCTTACATGGAAGTTGCCATTTTGTGCCACCATGTTTTTACGGTAGCCCTAAAGG
The DNA here is from genome assembly GCA_025389145.1 of Misgurnus mizolepis. Classification (NCBI taxonomy): domain Eukaryota; kingdom Metazoa; phylum Chordata; class Actinopteri; order Cypriniformes; family Cobitidae; genus Misgurnus; species Misgurnus mizolepis. The sequence continues at coordinate 14,878,143 of JAIFKI010000022.1, read as the reverse complement.
GACAAACTGTGTTTTGGCACTACTGTATTTTCTCTTAAACAACATGTTTGTCCTGTGGCAGCTACCGTAGCTTCTCTATGCGTTTCGGTGAGTGGTGGACCGAGCTGTTGGTTGCAATTCACAATCTCACTGCTAGGTGCTGCTAAAATCTACACACTGCACCTTTAACTTTCGTCATTCGCGTGTGAAATTCAGATGTGAATAAGCTCAATCTGCCGGCTTTAGCTAGCTTATAGTCTTTATATAAATAAATATATATCGAGAGACTGAGAGAGAGACAGAGAGAGAGCTTAAATTGAGTAGAGCGTTTTACGACATACCAGATTGTCTGACCTCCTCACTCACTTTCTTTCGAAGCAAAATCCTTTTTATTCCTGTTTCTATAAAAGCACGAAGATGTGTCCACATCAGTGACAATGATTTTGTCCTCCATTGTCTTTTAGTATTTCTGCCTTGCTTGCTATGTCATCATCACATCACTACTAGAGCTAGCTCCTGATTGTTTAACGTGGCGCAAATATCTGCCAGAGGTTTTCTTTTTTCTTTTTTGAAGTTATGCACGTCAGACGCCAGAAGTGCTCAATTCAAACTGCGTTACTTCTCGCAGCCGGATGTCTATCGCGTTTTAGCATTGATTTAAAATGTAGTCACTGGTGTTAAACGCTTTATTTGCGTCTGGTGTTAACACACTATTATTGTACTGTACATTCTTGATACATAAAAACGCGTGACTTCATGAGCTTATCAGAATGATAAAGTTTGCTTTTTCATTTGTGAATGATTCTTATAGAGTAGTGAAGACACCTTTTAGAGTTTAGCTTCAACCCTACAGTACTTAAACGCATGTTAAACAGTTGATCAGTGTTATTATTCTCGTACTACTATACAGATAGGAAGCCAAAATGATTGATGTTGACTGTGGTTTGCCAATTTGATTCATAGAAACTCTTTAAAGGGAAGAGAATGGGTTTACCAGATTTACTAGTTTAAGCCTTTATGGTTGTCAGTTCACGTCAGATATCTCGTCTTTCATTTGTGTCTTTATCCTAACATAATCTGATATGTTTGTGTCTTGAGAAGAGCACACAGTCAAGTCTTCCAGCAGTGCTGTACCTCAGGTGAGTCCTGCACATTTCTTCATTCACTTTGTTCATTTCTTCTGTATTCGTGCAGTCTAAATGTTGTTTGTCGTGTGTGTGATCTTCTGTAGATGCACTACAGAGTGTTTGTGTTTTGTCACTGTAATAAAGCTGCAGATGTTGATAAATGTGTGTAAATGATTGGTGTTATTGTTGCAGAAGAAGACAAGTGCACACATTGACCTGCAGCCTCCAGCATGCAGCACAAATACACTGCAGCCCCCTATACCTGTATTCAATAAAGCCCAGACATCTGCAGGTATGTATGTGTGTGTCTCTGTTCCAAATTCATAGTGAGCTGCCTACCTAGGAAACATTTTTAGATGTCATTATGATCATACTTATTAAGATATCATCAGCTCCAAAAGGTAAACTTTAAAGTTATGCTGCTTTTTGTTTGATTGGATTGTGGATAAGATGATCCCCGAATGCATTACTCTAATCTGAGTGAAAATTCAAGATGGTGGACAACAAAAGAATAATGTCAAAGATATAACAAGTTTAAGCACAGCTATCGGGGGATAAAGCAACACTCAGTATGGGCACTCGGTTGACAGAAGCCTCGCCTTCCAGTTGAAAGAACCAATCATTATGTGGCGTTTTATGCCTGCTGCCGGCGTCCAAATTTAGGGAAGTGAAGGATTCTGTTCTTAAGGCGGGCATAAACAGTGCGAGCTCACATGCAATGTTTTTTCTCAGGAGCAAATTTTTGATGCTGGTATGGTCGCGGCTCGCAACGTGTGAGAGGAATCACGAGCCGAGCCGGTTACGAGCACCTCCCAATAATTTTTAAACATGTAAAAAAGTTTGGGAGCTACCGGTATAAATTCATACTGTTGGTGTGGTTGAACGAGACGATCTAACAATGCACTTGAAGTTGACCAATCAGGTGGGCACAAAACACAGAAGAAAGACAAATGTGGCACTGCTACCTTAAATCTGGACGACAACTCTATAGCTGGCTATGTTTCACGCACACACCCCGGACATCATGACAAATATGACAGGTCCTTTCAGTAAGGCCTCTTGATCAGCTGCTTTGCCTGAAAGCCTGTCATACGTGTTTTTGTGATGTCCGGTCATAGCTTTGAATGTGTGAAACATGAGAGTGTGTAGTTGTTTTAGGCTATACTGCTGTTCTGATTATAGACCATTTCAAAAGATGTAAACAACACTGGTCCAGAAGCACTTCCTGTTTCAGTTTTTTAACACTAGATAAACGTTGGGATAAAATACAACCAACAGAACACATAGAACTGAGTCAAAAAGTTAAACAAACCTCTCAAAGATAATGATATATGTGTGAAATAAAAAGTCACAAAATGAAACAGGAAGTGCTTCTGGACCAGTGTTGTTTACATCTTTTGAAATGGTCTATAGCAGGGTTTCTCAAAGTCCGGACTCCGGTCCGGATCCGGACCCGACGGCAACTTGATCCGGACCCGCGTCCACTTCATATTACAAGTGCATTAATTTCTATGTGATTGATTAAATGTGTGCATTTGCTACTTTACAGATGCACATTAAACTTGTAAACTATTCGTTTAGTTTTTTTTCTTTTTAGATTTAAGAGTATTCCTGGTCCGAAAATAAAACGAATTATTTAAAATTTTTCTGTGTGACGCTGTAGCCATCACACCCAGATATTATGCACAGCTACTTCATGTACTACGGCTTTTGATCAGTAAGTCCTTATCAATCTGAAATCACTGTTGGTTTGAGTCGTTTAAAACATGCAATTGAAAAAGCAACACTCGTCAAACATAATCTTTATACATATTCTTTATTATCATGAAAATACCTGAAAAGGTTTGAAGAACAGGATTATAAATATATTCTTAAGACATTTCCTGGAGCTGCGTGTGTCTAGTTCTTCGTCTGCAGTGCATATTAAGTTTCTGCCCGAGAGCGCCCCCTGGCTTTTGGATGTAGCGGCATTTCACCGTAATTCATTGAGAAGCATAGCAAGAATCATAAGCCAATTTATAGGCGCACCCCTAATTTAGGTCAGTGTCTCTGCCTACCAACCACACTTTTTTTGCCGTGGTTTATGGATCTGATGGAGAAACAAACTGTGCCATTTCTCTAATTAGGTTGCTCTGTATTTTGCACCTGGTTACTTTTGGCATTATTTCTTGTGTTTATGTAAAAAAATTTTTTTTACTTTAAATGCAAAATACACTTATTTTTTTCCAAACTATTTGTGTTGATTTGTTATATAAACAAATGATTTACATAAAGTTTTTCCGGACCTATGAAAATTATGAGAATTCAGATTTGGACCTTTGAATGTAAACTTTGAGAACCCCTGGTCTATAGGCTACAAGGGCTACCACAATGCATTAAACGAGGGCTACTTTTTGATATTAAAACTTTTGTTTTATTTGTTGATTTTTTTACTTGTTAATGTAACCTAAAATAAGCCAACTAAAATATGTAATAAATATAAAAATTCTTAGACTCCGTGCAGAGACCACTGGTTTATACAGTACAGGATATACAAAGAGTGTCGCCATTTTTGTGTAATCCAAGCTGTGCCAAAGTCGCTGTAGTACAGTTTCATAAATGAATGTATATTAAAAGGGCTGTCGCGACAGAGTAAAAAGCAACGGAATGTCCATGTTTAATATAAGATATGCATTTATGTATAATAAATGCAAAATACATTCAGGTTTTGAAAGATCTGTTCATTAAATAATTACTTTTAAATATGTGTTATGTGTGTTAATATTTACTGCCTTGGAAAACAGGCAGTAAATATTAACACAATGTGTGAAAATGTGTGAAAATGATTTCATGAACAAACAAAAAAAATGTATGGGAATTAAATGTCAAAGCAATAAAACAAGCAATTAATCTGCATAACGGTCACAATTTGTTAGACAATTAATATTATTATATACTATAACTACATACTATGAACATTGCAAAAAATTGCAAGTGTAAATAATCAACAAATGTATTTTTGTATAGCACTAACTGTAATGCAGAGCTCTTAAACTGCGACTTCCGGTCGGCGTGTCACATTCGGTGTAGTTGTGCAAGTTTATTGTCTTTAATGTATCCAAAGCTCATGTTGGATCGGAAAATTACACACCCGCTGATGGTTGGTTCCCCCTTTGTGACTCTCTTTCCGGTTTATTGGCCGTCATTTGTCTTGTATAGTGGAAAAGCGGCTTTAAAGTAACCACGCTGATTTAAAATCGGACAAAGATGAAGCCCTGAAGTAGATAATCAAAATTGTTGAGGTCTTAGAAGAATCCTTAGTTAATCTGTTAAGCGTCACCGTCCCGTATACGGGACACCTAACTTTACGTCAATATTGTTCAGGTAAATGTTAATCTATCACTACAAACTATATATTGTTGGAAAGGTCTAAGCCTCTAGAATAGACATTTTAACAGTGTTTTATAAAATAAATTATGTAGGGAGAGTAATTGATTCATTTATGAAGAGAGTGCGCCTAAAAACATTTTTATCCTGCTAAATGTCACTGTTTCGCCAGTGGGGCACCTACGTTTACTTCAGTGTTTTCCATGTGAATTCTTATCCAATCCTGACAAACTATATATCATTTGAAAGCTCTAAGGGTGTAGTTTCGATTTATCATCAGAATTTTGGGAAAGAAATGACATAGTGAGAGCTATTTTCTAAAATGCCACAGGTCCAAAGGTGGGCCCATGTTGTTATTATATATTGGTAACACGAATACCCTATCTAAACCTAAAATTTCTTGACAAACTATATATCATTGGAAAGCTCTGAGAGTGTAGTTTTCATATTTTATCACCATTTTGGAGAAATTATGTGAGAGGGAGAGTCAGTTTCTAAAATGTCATCGGGCCACAGGTGAACCCAGTTTGTTTTTACATATGTATAGCAATAATACCCTATCCAAACCTAAACAATTTTGACAAACTATATATCATTGGAAAGCTCTAAGAGTGTAGTTATCATATATCTTCACCATTTTGAGAAAAAAATGATGTAGTGAGAGTCAGTTTCAAAAAGGTCACTGGCCCACATGTAGGCCCAATATGTTTTACATTTTTCTAACACTAAACCCCCCACCCTAAACCCCCAAAATCTTGATAAACTATGTATCACTGGAAAGCTCTCAGAATGTAGTTTTCATATGTCAAAGTCATTTGATGATAGAAATAATTTAGTGACAGTTTTTTGTTACATGCCACCCCCCCCCCATAGGAATGCATATTAATTTTCTATATTCATAACACTATATACTAGTATAAATCTACAAAAATGTTGACAAACTATATATCATTGGAAAGCTCTTAGAATGTAGTTTTCATATTTCAAAATGTTTTAGCAGTAATAATAATGCAGTGACAGCAATTGATTCATTTATGACAAGAGTATGCAACAAACCGTTGACACCTACTGGCCGTTGTTGGTAAAACCACTAAAACTGTGATACAAACCTCATTTTTTGTGATTTTAACTTGAAATTTGGATCACAACTGCTTGAGACATATGGCTTCATGTTTACATTATTACTTTTTTGAAAAATTTACCTTTTTATAATTTTTTGAATAAAATTAATATTTTATTGGATTATTTGTATTTATTAAAATAAATTTAAACTGCTATAACAATTTTTCTGTTAAATATTTTCACCTGCTTACACTTCAGTCACCTTGAATTGTCTTCTTTAAAACAAGATAAAGATTAGGCTTCTAGACCAAAAAATGCCAGAGTTATATTCATTTGAACATGCACTTCAATTTTTCACCCCCCCACTCTAAAGGATAGGATGACGCTTAAGAGGTTAAAAGACAAAACTGTGTCATACATAGTGAGACGTTACAGAAAGTTGTGATGAGTTCTTCTGTCATGTATTGGTGAACTCAACTCTGTATGTTCTTTGTTTCTGTAACATGCCCAGACAGTACAGGTGTTCGTTCGTTCATTCGTTTCTTCATTTTTTATTCCACAAAAATGAATGCCGTTACTCTGTTGTGAGTCAATAGCCGATAAGAACCGATATACGATGCTGTTTGACTGTAGTATGATGGTAGGGTCGTTAAACTTGATAAAGTGGTTGTGTGTAAAGCCTGACACTCACCTCATGTTTCAACACAAACAGCCAAACGTCTCCTGCACCCCCCTCGGTCCTCCGTTAGCTTCATAATGCTCAGCTGACACCACTGTGAGTTCACTGAGCTCAGCAGCTGTCAGTCAAACTAAACGACATCAACCAAAGCCAAAAACACACAAGTGTTACAGACAGACTTGTGTGTACATCTATTGAAGACTATCTGAAAATCAATCTGAGAGCCGAAGCATGCTGTGTGTTTTTAAACATCTTCTCTACTTCTCCTTAATAAACTCTTGCCACTCTTGGCAGACACCTTAAAGCTAATCGGCATAAAGTGCTACAGCAGATGACAAATTTAACCCTGTTACTCTAGAACGTTCCTTACTGAGGGGAGGGGTGTGATGTTACAGCTGTCAGATGAAATGAAGTAGTATACACTACAGTATGTTTGAAATGGATAACTACATTGCGAACTTCTTGTAGTAAGTGAACTTTATTACACAGTTTTAAACAGTCGCATGCTGTAGTGTTGATGTCGTCATTAAGCGTCATGGAAATGTAAATAATGATTTTGTATTTGTACTTCAGAAAAGTGAATAAGTGGATTCAGTGATGCCGCTCTTATTGTAAACATGTTGTTGTTGTTGTTGTTGTTCAGTTTGCAAGGTTCCTGCGCCTGTTGATATTTTAAGGATGGATTTTGATGAAATGACTTCCAGGGGTCTCATTTATAAACCATGCAGGGATGGAAACGTGCGTACGCTAGGTCCAACGCAAAGGTTGTGATCTATAAAAACAAAACTTAAGGGAGAATGGGCTTGCAGGGTGGGATCTGAGGATGATTCATGTACGCACACTTGCAGGTGATCTGTGATAAAGGGAACATTGCTTTGTTTTACAAGTCTTAATATTTTTGCCGTATGCCTTTTTTTGTGTACGTAGACTTTTAGTAAGGATCATACGCAGTGTTTTATAAATGAGAAATATATTTGTGTATAATGGTGGTTGTAATGAGCTTCTTATCCAAATGTTGATCTGCAGCAGTTACAAAGTGTTTGTGCTGTTGGATGATATTTAATAAGGTCTCAAAAAGGGGGCAGTACAGGGGACACAGTTTGTGTAGAGATTTGAAGCTATGGTGCATCCAAACTGTTGCTAGATTTGGCTCTAGTAGTTAAAAAACATCACTAAAGTGGTCTAAAAGTCGCTAAATCTAGCAATGAAGTTGTTAAGTTGGCTAACACTGCCTCAGACACACTCTGTTATGTGAGAAAGTAAAACCCCACACACTTTTTAACATAGAATTTGCATTCGAGTTGACTTTGAAAATGAAAATAAAAATTTTAACTGTGAAATTAAAGGGACATTAAATGAAAATTAAAGTTTACTACTTAATTTGATTTTCACACTTGTGAGAATTAATAAAAGCCTTTTGAAATATATATGCAGTTTTAATGTTTGCCAATTAATGTTAATTTTGTCAAGTTAGCAACCTCTGCTAAGTATCTCCACATTATTGTTAGAGTATCCACAGTATTACTCCACAGTATGTTTGGGTCATAAGTCTTGTTGTTTATTGCCTTGTGTAGTGATGGGTGTGTTCAGGAAGCCAGAGATGCAAAGATGCTACACATTAATGCTGTATTTATTTTACCATTATGACAGTTTGAGTGTTTGTGCTAAAAATGTAAAATTTGGCTTTACGATTATTGATTGAACGTAAGTTTTACGATTAACGATTGAACGTAAGCTTTACGATTAATGATTGAACGTAAGCTTTACGATTAACAATTGAACGCAAGTTTTACGATTAACGATTGAATGTAAGCTTTACGATTAACGATTGAACTTAGGTTTTACAATTAACGATTGACCGTAAGCTTTACGATTAATGATTGACCGTAAGCTTTATGATTAACGATTGACCGTAAGCTTTACGATTTATTATAAACATGAGCTTTACGATTAACGATTGACCGTAAGCTTTACGATTAACGATCGAACGTAAGTTTTACGATTAACGATTGAACGTAAGCTTTATGATTAACAATTGAACGTAAGCTTTACGATTTACTATAAACATGAGCTTTACGATTACCGATTAAACGTAAGCTTTACGATTTACTATAAACATGAGTTTTACGATTAACGATTGAACGTAAGCTTTACGATTTATAATAAACGTGAGCTTTACGATTTACAATAAACGTGAGCTTTACGATTAATGATTGAACGTAAGTTTTACGATTAACGATTGAACGTAAGCTTTACGATTACCGATTAAACGTAAGCTTTACGATTTACTATAAACATGAGCTTTACGATTAATGATTGACCGTAAGTTTTACGATTAACAATTGACCGTAAGCTTTACGATTTACAATAAACATGGGCTTTACGATTAACGATTGAACATAAGTTTTACGATTAACGATTGAACGTAAGCTTTACGATTAACGATTAAACGTAAGCTTTACGATTTACTATAAACATGAGCTTTACGATTAACGATTGAACGTAAGCTTTACGATTAACGATTAAACGTAAGCTTTACGATTTACTATAAACATGAGCTTTACGATTAATGATTGACCGTAAGTTTTACGATTAACAATTGACCGTAAGCTTTACGATTTACAATAAACATGGGCTTTACGATTAACGATTGAACATAAGTTTTACGATTAATGATTGACCGTAAGCTTTACGATTTACTATAAACATGAGCTTTACGATTAATGATTGACCGTAAGTTTTACGATTAACAATTGACCGTAAGCTTTACGATTTACAATAAACATGGGCTTAACGATTAACGATTGAACATAAGTTTTACGATTAACGATTGACCGTAAGCTTTACGATTACCGATTAAACGTAAGCTTTACGATTTACTATAAACATGAGCTTTACGATTAACGATTGACCGTAAGCTTTACGACTAACGATTGACCGTAGGTTTTACGATTAACGATTGACCGTAAGCTTTACGATTAACGATTGACCGTAAGCTTTACGATTTATTATAAACATGAGCTTTACAATTAACGATTGAACGTAAGTTTTACGATTAACGATTGAACATAAGCTTTACGATTAACGATTGAATGTAGGTTTTACGATTAACGATTGAACGTAAGCTTTACGATTTACTATAAACATGAGCTTTACGATTAATGATTGGCCGTAAGTTTTACGATTAACAATTGACCGTAAGCTTTACGATTTACAATAAACATGGGCTTTACGATTAACGATTGAACATAAGTTTTACGATTAACGATTGAACGTAAGCTTTACGGTTACCGATTAAACGTAAGCTTTACGATTTACTATAAACATGAGCTTTACGATTAACGATTGAACGTAAGCTTTACGATTACCGATTAAACGTAAGCTTTACGATTTACTATAAACATGAGCTTTACGATTAATGATTGGCCGTAAGTTTTACGATTAACAATTGACCGTAAGCTTTACGATTTACAATAAACATGGGCTTTACGATTAACGATTGAACATAAGTTTTACGATTAACGATTGAATGTAAGCTTTACGATTACCGATTAAACGTAAGCTTTACGATTTACTATAAACATGAGCTTTACGATTAACGATTGAACGTAAGCTTTACGATTAACGATTGACCGTAGGTTTTACGATTAACGATTGACCGTAAGCTTTGCGATTAACGATTGACCGTAAGCTTTACGATTTATTATAAACATGAGCTTTACAATTAACGATTGAACGTAAGTTTTACGATTAACGATTGAACATAAGCTTTACGATTAACGATTGAATGTAGGTTTTACGATTAACGATTGAACGTAAGCTTTACGATTAGTGATTGACCGTAAGCTTTACGATTAACGATTGAACGTAAGCTTTACTATTTATTATAAACATGAGCTTTACGATTAACGATTGAACATAAGCTTTACGATTTAATGAATGACCGTAAGCTTTACGATTTACTATAAACATGAGCTTTACGATTAAAGATTGAACATGACTTATAAAAAAAAACAACTAGGGCTGTCAATTTACGCAATTTATCCAATTTAATTTTGTAATGATCTTAATAGACACAGTATAACTCTGCCTCATATGGGCACTCTGCACAGTCGAATGAAAGTCTGTGCGTCCATGACAAAATAAGTTTCATTATCATCAAGTGTTATTTCTTTAGTTGTTTAGTTGTTCACCTTGATTTGGAAGTCGTTGATACACTGTTTGTTATAATTATATCCAAGAAGTACACGAAGGGCACTTTTCTTGGTGTCACCTCAGTTTAGACCTGCGGCGTACATACAGCAAAAGCTTATATTATGAAGACTTCAACCTTCTATTAGAAAACCCACAACAGTGTTTACAGTGTAGCACCTCAGCCAGTCAATAATGATAATCAATGATATATGTTGCCGGCGTTCAGAGTGTAACGACAGGCAGTTACAGTTTACATTTTAGTTTCTTGATTAATTTTAATCAAATATTTTTGGACGTTATTACCGTATTATAGGCACAATTACCCCTAATGCTTATCTTGCAGGCTTCCCTGAAGAGGGTTTGCTTTGCTTTCAGTATCCATGTATTTGCATTTCCTGTATCAGACCCTCTCAGATCCACTGCGGATGCCATTTTGTTGCGTTAGCAGCCAGCCTCGTCTCGCATGATGTTAAAAAGCCCATGTGTGTGTTTGGCATTGAGCATCATTGTGATCATGGCTAGTTTAACTTCTGCGCGCTTGTTTCACTTTTTTCCCCGGCTGTATGTGCTTCACGCAGGCGGCGCACACATGCTTGCTTTTTCGACAATCGTTAAGTTTTATCGATTTAATTCTTATCGTCAATTAATCGAAGATCAATTAATTGTTAACATCGCTAAGGTAACCCACCTTATTGGCTAGTGATTTGACAACGTTACGCGCCACAACTGATTTTTACCCACATTCGGCAGGTGTTCATTTTAAACCCTGATTGTCATTCTTGCCTCGTGATAGTAGTGAAAATGAAACGTCAAATCATAAATTGAATAATTTAGTTGTTAGGTTGTTATTGATTTGTTGCTGGTAACATGCATCATTTTATTAAACCATATATACAGTAAGTTGCGTTATACAGGCTTTATCCAGTGTTATCCAGTTAGCATATTGTAATGATGACCAGTAACATGGATATATACTTTTATCCTTTAAACAGACCTGTGGTATAATATAATATAACAACATAACCCAAAGTTATACAAAAAACATTCAGCAGCATAATAATATATCTAGTCATTGGTGATGTAGTGCATACAGCTCTTTTTTGGTAGAAACACCAACTGGTATACTGAGGTCTGGCCAAGTGTTCGCTCCGGCTTTGGTCCTGACATTGAGCCAGTCTTGGTGGAAAAGTGTTATTAGTGAGATACTAACATGAGCAGTAGTGTGGTCATGAAAATCATGCGGTTAGGATGCAGTATGAGACTTGTAGACATCGAGGTGTTTCACTGGATGTTGAAACCGAGCTCCGGTGTTTTTTGTTTCTGTGTTAGTAACACACATGAGCACTGCTGTTATTTTATTAAACATTGAGTCATACTGTATAACCATGGTCGGCGCGTAGTGACTGAAATCGGCACATATTGTTTCACTAAACATCTGACTTCACGTGGTGTAAGGGTTTGGGTTTGGATGAAGAACAGCACTGATTTCATCTCCTGAGGGTCTTGTTAAGATGACATCATAGATGACATCATACGTTCACACATGCTAACACAGACCAATGGCATCAGATTGGTGCTTTCTTCATCAAACTTTCAGCGAATGGCCGCAGAATTGCTGTAGACCGATGATCAGCACCGGATGTGTTTTATCGCACCAAATTATAACAAAGATCAAGACATTGTTTTTCAAAGTGCTCACGGCCCTATCACAGTTGAACGTTCCTCTTTGCTGTACTGCTTAAAGTTTTCCTCAAAGAATTATACTAACAATAAAAATGTGTGTCTGTGAGTCTTTAGTAAAGGTTTTCATGACAGAGACTCTTAGATTGCTGGATTCAGTTTCAAGCCTGCCATTCATAGTGAAGGGAATCCTTGTGAGGCATAAGCAAACCCTTATAAAGCTCTTACTAGTTAGCAATGAGAGCGAGAGAGAGAGAGCGAGAGAGAGCAAAAAGTCACAAACAAATCTCTATGGAGAAATGTCAGCTGCTCTTCGGCTGGGCTTGGAATTCTTGAGCTCACATACTTCACAACTGGTGAGCCTTTCTTTCTTTTTTCTTTCTTGTCTAGCTTTTTGTCTTCTCTGTTTTTGGTTTTTGTTCTGTCATTTCTCTTTTTCTAGTTTTTTTCTTTTTTCTGGTTGTAAAACAATGCTGGATCTGTTTCAGGCACTGGACAGTAGGTAGAGTGGGCGGTTTCATGTTATTCACACCAGATCTCAGTCCACAGACGGTCTGTAACTCTCTCCTTCTTTCTCTTTCTCTCTTCTGTTCTCTTACAGAGAGCTCATCGTACGGCCAGGATTTAAGCCCTGCCGTTCCCGAGCAGTTCACCGGTCTGCTTCACGGTTCCTCGCCGGTGGTCGACTGTCGGGAGGGAGCTTTCAAACTGCCTGCTTCTGGAGAGGAGACCTGCGAGGTATCCGACGCATCCACCAGCTCTGCCCCTCTCCACCATCCCACCCCGTCGGTCACCATGGAAACCGTTCTCCAGGACACAGACCCTAAAGCAATCTACGCCACCGTTCACAAAGAGCGGCGCGATTCGCCGAACCGCAACCCGTCCGTCCGCGATTCTCCGTCGACGAGGAAGAAGGCTCCTCCGGGTGATCTCAAGCTGGCTCGAAGCCTTTCGAAGTCCGACTCTGACCTGCTGGTGTCGTCACCTGGTGATGAAGAGACAGGATTGGGTGGACGAAGTGAGTCTGTGTCCGACTGCAGCATCACTAAGAGAAGACTGGAAAAGTCACCTTCTTTTACTTCAGAATGGGATGAGGTAAGATCGCCCCCTTGTGTCCTGGATGTGCCGTTTTTCATATCAAATACATAGCAAATAGGAAACCGAAATACATCAAAATATTAATCATCTAAACTTAAACTTAAACTTGACTCGAAGTGCAGTTTTAAATGGATTAAAAACCTCACTTAACATTCTGAAAATAATTTAAAATGGATTTTATAGTTTTTGTATATTAAGCATTTAATAAAGCATACAGGTTTTGATTCCAGTGCATCACTTCATGTTAATTTGGTAACACTTTACAATAAGGTTGTATTTGTTTACATTGGCTTATGCGTTAGCTGACATGAACTAACAATGAAAAATGTAACATTGGAAAAGTGCAATTTGTAGAATCAAGAATAAAAAGTCACGATCAAAACAATAACACTTTCCACATAACCAGCGTGGAATGATGGGATTTGTTGTCTTTAACTCAACCGCTTATGGCCATTGACGAATGAGGTAAAGTAATCAAGTTTTATAAATGTTGCGTTTGATGACATTGTTTTATTTTATTATGTAAGGTTTCATGTAATGTTCAAAACACTATTGTTAGTCATAGATGTTACAGTGTTAGTCCAATACGATGTGTTAACACAGCACAGAATTAAGTGTTCAAACTTACAATCTACAATGATTTTTCACATAATGTATTGAAAGTACAAATGTTATTGTGAGGTTATGATGTAAAATTATCATAGCTACACTGTACAGTATCAAACTCCAATACTGTATTTAGTAAATGTATTTTTGACATGACACCATTGAATTTTGCGTTATGTTATATTGCAGTACAATACCTCTTGATGTGCACTATATCGTTCGCGGGAAGACGCACTGATTACAGTCTAAAAACGAATGTTGTGATCGATATAATAGCATAAGATATTTGAAGGGTTACGAATCAAAACAACTCGCCTGTTGCTTAAAACACAAGCAAGATCAGCATCTCTGTCTAGTTAAAGGTTGATGCGAAACTCTCCATCCAGATAACACAACACAGATACTGATCTTCATTCTTTCTCTCGTGTTGTCCCATACTCTTATTGTGTCGCTTGGTTGGCCCGTACGCTTACAGGAGCTGTCTTTGCTGACACAACCAGCGGCAGACGTTAAAGAGTTATCATAGTCCACAAACAAGCGAGTGGCCCGACAGATGCTATACACTAACTAACCGCATTTGTCCACGACACTGTTGTCATGTGGTTTTTACGTCAGTAAAGGCGGTAACAAATGGTAACGTGGATATTAACGTCATTGACAGGTGACTGCACTGCCCCGTGTCACTGTTTAGGATGGCAATTTTCTCACGATTTACAAGTACTTAAAAACATTATATTGTAAGTTATCAGCTGAACAAAATATATAACACTGGCCTAGTGGTTTTTGGATATTTTACTGCAAATATCTTACAAATTGCGCATTAAATCTGACTTCATGTTAGTTTGAACCATTACTAATTAATAGTTCTAATTAAAAGTTATAACATTAGTAAATGCACCATGTACTAACTTGAACAATTGTTTTGCCATTAACAAAGATTAATGAATGATGATAAACTATATTGATCAACATTAGTTCATGCGAGTTGTATTTACTAATGTTAACAAATACAACCTTATTGTGAAGTGTTAGCGTTAATATAAATCTAAAGAGTTGAATGTTATTTTAAAGCTGTTTTGAATGGCTCAGAGAGTCATCTGGAGTCTGTTGAGATTGTTATTGTTTATGAAATAATAAATGATGACCTTTTTAGTTCGCCATTTATCTTTTCATAGAAACTAAATGTGTTGTTTATTCAGAAACCGTAAATGCTAAAACAACGCTTTTTTTATGCCATCTGGCAGTTTTCGACAGATTTATTTTAACGGTGTACGATTAAATAACAACTTTACATGGGTATTAAAATGACATCCAGTTCTGTAGCCTTAGCTTGAATCTAAAGATCTTGAAACAGGATACTGGTGTATGGTTTCTCTCAGGTAATGGAGACAGATCTGTGTTTAAGTGTGCAGGTGAATGTGTTGCTGCTCTAGGGTTTTTATTTTAGTGTAAGATTCATTATACCCATCTGTGGTTGATGGTTGTATTTGCGTTTTTTTTCTTTACATTTCTGAAGTATAATTAATTATAATGAAGAAATCTGTAATAAAACCGTAAGGGTAACAGACCCTAAAGTAGCACAGACTGCTCATTTTTGTTTGCTATGAGTCTAAAGTTGCCCTGACACACCAAATGGTCGGTGGTCAAGTAAGCTCATCACGTCTGTTCTGCCTTGGGTTGCCAACTGTTCATACAGGACCTCTTGCGTCCCCTTTTTTTGACTGCTATGCTGATCTAACCAGTGTTTGATACAACAGGCTTGTTGCGACTTCATGTGGCACCACAAGAACCGAGAGGCAGTTGACATTAAAATCCAGTGAGAGCGATTTGAGAAATCATACAGGGGAGACTGTTATCGAAATGTTCTCGATGACTTTGATGTCATCCACCTGTCGGTTCTTGTGCTGCCGCATGAAGTCGAACAAGCAGCAATAGCAGCAGTGCTGATCACGACACTTGAGAATGATCACAAACACCTGTCATCCAGTCACAGACCCCCTCAAGTACAATCAGCATACATTAAAGTTTACTTCTGTATATAGTGTGTTATTTAGCAGTTTGTGCATGTACGCCTCAATCTAAAATGCCCCAATGCATTTGCAACTTTTCTAGGACGTTCTCTCGCTTCTGATTCACAGCCTGTAGGTATATTAAGTATTTGATGTTGCCAAACTACAGCTTACAGTACGGATGCTTGGATCAGGATTTTTGCAGCCGATGCCGTTTACCGATTTGTTGTCTTCGTGATCGACCGATACCAATGCCGATACAGATTCTTCAAGCTGAAAAAGCTCTTAGATGACTGTATTTGTTAACATGTTTTATAGATAAAGTAATACCACAAATTAGGGATGTCACTTTTGAGAAAAATCAAATTCGAACGGATATTGAATATTATGCAATGTATCCGAATATATTCGAATATCTAGGTGCCCCCACGCGCATAAAAAAACGCCTTAACGGAGATTCAATCACAAGTTTATTAACAGTGACAGTCATAAACAGGACTGTCTGGATTACTTTTTTACTTAATGTTTGAAACAGCAGGTTATCAACTTATGAATAACAACTTGTATGAAAAAAAAACTATTCAGAACATGACAACTCAAACAGTAGCAGGAGTAAGGCATATAGCCAAGCCCAAACGGAATTCGCGCCACAGATTTCGGTGGAAACTCTCTTCATTGACAAGCACAGATCCCGCGCTTGAGCTTGTTTGTGAGAAGTAATCTCATTGACAACAAGCACACATACATAGCCTATCCCGCGCGTTTGTGATTCGTCATTGACAAGTACATTAACCCTGCCCGTGCTGTTTGCTTGACCGTTTTGAATGATAGAGAGCACAAACCATTTGATACTTGAGATGAAATTGAACTTACCGCTAAATTAAGCAGATCTCACTGGACTCTGTCGTCTATGTGACACGCGACAGTCAGCACATGATCATTTCAAATCCGTTTACAAGACAAATGCTGTTGTTGTTTAATATAAAGTTTACGTCGTGTTTTAAAAATGAGGAAATTATCTTCATACATGTTAATTTCATAATGCGAACGTATAAACACAAGCTTTTTATTTTGCTATAATATATAACACTATAAACAATAATACATGTCATTTTATATACAAACTATAATTCTATCTTGACATGCACATTAGGTTCATGTTGGTCCAATTTGATTCCCTCTCTTAGGCACAGTCGCCGTTGTCGGTCTCACTCTCAGCCTCCTTCCTATTACGAGGTGTTACTGTAAAAAATGCGCTACACATGGAATTTTAAAAACCGGATGGTTTATTTATAGTTCGAATACGGATATTTCACGTCATGTTCGAAAATAGAATAAAAAGTGACAGCCCTACCACAGATGTTGCCTTTATTGCAGTTATAAGGTATGTTATTGTTTTAATAGAGAATCAAATAAATAAGCACAACAAGTATTTCTATTGCAAAGAGAAATGTAATATCTCTTTAAAAAGGCTTATGTCTGTTAAAAGTAATGAAAAAAAAAACACTTCACAGTCTTTACTGTATGATTTAAATATACATGCATTTATATGAAGGATAACAGTTCTTTCGTCAAGAGCAGAGAGTGATTTTATTGAGAGATGAATTGGGTTACAGTAGCTTTAAAGCAGCATTCAGACAGCCAGCGATGTAATCGCTGTGTGTCGCCCGTCTCTTTCAATGGGGCGTTTTTTTTAATCTGGGTGTCATAAATAAATGAGTACAATCCACGCCAGTAACTTATGAGAGAAGGATGACGTGAACTCCACTGCTTCGTTCTCATTGGTAGTTGCTCCTGAAGTTCGCTTGACATTTGCATAAAGTTAAACTTTTCTTAACTTTCTTGCATCACTGGACACACCCATACGGTCGCCAATGGTCACTTTCGCTCGTGCCGTCAGAAGTCGCCCGGTTTCCATTGAAATGAATGAGATTGCGTCGCTCTGCTACTGCTGGTCGCTGGCTGTCTGAATGGGGTGTAAGACGTGTGTGTGTGTGTGTGTGTGTGTGTGTGTGTGTGTGTGTGTGTGTGTGTGTGTGTGTGTGTGTGTGTGTGAGAGAGAGAGAGAGATCGCTCGGTTCACGTGCACTGATGACAGGCAGCTGTGAAGAAAAAAAGTTTAAATGCTCAAAACTAAAGCGAATGCAAATAATAAACTTTTGGCACGAGGATGCAATTGTCTGCGATAGATGTGTGTTGTATACGCTGTTTGATGGGGATGTGAGGATGCGTTGCGCTGTTAGGACCGGAGCGCCTCCTCATAGAAAATCTGGATGTCGCACATGAGCAATGGATTATAAAAATGCTTGCACTGCGTAAAATTGTCTCTAATTGCAGCCGCATTCAGGATCACTACGTTGACAAAAGTAAACCGAAAGATCGGTTCATGAGATCTGCAAATTTAGCGATTGAGTCATTTAATGCCGTTATCATACGATCTGCAGCTGATCGATCGGAGCATCCCTAGCTTACAGGATCCATGTTATTTTTAGTTCGTCACACATAACATTAATATGAAGGGATAGCGTTTTTAAGCCTAGTGCAGGAATCACTAAGTGTTTTAGACAAATAGGCTAGTAAACCAATTTTGAACCAACTGAAAGCATTTCAGAGAAGCACAGTGTTAAAAATACCTGCTGTAAATTAACAAACTTACTAATAAACCTATCGTATGTTGCCAAGGCATATGAGTTATAAATTAATGTTTAATTAGGAGATTGTATTCAGAGTGACAGTTGGCAACTGTAGATCTGTGATATGAGAGAACTTTCTGTACCAGCAGGTGTCAGTAGTTGGTGCTCATTACTCAAAACTGGAAGAAGGAAGAGCTGTGACTGCAGTGATGCAAAACATAAACAAATCAGCACTCGCTTAACAGTTTCACACACATCTCACTCATCACAAATGGATTTGCAATGTCTTATAAGACATAATTTATGAAAATATTCATGTATTAGAATAAGAGATGGAAAAATTGAGATGAGCATTCGGTGCATTGCCTCTTCTCTTTGGTGTTTGCTTGCTTCTGTTTTCCTTCATGTGCACTGGTTGGGTATTCCAAACAACCAATCAGAATGATCCAATTCTCACATGAGCGCCACCACTGCTGAATTGGCAAAATTAAAGGTGACGGTGACTTACTTTAGTGGAAAAATGTAGACGCTGAAAGCTGGCCGACCCCAAACCATTGGCTTGTTGTGTACCACGCTTAACAATCACCCAGATCGTAGATTAACATCTATAAACACCACCACTCTCAATTATATTCAGAATATATAAAACTCCAGATTATAATGAAATATTGCACGTGTTTGGAGAGTACCTCAGGTCTGCTATCAGCTTTTGTTTTCAGGGTGGCCTGCTAACAGACACTTGTGCGTACGTGCGTGCGTGCGTGTGTGCGTGCGTGTGTGTGTGTGTCTAATTTTTCATTCAGAGAGGAGGATTTGACTTGCATGAGGTTCTCTGTCTGCTGTGTAGGGTGATGGGGGGTTTAGTAAATAAAGGCTCATGGTAGCACTTATGGTTTTCAGGAGTACACAGATTGTGATGATGTAAGCACATGTTAAGAGAGGGGTGGCCCTTACCGAGAGCTCCAGGGTTTTAAATCAGTAAGTCATGTCACTTTCATCAGTGCCGGTCTCTCCATGTATTCATCTGTCTGCAGTTTCTCAAAGGCCCAATGGCTTCCACCAGATCAGTGTTTGTGAGTGTGATTTATTTTCTATGATCTTCTGACACAGTGTTTTTATGAGGTCTGTAACTTCTGAACTGTGTCTTTCATATTAGAATAGCAAAACAACATGCTAATTTATTTAAATGTATTTAAGTCTTGATTTATCTGGACAGACATTACTTTTAGTATTTTCAGGAGCGGCACTTTTTTATTATGTTTTTGTCTTATGTTGTGCCATTTATTTGTAGTACAGCAGACACTGAGAAATCTTTTTGATTTTCTTTGTTTTTTTTATTTTTATATATTTTATTAACTTATTCTATATCAATACCGTGATTTAAAAAGTGTAATTTTTCTTTTTGCCGTTTTGAAACTCTTATATTATACTAATTCCCCAGCATTTTCTAGGATTTTTATTTATTCAGCTAAACTTAAGTGATTAGTATATGAAATATTTTGCAATATTTGTTAAGCTTTCAGCTTATTTCATAATATTTTTTATTCAGATGTTAATATCAGATGTTTGAATGAATAATGTATGTTTGGTTGTAAGGATGTTTTGCTCTTGATGTGAAGCTCTCTTATAGTGTTTGTATTAGCAGGAGTCTGTCTGAGTTTCAATATGTTTAATAAGTGCCAGCCCGGCTCTTTTGTGACTGGTGTTCACCTCACGGTCTTGGCCCTTTTGGCCTTTTGTTCAGTCATGCCAGCTTTGCCAGATGCCTGGGGTGTTTGTGACCCTCTTCAGAATAGATAAGTGCTGTGCTGTACCCCAAACACACAATACACACAACGTACACCCTACGCTTGAGCTAGACTTCAGCTGTTGACCTGTGACTCTATGGCTCTCTTTGACTTGTCTATTGTTGGAGCTGTTTACCATGATAACACCCTTATAGGCCTCACATCACAATATCTCTCTCTCTCTCCCCTCCCTCCCTCTCGAATCTGACTACAGACCCCAAGAATCAATAACATTTTGTTTGTGTTTTGTACCCGTGGGGTTCACAGGTTTGGATTTGTCTTCTCCGCCTGTTATCCTCCTGATGGCGACGTGAATTGTGTTTCCAATACAGTCTTTATGTTAGATGAGCATTTGTGTTGTGTGTGTTTGTGTGTGTGGTGTTATTGTTGTTTTAGAACAAGGTTTGCTTCAAGGGCTTGGCATAGAGTCTTATGTATTTAATTGTGCACCTTCTGGTGAATCTCTTTGGTGTGAAGTGGGTCATGAGTCTCATGTGGTGGTTTTATCATATAAACACTCGTGCTATATTCCTCAGGTGTGTAGGTCTGGTTGTTAAACTGTTGTTGTTTTATTATTATAGACCGCTGAGGTCTTTACTAAGCTAATGCCCCTTGGCCTGCTCCAACTTATAAATAATAAAGTGTGCTATTGATGGCCACACTCACTTTTATAAATAACCAATCAATACAGAGTAAACACCACATGATTTTCAGATGCTGTGGAGGAAAGAGTGTCACTTCTAAGAAATTGCTATAATAAGAGGCGTTTTTAAGTTGTGTGTACACTCACCGGCCACTTTATTAGGTACACCTTACTAGTACTGGGTTGGACCCCCTTTTGCCTTCAGAACTGCCTTAATCCTTCGTGGCACATATTCAACAAGCTTCTGGAAACATTCCTCAGAGTTTTTGGTCCATATTGAACCCATGATTTACTCACCCCGAAGCCGTTCAAGATGCATATGTCCATCATTTTTCAAACAAACACATTTTCAGTTATTTCAGAAAATGTCTTGTATCAGTGGTTCTCAACGTTATTCTTGTAGGCCCACTGCCCTGCACATGTTGTATGTCTCTCTTATTTAACAAACATGATTCAAATCATCAGCTCATTAGAAGAGATCTCCATGAACTGAACTGAGGCCTGCAGATAAGAGAGACATACAAAATGTGCAGAGCAGTGGGCCTCCAGGAACGGAGTTGAGAAACAATGTCTTATATCTTCCAGCTGCTAAACGGTAAAGTTACGGGGTCCAGCTGCTTCAAGTCCAAAAAAAGTGTATATATGTCCTTCCCCAAAGAAATCCAAACGGCTCAAGGATGATAAACAAAGGTCTTCTGAGGATAATCCGTGCAGTTTTGTTGTAGAAATATCCATATTTAAATATAACTAGCTTCCGGTAGCGCCACCATCTTAGACTCTTCTGTATTCAGGAGAGAGTATCAGCGTAGTGTACGCACTTTTCTTAGTGACGTATGACAAATGTGGATGGCAGAGAAACTTCCGTAAACTGCGGACGCGACTAAGATGGCGGTGTTCCCGGAAGTGAGTTATTTTCATCACGTCACTTCAAACAAGGGATAAAAGAAGTTTGTGTCAAAGTGAAGTTTGTCTGGAGTGTGGTTAAAGTCTTCAGTCTGGTTATCTCTGATATCAGTCTCTGGACTTGAATTTCTTTTATTGATTTGCACACTTTTGTATTATGTTTTGGTTGGCACTTGACCAGTCAAATGATGTGTTTTTGACGTTTGTGATATGCTTTTAAATTCAGAAAGAAAATTGTTGGGTTTCTCTGCAGTCACCACAGACAATACAGAGAGTTGATGTAGGTGGTGTTGTACATCTGATTGATGCACGTATGTGTATGTCTGTCCATCTGTGTACATCTGTCTGTAACAGTGTGTTATACACATGCTCATGATAGCGTTCATCAGCAGTGAAAATCATGTGTTACCCATTGAAAATGAGAAACCTGCCATGGGACACATACGAGATGTCAAATATACTTCACAAATTCTTCTTATGGAGTCTGAAGTGAAAAGATTCTTGCGGTTAATCCTCAAATCAACTAAACTCAGAATTTTTTTTAGATGGAGCAAAAGCAGCTGTTACTTTAGGATCAAAGCCTCTCCACTTTTATTTTTCCAGTTTTTATTTTTGAAGTCCTACAGTGGGGCGCCAACATCACCTTTGATCCCACACTTTTTATTATTTGTTCCAGTTGGCTACATTAATATATTACTATTAATATGGTTGCCTGTGTTGAAGACCAAGCATTGTTCTCTGTTTAGCAAAAAATTACAATTGAACAAAGTTGGTTTTCTCACTGCAGAGACAAAGGATTTCTCTCTCTATTCCATGGAGACCGCGGCCCGACCAAAAAGTAAGAAACCGCATACCGTCGTCCAGGCTTTCTGTCGACCTCTGCTGTTCCAATGCTTTAAGTTTTTCAATGTAGATCCTGAAGATTCTCTGCTGAAATCACAGTAATGACGCACTCTAAACATGATTATTGATTCAACTTCATGTTGTTTCTGAACCTGTATGCCATTCTTTAATGTTCAACACAAAAAGAGATATTTTGAGGAATTGAATCCGGCATGCTCTTCCATGCAATCATATTTTGTGATCAAGAGTTCCAGAATAAATGCACATTTAACTACTCCATATGACTTGTGCACTACATTACAAGTGTTTTTACAGATCAGTGAAACTGAATCTCTGCTTTGTGCATGAATCATATGAAGTAGATTATTGTGTGGGACCTTTAAAGCTGTGGTCAGAGTTAAATTAATTGTTTGAGAAAAGAGCCAGATTCTTCTAAATATCTCATTTTGTGTCTCATTTGTTGAAGTGTTGATTTAAATATTGGTCACATAATGTTTGGAAACCTGAATTGTCATCTTATAGACTCACGTGGGTTCTCTTATGTGTCCAGTGGTGGATAAATTCAAGCTTTCTCTCTTTGTTTTGTCGATCTTGCTTCATTTGATAAGCAATCGCTCAGAAGCTTTCCTCTCACGGTGACTTGATTTTCTTCCTTTACTAACTCTACTTATGTTACAGTACGTCTGAAAGCATTTGCATGCATTTCTGCCAGTGTTTACTATCAGTCATAAAGAGACATTATCTTTGAATTAAACACATTTCTGTGTGTGACAGTTTTAAATGCATTCTCTTTATATTATGTACGTGCTGCACGGTAAATCTCATGCGATAGTCAGTGAAGCCAGTTCCTTGATTAGTAGTATATCACCATCACCTGCTTTCAGATGAAGCACCATTTACTTCACAAAGCTGTAGTTCCCTGACAAGCTGGGCCATATTGCATACATATCGCAGGCAATATGTCCGCGATGATACATGGGAATTTGCCCCTATTGTCAGTGAACTACAACTTTGTCGGCTACAAATGATGAGCTCTCAGTACAGAAGAGTTTAATAACGGTTACAGTCAGAGATCTTAAACTCAATGACGTGGATTTAGTCTCTGAATGAATGAATGAATATATTTATGTAGAAATCTTGACATAAGGCTTCAGTGTAGTCAGCCAATGTTCTTTTGTTTTGTTTCTTAGGGTTCTGTCCATCACTAAAAGTGTTTGGACATCATGATCACTGGCTATGTTTACATGCACAAAATTTTGTTTTCTAATTGAAGGTTTACGACAGTACAGCTTACATGTATCCTTAACATTGCATTGCTGATTAAAATGTTCGTTTACATGTACATTTTATATAATCCGAACCGACGTGTGCACAAACGCCACAGCCAGGGTTGCCAGAATTGCGTATCAAAAGCAATGAATTTTCACAGCCCAAATAGCAATAACTCATCAACAAAATCCTTTCATCTTTAACATGCAGAAAAAAATAAACTCACTTCAACCGTTTAAAAGTTGCCCAAATCTGAAGGTGGCAAAAAGCAGAGCACTTGGCAACGTAGTGCACATGTACAAATAAATGCACAAAGTCAAAGCAAAGGTGGAGAGAGTTGTTTTTAAGTTTTTTTTTTTTTTTGATGTACGCAAAGAAAAAACACTTTTTGAAAGGCAGGTCGCTATTTTGTAATGGAATGATATGAATGACATGAACAATGCAGAATGTACAGCGCAAGACCCTATTACCTTAACTCATTCCCTTTTTGTTTTTGAAAAGTTGCCCGCTAGCATTTTTTGTGATTTCAAAAGTTTCACAAAATGCTTTCCAGGAAATTTTTCTTCTAAAAATATATGAACATACAATTATATCAAATGAAAGAACAGACCCTCTGCTTTTAAACAAACATTAAACAAACAAAATGGGGGGGGGAAACGTTTCATTCGATCTTAATTTTTTCTCTGTTTATAAACTCTAAAATGTGTGTTTTTCTTCAAAAAGGTGTTTTTTTTAGCAAAAAGCTGAAATAATTGCATTTTCATGAAGGAATTTTTTATAGATAAGATTCGGAACGATAATCAAAACATACATGTAGTGTAAAAATAATTACTTTTTTTTAATTGGGTAAGAGCAGGGAAAGAGCGTCAATGGTGGGGAAAGAGTTAATAATAATGCATGTTGCCATTTGCCTTGCTATTGCATGTTTCTGTTACGAGAATCATGTGATGCGTAAATAAGAGGTAAATCTATGATGTGAACTTAAGCACAGTTCTTCTGCGCATGTGCCCAATATTATTGTATATGATTTGAAAAAACTGATTCATGCGTTTACAGCGTACTTTACTCCTGATGATCAGATCACAGATCGGACTACACCACACCTTTCAAACCATCCAAATTTGCATCAGATCGACTTCAATAGTATTGATTAAAGTGTTGAGGATTGAGCCATCAATACGATTACAAAAAGACTATTTGGATGCATGTAAACGTCCCCAGAGTGAGTACTAACTCAGATTCAAGAGTAAACTAGCTTGTTAATGTGCTATTTGAGTTTATTAAAGCAACACTATGTAGTTTCCATGTAAAAATGACTTACAACTCCCCCATGTGGTTGAAAAGTGCAACAGTGCTTTCAGAGTGTGCTTGTAGCAGCTAGGAGGTTGCTCAGGTTGCAGCAACAGTACAATTTGTCCAGTTAAAAGTTGTTCTATCACTGAAATAATTTGAGACATTATTTAAAGGTAAAAAAACTTCAAAGTGTTGCTTTTATCTCTCTTTGGAAAATGGTAGCATTATACTGATGGTTTCTCGCAAGAAACACAAACTGATATCTGATTTATTACAGTTTGACAACTTGTATTAACATAATTTTTAAAACTCTTCTGTTAACCAGGTCTTAGGAACTACAGTAAAAATGAAATAATAACAAAAAATCTGTTTATATTACTCGAGGAAGATATCCTACGTGATTCAATGATTGGTTGATGTCATCACATGACCTCTGAACTCTTTGTCTCTTCAGCAGGGTTTTGTTTCATGTGACTGTGCTTTTGTTCAAGAACGTAATGTGTTTTCTTGTTCTTCTGCATGTTAAAGAGTTTAACTCTGTCATGATGTTTAGATTTCATGGGGTGTTTAGACTGTGTGCTGTATGCTGGGCGGTGTCATCTTTACTTTTTGCATGGGTAACCAGGGGGTGGTGATGTAACACTTATGGAGATGGGATTGGATTGGATCAGAGCTGGTATATATACTGTGTATATATACAGCTTTCAGACATCTCTTTTGGCAAACTGCATTAAATGTATAATCTTGTGTGTAATGGATGGTAAGCTTCCTGTGGAGGGTGAGTCCTGATGCTCACAGGAATATAAGGAATGGAAAAGTCTAACATGAATGAATCGGCTTACACAAACGTTTTACTGTGTGGTCTAAAGGCGATTATTATTTCACAATGGTTTGTTTATATTTTACAGATTGAGAAGATCATGACTCTGATAGGAGCTGGCATTGATTTCTCTAAAGAGCAGGACTGCCCTGTTTCAGGTATGAGCTATTCATAACATTTTCATATAAATATATAGTTTTGTTTATAAAAGTATTTCAAGTATATTCTTTCTACACTTGTGGTTTAGTATCTGAGCTCATGTATATGATGGCAGGGTCATGGTTAACACACACATGCTCTTTATACATCGAGTCATAGGTCCAGCTGGCAACACTTTCTAATCCTAATCTTTACACTTTTTCTGTCTTATAAAAGGCAAGATAATTTTTTTTAGATAATCAATTCTCATGACAGGGTCTTTGTGAAGGTTATATTGAAATGAGGTGCATTGCATGGGCTGTTTTATGAGAGGAGACCTGACTGAGTAGTCCAGCATTGAAACACAATCTCTTGATGGGCAAGAGGAGGATGGAGGCCAAAAGGGTTACATTAGTAAATGAAGGAGATGGCGTTGGCTTGCCCTTTAAATGGAGAATGAGAAATCCCAGTGTGCCGCTGAAGGACAAGGGGACACTTGAGAGTTAAATCAATGGATGCTGAGATGCTTGAAGATTCAGCGTGATGATGCTTGACCTCAGTCTGTATGGACACGGCTCAGTTATTGACCCATACCAAATAAACTGTCACTGTATCCCATACTTCTTAAAAGCTTCTGGTCTTCAGTTCTCTCTCACTAAAGCATTGAGTTTATTAAAGTGGTTTATATGTCTGTAAGGGTTCTGTGTACACCTGCTGGACACACATAAGCACAAAGTCATGTGATGCTCCTTATGACCTCATTTCCTGTTTTCTTTCAGGCTCATACCTGCATTTTCTCTTTATTAGTAACGCTATCATTATATTAGGTTTTTATATTTGGGCCAGTTAACAATAACCTAGTGTTGGGCTATATGATGTGTGTGATCATCCTATTGTCATCCTGTGAGATCAACGATACACGATAGTATCAGGCGGGGCAATAGTTTACATTTATTTATTCCTTTTTTTACTCATTTAAGCCACTGGATTGGTGGACAAAAAAGAAGCTGATTTACTCTAAGGGCAGCTGGCAACACTGTCACGACCACAACCTTCTTAAAACTGTTGCCATTAATCCTAGCGTGTCATTAATGCACAGGTGCAAATTATGGAAGCGGGAACAGCACACTTGCTGGTTTTAAATCCCTGCATGCCTAACAACCTCCCTAATACAAGTACATTTTAGAATCCCGTGCATTACAAGTTCAGCTGCAAGGAGGAGTCCGTGCTGCGCGCATTCAGGTCTGAGCAAGAGTCTAAGACAAGCGCATTACAAGTTTAGGTGCAAGAAGGAGTCCATGCTACACGCATTCAGTTCAAGCAAGAGTCCAAGGCGTGCATTTCAAGTACAGGTGCAAGAAGGAGTCCATGCCACCCGCATTCAGGTCTGAGGATGAGTCCAAGACAGGGTGCAAGGAGGAGTCCATGCTACGTGCGTTCAGGTCTGAGCAAGAGTCCAAGACACGCACATTACGAGTTCAGATGCAAGAAGGAGTCTGTGCTGCGTGCATTCAGGTCTGAGCAAGAGTCCAAGACAAGCACATTACGAGTTTAGGTGCAAGAAGGAGTCCATGCTACACGCATTCAGTTCAAGCAAGAGTCCAAGGCGTGCATTTCAAGTTCAGGTGCAAGAAGGAGTCCATGCCACCCGCATTCAGGTCTGAGGATGAGTCCAAGACAGGGTGCAAGGAGGAGTCCATGCTACGTGCGTTCAGGTCTGAGCAAGAGTCCAAGACACGCACATTACGAGTTCAGATGCAAGAAGGAGTCTGTGCTGCGTGCATTCAGGTCTGAGCAAGAGTCCAAGACAAGCACATTACGAGTTTAGGTGCAAGAAGGAGTCCATGCTACACGCATTCAGTTCAAGCAAGAGTCCAAGGCGTGCATTTCAAGTTCAGGTGCAAGAAGGAGTCCATGCCACCCGCATTCAGGTCTGAGGATGAGTCCAAGACAGGGTGCAAGGAGGAGTCCATGCTATGTGCGTTCAGGTTCAAGCAAGAGTTCAAGAAATGCGCATTACAAGTTTAGGTGCAAGGAGTCGTCCATGCTACGTGCGTTCAGGTCTGAGCAAGAGCCCAAGACATGCGCATTACAAGTTTAGGTGCAAGGAGTCCATGCTACGCGCATTCAGGTCCGAGCAAGAGTCCAAGACACCTGCATTACGAGTTCAGGTGCAAGGAGGAGTCCGTGCTGCGTGCATTCAGGTCTGAGCAAGAGTCCAAGACATGTGCATTAAAAGTTCAGTTGTCCGGAGCAGTCCCTGCTACACGTATTCAGTTCAAGCAAGAGTCCATGGCATGCATTTAAAGTTCAGGTGCAAGAAGGAGTCCATGCCGGCCGCATTCAGGTCCGAGGAAGAGTCCAAGACACGCACATTACAAGTTAGAGTGCAAGGAGGAGTCCATGCTACGTGCGTTCAGGTCTGAGCAAGAGCCCAAGACACACGCATTACAAGTTCAGGTCTAAGCAGGAGTCCGCATTACAAGCTCTCTCTCGCAAAGTGAAGCTCATGATGATAATAATTTAAAAACTATATAATAATTAAACATGAAAGCCCGCTATCGGCCATATGTCTGACTATTGTCGATAGTATGGTCTATCGACACAACCCTACAACAACCCACTGACCGCACTAGCAATTGCTTAGTAATTTCTTATCCATCAATCAGAGCACTAACATCAGTTTTATCACAGGGTAATACTGTATAATCGGTCATTTAATTTCTTATCCTGAGGTCATATTTATGTCTATAATACATTTTTAATATCAAACTCCTGCAACCGGATTTTATATTTTTTGTATATAAAACATACTTTCTGTCTGTTTGGGGACGGATGCTAAAATATTAAGATGCGTGTGTGTCAGGGGAATTAGATGAAGAACTGCCCTGCAGATCAGCAATAAACCCAGACCTACAGCCTCAGGTCTAGAAGCATATGTCTCAGTCTTTGTGCTGTTGACTTTGCAACTCTTTTCTTGGAAGCAGAATGAGAGTGACGTTGGTTTAAATAGGGAGATGAAGAGAAATGATCCCTATTGGGTCAATGAACAGGACAAAGGCTGAATGAGTCTTTCTACAATGGACAGAATGCCTGCAGTTTCTTTAAGGTGGAGAGAGAGAGAGCACAAGTAAGAGAGAGTTAGGGAGGGAGGGGAGTGCCAGAGGGAGGGAAGGGAGGGAGGCAAAACGAGAGAGCTGCAGAGAAGATTTGACACCGTCCGGTTGAACGAGGAGACCGCACCTTTAGTGATGGAGGGATTACTGCTCCCGAAACATTTCTTAGCGCTCATTTAATAAAGTGTGTCGTCCAGTGAGTCACGGTGGAGGAACCGCTGACATTTCTCTGACCTTGCATTACTAAACCCAGCGAGTGTCACGATGACCGGGATGCCTAGAGGAACTACTCGTTTTGAAATGATGAACTGATATGCATGAAGTAACACCGTTTGGATTTCTACTGAATCTTGACTTTTTTTGCTTTGTAAGGAAGTCTTGTAGTTTAGTAATAGAGAGTCACAGATTAAGTGGAATGACTCAGGCTGACACCATGAGAACGGCTGTAAGGGTTTTCGATTTGATTTGCTTTTACCCTTTTTTCAGTTTTTTTTATAAGAGTTGCTGATGCATATATTTGCTATCATGTTTTGATATTTGTATCAGTTTATGGATGTAAATGTTACTTTAAGACGTAGTCTGTGTTGGGTTGAATGGAGTTTATATAAAGGTTAAATAGAGCTTTTTTGCCTATAAACAGCAGTTTAGTATATTTGGTTATTTTGTCTTTTTTCTTATATTTTTATCACACAACTGTGCACGTTTGATCTTGAGGAGTCATTGAGTGATTTTGAACAACGCTACTTATGTAATCCTGTCTGGCTTTTAAGTTCTCCTAGAGATTGGATTAGAAGTTAATTCACATAATGCTAAGATGATAGAGCTCTACAGTAGTTTAGTTTCTCTCGGGAGATTTCAAGCACTTTGTAGTGAATATTTAATGTCTCGGCATCAGTTTGTGAACTTATTGAGCACACGGACACTTTTCTGTCATTGGTAGAGTTGCATAGACAGCAAAGGCCTGGTTGAGGTTCAGTAGAAATCAGCTCAGGTTTATTTCTGCACTTACATCTATATGGAGACACCAGATCAACATTTATCCTCATCTGTGCTAAAAGAATGAAGACGTAAAGCTACAAGATCTTCTGAAACTCTTCTGGATTGTCGGGAAATAAATTCTTCACAGATGTTTTTGCTTGGAATACTCGTGCGTGTGGATATTCATGTTTCGTCATTTTCTGCAGATGAAACTTTCCCTTTTTGAATTTTAATATCCAAACTTTTGATTCATTGGGTGTTTTCTAGACTCATTGACTGTTTCGCATTGCTCATTTGCACAATTGCTAAAAGCAAACTTGTCTGGAATGGGAATTGCTTTACGTACAGTAAAAAATCATGCGGTGTTTAAATCTGTGACTCATACCAACACTGTGCCCATTTTCACCATAGACAATATTTACCCTTGGATTCATTCTTATTAAGCGTGGTTTAGCTCCTGCTGCGGGAGCGACCACACCTCTGATCGGGACACTGTCACCTCTGCCGTCCTGGTGTTTCTGTTCTCGGCACTGCTGGCCGAAGATGATGTGGCAATGCCACGTCTCTTCCACCGAGTGCCGATGTTACCGTCTCAACGGTTTCTCGTTGCTCAAACGCCTTCCTGTATCTGCAGGTGGATCTGGGAGGCTTCTGGATCAGCCGGTTGGTGATTGGTTGGAACACATAGGTCTTCCACAGTATGAGAGCAAATTGCTGCTCAACGGCTTTGATGACCTGCGATTTATGGTGAGTTTCTAGTTTTATCTCCTTTCTATAAATCAAACACACATTTAACCTGTCTGTATGTTAGTGACCTGGTATTATTGGCCAACATCTTCATTTTTTTAGTGTAGTTTTTCTTTTAAATAGATTTGTGAATTATTGATTTGTCACTTTACATTTAACATGCTAATATAATATTTTATGTTGCGACATAAACAATATTTAAAGATGAGGTAGTATGTTAAACTGTTGATTTAGGCGTTGATGAATTATAAGAGTTGTGTAGATGGTAATGACATTGTGAGCCTCAAACATGATTGTTTCTCTATGTAAACATTGTGCATGCAAAAGACTGCTGGAAAAAAGACTCAACATAACACCGACTGTGATGTCACAGTTGAGATGTACGCCCCAACATTAAATTAATAATTTAAGTACAATGTTGTAACAATGTTAAAAACAAAGTTTTGACTGCTAAGTTAGCACTGCATGCTAGTTAATGCTAGATGCTAGCGTTTACATTGTTTTGCAGGTCCATACTGTTAAAACATAAACTTACCACTCAGAAACGCCCGTAAACAATCTCCAAACAATTAATTATTCCTCAAAATCTGTATCTTCGTCTTGAAACAGACTCAAACATAAGATCTGTTTACACACACATAGAGAGCTACTGAACTGCTCTGAGAAACAGCCAATCAGAGCAGAGCTCAACATTTATTATTCATGACCCTTTCAAATAAGGTAATAACAGAGAATTTCATTCTAAAGGCAAATCTTAGGGTTGTAAATGGACATTTTATCTTTAAACCTGTGATATACTTGTATGTCCTATTTATACCGTTTGCTGTTTTTCCAAACCACTGAATCAACGCATCTTTCTACACGCTCCGTAAGAGAGTTTGTGTTCTGTAACATTATCCATACCGTCAGCATTTTTCTAATCCAAAGTGACCAGAAAATTAGTGGTCAGAGACCCTCAGTGATAAGTTGTTAACAGTTGGGATGTTGTTATTATATTGGAGGTGAAGTGGAGTTTAAGTTTAGACAAAACTCAAACTTTCTGAAGAACAGTAGACAATGAGACTCTACTCAATAAACCAAACTTAAAATAGTTTAGAGAATAAGACTACACTACATTTGTGACGATGACTATATCAGAACAAAGCACATTTAACAGTGTCTGGGAAAATATTTTTTTCTTTCAATTAAGTTCGGCAATACAACCACAAAGGTTGCCACAGTGTTTTGTTGATGGTTGATTTGTATGCTCTTGCAGATGGATGTGTAGGAATAACTCCTACAAATAAACCATTGAGTGTTATCAGTGTTAGTTTTATGGTATGACCTGTAGCCAGATTAAAAAACTGCTGTGGTGGCACTTGCCTACAGTAGGTGATGGTTGAGTTGCCAATTACAGATGGAGATGATTTAGGTTTAGCTTTTTATTCTTATTTATTATTTCTATACTAACTTACCATTTCATTTTAAATCCTTCACTATATACTTATTTACTTTTATTTGCACTAGTTGTAAGCATTCCGGCTTTGACAATACAAATGTTAATAACGCATTAACGTAAATTCATTTTAACGCCACTAATTTTAGAGTGACAAAAGAGTGACAAGACTCAAAAGCGATCTTCCTGACGCTGACGTCTGAAGCGCATGCACACAAACGTCTAGACATAAAATTACACTATTAAAAATATCTGTTTTGACAAGAATTCAGGCAGGTTTGACATATAATCTGTTACATCTAAATGTGAATGTTTGGTTAACTGCTGAGGAAAAGAATCTGTTGTGTAACATTATATTAAACCCTTGCATTAGCATTAGGGATGTCCCGATCAGGTTTTTTTGCCCTCGAGTCCGAGTCATTTGATTTAGAGTATCTGCCGATACCGAGTCCTGATCCGATACTTCTATAATACATAAAAAAAAGAAAAAAGACGAGCGAAAAAACTGATCCAGAATTTTCCTTATGTCATGCCGCACGCATTGCTGTTTCTGTGTGGAGTCAAAAGAGTCTAACTCTGTGCCAGCACATAACTAGATGTGTTAAAAAATAATGAGAATATAGTATATATGTTCAGGGGTTAAAATGGGGTTTGTTGTGTGGGGATGCTCTGTTAGGAGGGAGGGTTTGAGGGGTAACATGTTTAATCCTGATGACAGCAAAGCCACTGGTGTGTTTCAATGACATTTTGGATCTATGATAGGATTTTATAAGTTTCGGTTTTAAAGCTGTGCCACAGGTTGACCCACACTTTAAAACCTGAACTTTAAATCATGCAAATCTATGAGTCTGACACTCTATATGCACTTGTTGCACATGTCAATCACTAGTTAGGTCGTAATTGATTTGTATAATCAAAATACATAATTTTATTAAACTATACAATAAGTTGTATCCAGTTATCTAGTTAACATATTGTAATAAGATGATTGACATGGCTATACATACTTAAATACTTTGTTTCTAGACTTTTATCAAGTTTTTTTCGACGTGTGCACCATTCTTACCTCTCTGTCTATCTCTCATCTCTACAATGTGTAATGTGATCCTCCTGCGCGAATGCGTGTTCTTGAGGTTCTGAGTGAGACACGGAGCTGCGTAACGTTACTGATGTAGATTAACTGAGCACATAGTGACAAAAACGATCGACGCGTCGTTTAAATGAGCCGTAAAAACACGGTTTTGTCGTGGATGCACTGATGCACGAGTGTGTGAATGTAAACACGTCATTATTCGCATCAGTTCGCATGCACCAGCGCAGCGCGTACACTGGCGCGGAGCAGAGCGAGACTTTCAGGCTATGTATCCGAGTCCTGATCGGAAAGTAACGTCCGATTCCGATCGAGTCTGAAACCACGTGATCGGGGCCGATTTCCGATCACGTGATCGGATCGGGACATCCCTAATTAGCATCGTATCTTAAAATTGTCTCAATGTCAAAATTAAACAATAAAAGAAAAACATATATTTAACATAGCCTATTGATATTGTTTTTGCTTTGTGTAAACAGTTTTAGTTCCGTCATATATTGTCAAATTCCAACAAATCATGAATTGTTTTGAAGTTTTTAATAGAGAATGTTCAAATATAAATAACAAATGAAAATACATTTAAAAAATAAATAAAAATTTGCTCATCCCAACTCAGTTTGCCAGCACAGGTCACAAATGATGCAGCAGCAAACAGAAATGGAGAAAGAACAAAGTCTTCTAAAGGAAAAATCATATATAAAACTATGGCTGATTGTTCTGTTGAAAATGTAAATGGGCTCTGTTGTAAACATACATTTGCATATAGTATATTTGTCCAAACCCATGTTGATTAGAGAATTAAAAACTTGAAGTGTTACATTTAGGTACATTTAGAACAGATAAAAATGTGAGATTAATTTAGATTAAATATTTTTATCTATTGACCCTACTAATTATTAGTAATGAAGCTTTACAGTCAAGCAGATTACTGATGGTTGCTTGTTGTTGCTTGTTGTTGTTGTTTGTGAATGGGCTGTGTCATCACTTGTCCTTATGGGGCTGTCCTTATGTTTGAGGTTAATTAAGAGATGCTTACACTTAAGTTTTATCATCATTATTATATCACTGATGTTCAGAAAGTAAAAATACAAATCGCCAGTTTAGCACAAACACGCATGCATTTATTAGACATGCATTCAAGTTTTTGTCTGTGCAGATGTTATAAACAGAAAATAACCTGACCTTTCAGAGCCTTGATGAATTGTTTGGTGTATTGAGCTATGGTCATTTTCCATCTTTCTTCCCTCATTAATTTGTCTGGCAATATTTTTTATGACTATATAGTTCCAATAAGCATACACGTTACAGTAAGGAAAGAAGCTTTAGATTAACTTTATGGTATCATTCCTATAGATACTGGAGATCAGTCTCTCTGCTGAATACTGATGTCTGAATGCGTTTCAGGATCTGTACTGATTTATGTACCGGTATGAAGGATTAATAAATCTTATCTTACTCGTACAGCTGTACTCTGTTACTCTTACTTTGATTGTTCTAGTGGAGTGTAGAGAGATCTGGATTCAGCTTAAGCATTAAGAAAATTAATAGAGGTCGACCGATATGGCTTTTTCTCTGGCCGATGCCGATATTTAGAAATCGGGGCAGCCGATGGCCGATATGTTTGAAAAAGTGTTTAAAAAAAATTATGACTGGTCTTTCTGAAGAGTTTTCCAACCTCCTCTGCACCATGCATTTATCAGACACAGATATTACCAGACACTCTGCTGTCATCATCTTTGATCAGTTTTTTACCATGGCTTTTATTGCTTTGTAGGATAAAATCCTTATTTGGTAGACCTGATAAATGATTTATTCATCATAAAGTTAACATAGTAAATGTCTATGTTTTTTAGTTGAGGCAAATCTTTCTAAACACATTTACATTCTCATTTCTGAGGCGCTATAAGTGACTGATTGTGCTGACAGTGACGTCTTGTGAGTTTAGTGTTGGGACAGATCTGTTGTTTCAACCGTTCATTCAAACGAATCTGTTCAAAGGAGTCAGTTCGCGAATCGGACGCGCTGTGCTCTAATCCAGGCTGAGCAGCGCAAAAATGAAAACAAAGTGTTACTGTAACAACACGAAAAACATTTCCTCGGTGGATATGATTTGGTCTTCCGACCTTTCGCCATCGAGTCAATTTTGTTTTGAGTAATAAAAGCAGGGAGACAGTTTAAAGACAGAAAGCGTGCGTGGCGGCTCTGCTCTCTGTCACCAAACAAAACTCATCATCACTCATTAATCTCATGAAATGAGCCTAATTTTTGCACGGACAGTGCACTGCAAGACATAAGCCCGTCGCGCTGTTGTACTGGCTGCTTAATTTGCGTGATCCCGCCAACATTTACCAAAGCTGTTTGTGAACAAGGCACGGCTGCACACACACGGGACGGGAGTGATCTGCTTGCAGCAAGAGGCAGCGTCACGAGTTCTACAACAACACTTAGGTGCCCGCAGATGTGCCTGCCTATTAATTGGCCCAATTTTGCAGCAAAATCGACCAAAGGCGATAAATCGGTCGACCTCTAAAAATTAACTATGTTTTTTGTTGGAAACATGGTATTGGTTTTGATTGCCATTATCAAAAGCATGGTTTTACTACAGTAATTTAACTATATTAGCCATTTTATTTGACTGTGGTAAAAGCATGGTCTATTTTTGGAGCAGACATCTGCTTATCTGTCACTATTATAGTGTGACACTGAGCTGCCTA
Source organism: Misgurnus mizolepis (assembly GCA_025389145.1). Lineage (NCBI taxonomy): Eukaryota > Metazoa > Chordata > Actinopteri > Cypriniformes > Cobitidae > Misgurnus > Misgurnus mizolepis. The sequence continues at coordinate 14,841,934 of JAIFKI010000022.1, read as the reverse complement.
AGCAAAAGACTCTTATCAATATGTTTGAGTTATCCAAGAAGTTCAGTCTTTGGCTGGTTTTGGAAAGAGGCAGATATATTTTCACATAAGTGTTTAAAAGGTTTGAGGGTTTAGATTTGTGGATGGTTATTAGCTGTGAATGGTTTGTGAACAGTGCTGTAAAGCTTCTTCTTCTGTTGATGTTTCCACTTCCTCTCAAGTGCTTTTGCTTTTAGTAGATTAAGCCTTCATCTTTCTCTTTTCTGCCTTTTAATGTCAGATTGACTGCACATTCCTTCAGAGATAATACTGCAGAAAACATGTGCTTCATTCTCTATCACACACACAGACTTGTTTTTTTTTTATTCATTCTGTTGCAATTTTTAACACTTTTCTTTTGGCCAAAAATATTTTTCTTTATACAAACATTATAATGAACATTGTCTTTATTAAGGAAGGCAGTTTGTGACCACCTGGCACAGTCCATTTAGTTTCCGGCACTAGTTGTTTTTCTCTTAAATGTGACGCATCAGGGATGTAAAATTTGTTTTTAATGCAATGTTAACTTTATCATCTGACAGTCAATGTACATGTGCTGGAGATAAGATTTGAGAGTTCATAAATAATATAATGTACATGAACGATCAAAGCTGTGCTTGTGTCTTTACTAAGACACATATTTTTCCCCTTATTCCCTTCCTTCCTGAAATAGGAATAAGGTCTTGGTTTTATTTGGCTGCCTAAAAGTGTCATATCTTTCCAGAACATCATGACTTCCCATCATTTTCACTACATTCCACTTTCTTCCTACTATTACTTTTTAATTTGCTCATAAGAAGGCAAACTTCTTTGATCACAGATTAAACATTTAATAAATTATTAGATGTTCTTGTCTGAGAGCGCCATTTAATTTTGACATGTTGCTATTTTTACTTTAACTTAAATCCATTTAAAATGGAAGTAAAATCTGAGGACTCAAAAGTGTATTTCACTCCAATATTGTGCTTGCTGGTTTACTGGCTGTTCTGTTCTAAAACAAAAAATATATCTGTAGATGTTTGAAATGATATACAAAAACTGACATGATTAGAGAAAGAGGCTACTTTATCTTTTGCTTGTGACATCAGGAGTTGTTTTTGTTTTAAATTACATTTTATAAAACTGTTAGTTCTTGATTCTGATTGGTCAATATCTGTACATTATTCACGATAAAACACGGCTATGACCGCTTCACCCAACGGTTCTATATCACTGCTCCCCTAGCAACCATGCGTATCAATTTGAGAACAGTTTATTGATTTTATTTGAGCTTTCATGCATATTACACATTTGTTGTTCACTATTTTTTTCTAGGGGAAGGAATGCTAAGATCGATTTAACTTCAAGAAAGTTGCACTTATATTTTTTTTACCTTAATATTGTGTGCTAACCGTTTTATAAATAAACTGTATTTTAATTCATGTTTAAAGGAAAAATCAGAATGTTCAGAGTTCAATTTGGAGAAATGAGAGTTAATAAAACATAGCTGTGCAAAAGAAAATCACAGACACAAAAGTGCACATTTATTTCAAATGATATCTGATTTTCAAATTTGCTCTAACAGGTTTGTTTCTTGAAATGTCAGCTGAAATAATGGGTGGTCAATCAGTGCATCTCTGCACCATGTACTAAAACTTAGTTTGTTTTGTACTGACAATACCTGGCAAATATTGCATAAAAAAATTAAGGTTTCTAAAGCGAAAAAGAAACAAAAGAGGTGTTATCATTCTCCTTACTTCAGTTGTGTGACCAATTTACGGTGTCAGGAAAACCCTTAAACCCAAGTATGGGAAAATAAACTGAGTTTTATCCTTGCGGTCGATAAACAACACAAAAGATCCTTTGAGAAAATGATCACTTTCTTCTACCAGTATTCTCAGACACAAATGTGTGGAGAAGTAACCAGACAAGAGGACATTTTTTTTCTGTGGTTCTCTGTGGTTTCAGATCAGTTTTATCTTCAGAGACTTATCTCACAGGTCTTAAGCCGCCTTTCCACTGCACACGACAAACGACGGCCGATAAGCCGGAAGTCATTCATTTCCTATGGAGAGTCGCAAAGGGTCTGCGTGAAGTGCCGACCATCTGCGGATGCGTAAATATCGGATCCGTTTTGAGCGTTGGATCCGTTAAAAAATTTGAACTTGCGCGACTAAACCGCATGCGATATGCCGACCGGAAGTTATGTATTTCATTGTATTCCAATCATAAACTGTTTGTGAGGTAAAAATGATTAATCCTTTTTATTTAACTTTATTAGTAACACTTAAATCCTTTTAAAAAAAACTTTTGATTACTGATAATAAATACATTATTCATTTAATTTGTGTATGTAATTATTTTAATCTTGTCTTTATATGTTCTCTCAAAAAAATATTTGCAATCTTTGTATATGCATAGCTGTTTATTGTTTCATTCATTTGCATTCATTTATTTATTCCACCATGGTTAATATATTTGAATGAAGCCTCTTGCGCTGGAATGAGCTTCCCTCCCATATACGATTAAACTGAAACTTCATTACGACTGCCACTAGGGGGAGAACTCCGACTGTCGTTTCCGTATGTCATGTCCAGTGGAAAGGCGGCTTTATATTGCTGTTTGTTATTTGGTTTATAAGGGGCTGAATTCATCCTGCACTATCATGAGGAATCAAGGTTTTATTCCCCAGTGTCTTTGTAAAGTGTCCAACTCTAAGAAATGTCTCCAAGGTTTGTCTCACTCTTAGTGAGCTGCGAGTCACCCAAACTTTATCAGTAGTGTTTGTGACACAAACATCAACATCACTGCAGGTTATTTACTGTAGGTTAGAAACATGAACAAACAGTTGCACAATAAAACAAACACATGGGATGATGAGAGACGGTAACTGTAAGGCAGTTGATGGATAGTGGATGATCAAACATCTTGTTTCTAGAGACAAAAATATATCAGACCCAAGGTTGAGCTCTTATGAGGTGGGCTGACGTCTTGGCTGAAGATTATTTCAAAGAACAGGTTTGCAGATGACACTTCATGCATATGTGTTTAAGGTTGAATAGCTTTCAGAGATGCTAAAATGACAACAGCCATCATGGAGTGTTGAATGTCAAGTGCCTCATTGTCCCATCTGTAAAAGAATAAACACTCAGTGTGAAAGCTTTAATGAGAGAGAGAGAGATCCAGCACATCTTCTCTGCATCATTCACGGTCTCTCCTTCACTTTAAATGATTTAAGCTGTATAAATTAAGCCTATTCCCCATCTGTCCAACCCAGTCTCTTACTTTACTATTTATTATTGAATGAATGGATCAGACTGAATGTGCTTGATTTATGAGCTGTGTCACTGAATGATGTGTCTGTATCTATCAGACCACTACATCTCTTGTTTGGTTTATGCAATATCTGGACATTCGCAGGTTCTTGTTTGTCTTCATCATCTTTGTCATCATAACATGCGTTTCTGTCATCTACAGTACAGTCTGTTTATGCACTCTTAACCTGAATTAGTTGACTTTACTAGAAAATTGCATGGAAACCCATTGCACTAAATCATTTTAGTTTTAACACACTGGGGTCGCCGCAAATTTTTTATTTTTTAATCACTCCGCAAAGAGACTTAGATTACCCTGCTGATTTTGGACATACAGATATGATTTATACATTTAAAACGTTAAAATGTCTAGTTTTTTTCTGTCCACTCCCAATAAAAACAGCATACGGCCTTTCCCAAGCAAAAGTTTCTTAGAAATTGTAAATCAATATATAGTTTTTTGTGAATGAGCAGGCCGAATAATTTTCACATCATTTTGAATAAAAAACTCTAGACTACTAGATCCTGTTTAGAAATGTCTTGGGAAAACATGTTTAGAATGAGTTTTGTGGACTTATAGCAGTGACTTAAAAATTTAGCTTTTTCAAAAACGGGGTGAATGGCACTTTCACATTCGCTTTGAAGCCCTCTATCGGCAAAAACGGCACTAAAGAAGTTTCCAAACGTCGAGTCGCGGTCCTGTAGTTCGAGTGAAAACTACAAAAACTTGCTTTACGGCAGATCTACAATCCAATCAGAGCCAGCTTTGCTGCAGTAGGTTAAATTATTTACGACAGTGGTAATGGACAATTACGCTTCCAACCTGTAGGGGGAGCAAAGAGCAAAAACTCTTTAGTGTTGCTTTAAAACTAAAACAAATGTTTGTCTTTATAAAAGTTATGTTGCGTTTCATGAAGTTATCAATTTGGCTTGCGCGATTTTGGTTGGAGAACTTGAGAAAAGGTCACATGATTTCCAGTAGGGGAACATGGGGACCATCAATGCTTACTGGTTTTTGTGTTGCATTGTGGGAATTTTTAGGGAACATATGTTACAGTGCACTGGAAGGATTTTGGGATTGAGACAGCCCTTAAAATGATCAATTTACTGACCAGTCCCCAGACTACTAAACAAAGGGGCTAATTGAGACAGAGCCCTAGCTGATTGAGCGTAGCGCAGCGTAATGTGGTCTGTAGTGTAGTGTAGTGTAGTGTAGTGTAGTGTATGTGTGTATAGGAATTAACTCTCTCATAATGTCAGCTTGTGCTGTTAAAGGACTGAATGTTTTCTCCACAGCATACAGATGTAAACCATTAAATGAGACCACACAAACACAAAACCTCTGTGTGTTTAGACATTTTTAATCTGCTACAGTTCACTTTAGAGTCTTAATCTCATTTCAAACATTGCTTCTCTCAACAACACTCAACGTCTCATAAATTCCCATCATGTTCAGTGTGTCTGAATCTTGTTTATCATATTCTGTATCCTGATGTTCACAGAAACTCATTTTTAAATTGTGTATTAAGTGTATTAAATTTGTCCTAATGAGAAACTCTCTTGTACGTGTTTGACCTCACTGTGGGATCTGCACCCGATCTCTTTCATCACTGTCTATTGCATCGATTGCTCAGTTGCTTCTACGGTTACGCTAATTCTGTTTGTTATATGGCAATGATCCATTGTGAAGCTCACACCCACACACACAAACACACACACATAAACAAACAAACAGTGTTGATATCTGCCTAATGCTGCATTTACACCAACCGCATTTCAGGCGTCAAAATCGCGTCTACCACGCCTAGTTTGCCGCTTGAACAGTTTGAACGCATTCGCGCGGAAAAAGCAAGCATTTGACGAGCGTCAGAGCCAAACCACTTCTTGTGGGAGGGGCAAGTGCTATGCGGTTGTCTGTTTGAAAGATGACTGATGTTGATTGTGCATTTTCGAGAGAGTTAACGGTTTTTATTTGGTCACCTTTCTATAGGGGGAAAATAAACTGCGCAGGTCGATAAACATCACATGACTCAAAAGTGAAGTGTGTATTACAACTTACCAGGTTGCCAAATGTCCTCACTGACACTCTTCCTAGCGAGGTCCTTTTTATTCCTGTCTCCTCTATAGAAATAAGAACTTGTGTCGTATAGCTCCGGGTGACTGCTTACGGACAATATCAAGCGTTGTTTGAATGAGTGACTCCAAACGGGGCTGCCACCACAGCAGCAAGCAGGCTCCTGATTGGTTAACGCGGCACGAAACTCCGCCAAAGCTCAAATTTTTCAACTTGGGCGTCAGCCGCAAATATGCGTGATCCGCAAAATTCAAAAAAGCACCATTCGCGCGCACAACGCTCAATGAAGCGGAAACGCGTTTTCCGGGCCACGGGACCTCCAGTCGCGTGTCAACGCGTCTTCACATTGACTTAACATTGAAATCACTCACGCTTCACGTCTCAACCGCGGTTGGTGTAAACACACCATAAATCTGCCCCTTTTCAGCGGGCGCTGTTGGCATTGTGTGGGTATATTGAAACCCAAAAAGAGTCTTAAACACAAGAAGAGTATCCAGACATTCATGCTTATATTGAGATGTATATAGAGTTAAAACCATATATTGAATAAAGCAGTGAATTATCTGTTAAATGATCCATTTGAAGGCTGATGTATTTGCTTATGTGTCTGTTTGTGTAGGGAAATGATGTTATGGAGGAGCAGGACCTGAAGGAAATTGGCATCGCTGATCCTGGACATCGGAGAAAGATCCTGACTTCTGCTCGCTCTTTACCAAAGGTTTACCCGTCAGATTTTACCTGTGTACCTGATGGAGAATGATAATATAATACGGTCTGTCTGTCTGTCTGCACATGTGAGTGTTTATACAGTAAGTGTGACAGTGTTGTGTTTTGGTGTGTGCAGGTGAAAGCATTGGGTTGTGATGGAAGCACGTCTCTCGCTGCATGGTTGGATGTTTTGGGTCTTCAGGAATATCTGCACAACTTTCTGTCCAGTGGTTATCGCACACTAGAGTCTGTAAAGAACCTTTGGGAATTGGAGATTGTTAATGTAAGAACGTCATGTACTGTATATTAGTAGATTTGCTGTTTTTTAACAGTATTAGTTTTTACAATGCATAAGTGAGACTGAATTGACTGAAATAAGAATAGATTGAGTGTTTGAGGACTGGATTTATTACTGACACTGTTGAACTATTCAGTCATAACTTTTTTGATAGGAGATACTGACACTGCTTTCTATTGGATGATGTGTGTTTTGTGTTGATGCAGGTACTGAAGATCACACTGTTGGGTCACAGAAAACGGATTATTGCATCATTAGCTGAACGGCCCTATGAGGAACCTCCGGTCAAACCCCCTCGCCTGTCCCAGATCAGAGTCAGTATACTAAAGACTAATATCTATTTAAAAAGGTTTTGACAGTATTTTTAGGAAAACAAGACTCTCATGGTGAAAAAGCGATGTACACCTTTAAATTAATATTACTCTGGCATATTTTTTGTTGTTGTTCTAGAAGCCTAATCTTGGTCTTGTTTTAAAGATGACACTTTAAAGTTTTTCACAGAAGTGTCTGGATATATATTAAAGGGGACATTTCACAAGACTTTTTAAAAATGTAAACTAATTATTTTGTGTCCCCCGAGTATGTCTGTGAAGTTCTAGCTTAAAATACCCAACAGATATTTTATTATAACATGTTAAAACTGCCACTTTGTAGGTGTGAGCAGAAATAAGCTGATCTCTGCACTAAAAGCATTGTTGTGGTTGGATAGTACAAATTAAGGGGCATAATTATCCCCTAGTGACATCAAAAGGGGAGCAGAGTTTCAATGACCTATTTTTTACATGCTTGCAGGGAATAGTTTACCAAAACTAAGTTACTAGGTTGATCTTTTTCACATTTTCTAGGTTGATAGAAACACCGGTGACCCAATTATAGCACTTAAACATGGAAAAAAGTCAGGTTTTCATGATATGTCATCTTTAAAATATTAGTTTATATTAATTGTAATAAATAAAATAATGCAATAAAATATGTTTTATACATAAAATTATCACAAAAAATGAGGTTTGTGTTACACTTTTAGTGTTTTTACCAACAACGGCCACTAGGTGTCAACGGTATGCTGCATACTCTTGTCACAAATTAATAAATTACTGTCACTGCATTATTACTGCTAAAATGTTTCGAAATATGAAACTACTACTAACTACATATTTAGACCTTTCCATCGATATATAGTTTGTTGTGATAGATTAATATTTACGTTCAAAATATTGAAGTAAACTCTGGTGTCCCGCTCACAGCTTTTTAATTGTAATTGTGTTATTTAACATCCGCCTGCCTGGGACTACAAATTAAAATTAGCCTGTATGGCTAAATTTGGCATATTTTCATGCTCTGTGTTAGCCTGGTTAGCCAGACCTACATCAAGATGTAAGGTCTGTCAACTCTTCACACAAACGGCTCAATGCAAGGGGTGGGATATAATGTTGTCCCTGAAAATGCCTCTGCACGCAATAGGATAGCGCTATGACCAATCAGAGCAACGAAGAAGGTGACGTAGTTACCGTAACCAGTCGGCAAAACTCCAAACACATCTTTCTTGCTTAAAAAGGACTTCAGTAGGGTTATTTGCTCTTCTCTCAAAGAAAAACATAAGTCTAAGTCCTCCAGAGTCGCGGTCAAAGCCGCTTCAAAAGAAAGCTGTTCGCCAGCAGCAGCAGCCATTCTTTGTTTTCAAGTAGTAACCGTTGCAGCTCTGTCGTCATCATGTTAAGCCCGCCCCACAGACGCTACACACGATGTGATTGGCCTGACCAAATTTTGGTTTTTGGAGCTGTTAAGTGTATTGTGAGTGCCTAGACTAAACCCTGGCAGCAAATATATTTTGCGGCCGCTAGGGTGCGTCTAGATTTCTAGGCTAGCTCTGTGTTGCATGGCTATGAATGTGCATTGTCCCATTTCTTAAATAAATAAACTCAAACTCACAGGAAAATCAGGTAGTCAACAAAAAATTGTGCATCAGGATCTGCAGTGCAAATCTGATCTCTCATCTTTATGGATTGCTTGATGTTCTTCATAATTATCTGTTGGTTGTTGATATTTTTCAGTGTCAGGATCTTTTGAGTTCATCTCCTCTGGGTCATTCAGACTCTTACACGTGCTCAATGGATCCTCTCTTGCCTGCAGCGGATTCTGGGAGGAGAAGAGGACCAGAGTCAGACTATGACCTGACAACCGGACAGCGAACAAACGACAGACCTCAACCGCAGGTGTGTGTTCATATCCAGGAGTTTCTTTCAATCCAAACTACAGTACCACAAAATATTCATATTGGTAGTTTATATTCATTCATACTGAACTGTTGATCTTTTCTAAAGGAGAGATACGAGGAACGTCAACGGGAACCTCGCTTGACCTTACGACCCCCGAGTCTGGCAGCACCGTACACACCGGTCCAGAATTGGCACCATCAACCTGAAAAACTCATTTTTGAATCCTGTGGTTATGAGGCCAATGTAATCATATTTCTATCATTAAATAACCATTGATGAAGTTCATAAAATCATAAATCATTCTGAACGGTTGTCTTTCCTCTGCAGTATCTTGGCTCAATGCTCATTAAAGAGTTGAGAGGAACGGAGTCAACACAGGACGCCTGTTCTAAAATGAGAGTAAGTTTCCTCCGTGTGATCTGAAGGTCTGCTATGGGCATTCACAGGAGGACACCACGAGAATTTGATCATAATTTGGGAACGAGCAGGGGCTCGTGTGAGTCGTCTGTAGCAGGAGGACACGTTTATCATTTATACACCAATATAAAATCCCTCGGATGAGGTCTGTGCAGAATGTGGAAAATGAGTTTCCTCACCCGCTGGCTTGTGTATATCAGACAGAATGCAGATCAACACTTCTAAAAGCTTTTTCCTGATATGCAGACGTTTAATTGAGCTTTTTAGTGTTGAAATCATTAACCAGAACTTACGGCTTTTGGGTTGGCCAGTCAACAGACAGCAGTCAAAGTGAGCGCTCCTGCCTCTGTGTGATATAACACAAGAAAACATATCAGTATATGTTAACATAGGTGCATACTGAGCTGATGGTTGGTGGTCGAGCAGGTTTTGAGCTTACCACAAACTACTGACACCTGCTGGTACAAAAAAATTATTTAATATTGCGCAGGTACTGCAAGAGCAATAAATGTGTGCCGACTTTACAGTCTGTGCCACTTTGTTGGCATTGGTTTGGTGCGTCCTTACCCTTAAAGGATTACTCCATAAAAAAATCTGATAATTAACTCACCCCCATGTCATCCAAGATGTTTGTTCAGTTTTTAGGAAAACATTTTAGGTTTTTTCTCCATGCAGTGGACCTCAACAGTTTCAGTGCAGCTTCAAAGGGACTCGAAATGATCCCAACTGAGGCATCAGGATTTTATTTAGTGAAACATCATAATTTTCATCAAAAACAATAAAAAAAATGTACTTTTTAACTACAATTTCTCATCTTGCACTAGCTGTGTGATGCGCCAAGCCTGACGTTACGTTATCATGTGGAAAGGTCATGCGTTACATATTTAATATATTTGTTGGTATCATTTCACAAACTACAATGTCTGAATGCTCCTCTTTCAACACATTTGTAAACACTGTAGCTGTAGTTTTCATTGCATGGCTAGTGCAAGACAAGAAGTTGTGGTTAAAAAGCACTTTTTAGGATCCATTCTATCCTTAACAGCTCAGAGAGATAAGGACATATTTTGAGGCTTCATTTTAAGCAGCCTTCAAATTGGTTTGGCCTTACTAGCCTTCAGTCACGCTGCTGTGATGCAATTGGTCTTAAAATACGTCCGTAGAAGGTCGCAGCCTTCAAATTGGGACACAGCTCATGTGTCTCTCTCTTTTTCTCTCTCAGAGATCGACAGAGCAGATGAAGAAGACCCCCACTATCGTCCTCTCCATCACGTACAAGGGTGTGAAATTCATTGATGCTGCCAACAAGGTAATGAGATCATCCCTCTCTTTCATTCACCATAAACAGACAGATGAAGAGCTGGTGGTTGGGTTGGAGTTGTTTTTCCTTTCCCAAAGGTCACGGGTGTCTGTGTGCTGCTTCATCATCAAGATCTAAATCAAATCTGTTTTCAGATCAGGAGACACTGATTTAACTTTAATCATATCGAGTGAAAACATGTAGACAAACAAAGCTGCGCTAACATTCCTGTAAAAATGCAAGATCTTGACTTACTTGACTTGTCATTACATTTTGTTTATTTTTTAAAGCGGTTCTTTTTTGCATCATAAATGTTAGAGAAAACTGCAGACACCATAGTCTCGACTGTCCATCAGCTCTTCTTTCAGTGAATGTTCTCATCACAAGTATCATACAGTATATAGCTGCTCTTTTAGTGAAGAATTAAACATTGTTAAAAGCTGAAAATCTTGACTTCTGCAGTAGTTTGCTTTCAATTCACTGTCAGTCACAATAACCCAGTGATGACAATTAACGGAAGTAAATTAAACTATATATATACAAATGAGGTTTAATAACTGTTAGAAATGTGTCATGTGATAACTTAAATGCATTCACAGATGGAAATGTATGTTATTAAAGAGTGTTTGCGTTTTTAGTGCTCATTTGAGTTGATATACTCAGCGTGTGATTTTCATGAACATTTTTCTGAACTCTTATCTTGTGTGTGCAGAACATCATTGCCGAACATGAGATCAGAAACATCTCGTGTGCAGCTCAGGATCCAGAAGATCTCTGCACCTTTGCTTACATCACAAAAGATCTTCAGAGCAGTCATCATTACTGTCACGTCTTCAGCACTGTAGATGTGGTGAGATAAAGAAACAAACGCTGATGAGCGCTGTTAGAGACTCAATCAGGCTTTCTAACAAAACTCATACAATCACAGAGTTTTACAGGAGGGCATTCAAATGAGATTGACTGATATAGCTGTCAAACTGATGCCTAGACACACTTAAAGGGATAGTTCACCCAAAAATAAAAAATCTGTCATTTATTCACCCATACGTTGTTACAAACCTGTATCAGGGTTCCCGCGGGGTCTTAAAAAGTCTAAAATTCAGAATGTTAAATTTAAGGCCTTAAAAAGTCTTAAAAACACCCAGATTTTGAGCCTAGGTCTTAAATTTATTTTACGCAAGTCTTAAATTTCTTACCTCCATTCATTCCCGAAAAGCTTTGTCCGCAGAAAATATAATAGTAATTTAAAACGCTGAAGAACTAACTTAATCAGCGGCGGAGGCAGAAAGTGTATGATGGGTGCGTATCTAAAAAGAAATGTTCCGCACTTTGTCATAATCCACGCAAATCGTGCCATAAGCTATATTTCAGGTGTTGTGATCTGACTGTATAATACTGTGGGGTTTGGCGAGAAACAACCCTTAAATTTAGTTTTTTATAAGCAAAAATCTTTTTCGGGGTAATTTAACCACAGCTTACCTGAGCATTTGCCAGGTTCTGAAACATAGAGGACACAGAAGTGGAAAAAAATCATCAACACTGCTTTATTGAAAATCAACTTAAACTATAGGCACACACTATTTAAACTCATGCATAACATGTTTTTCCAACCCTTTTTAAACCCATTTCCGCTTAAATACTCTAACTGTAACTAACGAACGTGAACCTCAAGATCATTCTATTCAACCAGCAATAATAAGTTCTCACTGCAACTGTATTGTCCTTTTGTGATCTGTCTGTTATTTTGTTATGTGTTACACTTTTAAGTGGTGCTTAATCCCCCTCCCCATATGTGCACTGTAAATAAGATTTCTATTTTCTGTACTGTAAAATAATTTACTTAAAAAAAAAAGAAAAAAAAAGAAAATCAACTTAAACAGTCGGGCCGTCGAGTCACGAGTCACCAACAGCGTGTCAACTTTAGTGTTACACAGTTTTATATTTTAGACTTTAATATTGCTCTCTGCTGCAATGCACTCGAACCTAACGCGCTTCCCCTTCAGCCCTCCACAAACAGCAGCGATTGGTGGACGGAAAGCAAGAAAGTACCGTAATAAACCATATATTTCCAAAAAGCACAATTGTCTTCTTTCAGGTACAATTCAAACTTTTTTGATAGCGCAAATGCTTCAGGAGTTACGGTTAAATCAATAGCGGTAGAATCAGAGCCCTGTAGCCTCCGGAGCTCGCATGGGCAGGCTGCTGCATACGTTCATCAAGCCTGGTTTATTTAACTGAGCATTACATTCGCAAGTCATAAGCATATTAGAACAATTTACAATTAACTAAGAATAATAATTAATATTTTAAAGTTAATTTCAATGTTAATATTCTGAAATAAGCCAGTCTACAAATGCGACCCTTCGGAGGGTACAGCCTTCGGATTGAGAAACAGTTAATGGATAACGTTAGCAACACATAACAAACCGCGAACAGCTTTTTAATGGTAAATTTCGTTTTCTTAATGCAGTTTCATCCGTTATTGTGTGTAATTAGAAAGGCTATTAAACGTGATGGCGGTATATAGTGCATATTTATGCATAAAACGTATGGGTGGAGTGTTTTTGGCTCTGTGATTCTGCTGGTTTATTCAATTAAATGCAATAAATTAATTTATTAATAACTTGCATTAATATAATGCATATATTAATGCTTTTAGGGATTAATCATAATTGAAAGTGATCTTTTGTTCTTAATATATTTATAAATCAAACAGGCATTAAGATACACAGCACACAGTCAGTTGTACATTATAAACATCAAACAGGCTAAGAATAATAATTATGAATTAAAACATGAATTAAACATTATGGGGTGTTTTACCGGACAGGGATTAGTTTAAGAAAGGACTAGGCCACATTTTAATGAAGTATAACTAGTTTTAACAAACATGCCTTACTAAACACATTACTTGTGTGCATTTTTATGTATTTTAAGATATGTCAGTGCAAGTTGTTTTCAGTTTGGACAGCTCTTAGTCTAATCCCTGTTTGGGAACCCCCCCTATAAGCTTACATACTACAGAGTGTGATGCATTTTAAAGCTTTAAAGTTGTATGAGGCAGTGTAAAACTGGGCACAAACCAGCAGCTGACCATACTAAGAGATCTCATTTTAGTGGATTTTATTTGTCAAAAAACATTGTTGATAGAATTTTATAAAAATACTAAAAGATATTTGTGTGATATATATATATTGTAAATTAATGCATTTCTTGACTATTAATTAAGAAAAATCACAGCTCTTTGCCTTTAACTCAATGTATTTCAATGGCTCACTATGAGCTTCCAGGAACTAACTGAAGTCTCCGTGAATCACGTGACGGCCGAGCTTTTTGGGCTTCCATTGTCAGAAGTCTCTTCCTAAAGGGCTGTGGGTAGAATATGGTTAAGCATAATGTATTTTAATTATCTGTTTTAATACTGTGTTTATTTTATATTTTTCTATAACTGAATCAATAAAAATAGAAAGTTTTGAGCATTTCTGAGATTATTCAAATGCCTCTAGTAATGTCGTGTTGGTCTTAAATTTTACTCATAATGGTCTTAAAAGGTCTTAAAAAGGTCTTAAATTTAACTTGCTGGAACCTGCAAGAACCCTGCTGTATACATTTCTTTGTTCTAATGAACACAAAAGAAGATATTTTGAGATGTTTGTAACCAAACCGTTTGTGGACCCCATTCAGTTCCATAGTATTCTTTTTTCCTACTATGGAAGTGAATAGGGTCCACGAATGGTTTGGTTACAAACATTTCTCAGTCTTCCTTTCTGTTCATCAGGAAAAAGAAATTTCTACAGGGGCCGGATTCACAAAACATTCTTAAGAAGAAAAATCTCCTTAACTGCCATTTTTATCTTAAATTCAAGCTTAAGAAAAAAGTTAAGAATATTTCGTATTCTCAAAAAAAGCTTCTTGATAAAGTTCTTTTTTTCCTTAAGTATGTTCTTAAGAAAAAACTTAAGAATTCCTTAAATAACATCTTAAAGTTAGGATAACCTTACAGTAGTCTTAAATCTCAAAATGTAAGATCTTTTATAAGTTAATTTGATTGTTTTAAATGTGACATGTTGTATTTTGTAGTCTGAAATGGCAATTTAATCAGTTTACTTCACATAGATTAGTTTAAAGAGGAATTTCACACTCATATAATGAAGTTTAATGGCTTACTCAGTAATATGTCATAAAACACAAATGAGTATTAGTGATGATATTAGCAAACATTTCACTTTTTTCGTAATACATTCATTGTGAAATTACTTAACAGCCAAAAGTCGCTATAAGCGGGAGGCGAACCGATAATCGCTCCGTCATGGGAGTTGAGCGCTCCGAAACCGCGGGGACGCGTCACCATCCGCGTCCGTCTCTTGACGTGTGAGCGCGGGTCGTGGGAGACGAAGCCGTGGGCACGGAGAGTGAAGCACGCACGCCCAGAGCGCTCGACCCGCATGACGGACCGATTGGGACATTAGGGAACGATATTTACTCACCGCACCGCCTTAATACAAGCTGGCCTCTGTTACAACAGCAAATTACATCTTCTTAATAACATGTCTTAATGCATCACTCGCTTCTATCGCGTTAATGATCGCAAGGTAACGTTAGTCAAAAGATTAATTTTATTAAGTTTATTACCTCATTAGCAGGGTATCAAAATTCATTTCAAAGCTTGTCATTTTATTCTTAAGAGACAAATTTAAGATATTCTTAAGAAAAAAATTGAGAACTTCTTAAAGGGATAGTTCGGCCAAAAATGATATTAAGCCCATGATTTACTCACCCCCAAGCTGTTCGAGTTGCATATGTCCATCGTTTTTCAGACGAACACATTTTCGGATATTTTAGAAAATGTTTTAGATCTTTCAGTTGATTAAATGTAATGTTACTGGGTCCACCCATAGTCCACGACCTTCAAGTCCAAAAAAAGTGCGTCCATCCTTCACAAATTAAATCCAAACGGCTCCAGGATGATAAACAAAGGTCTTCCGAGGGTAATCCGTGCAGTGTTGTAGAAATATCCATATTTAAAACTTTATTAACGTAAATAAATACCTTCCGGTAGCGTCGCCATCTTAGTCACGTCCGCATTCAGGATGAGAGCTTACACAGCCTACGGAGGCTAATCTGCTGCTGCTCTGTGCCCCCGCCCTCCGAATTTGTCATACGTCACTAAGAAAAGTGCGTACACTACGCTAATACTCTCTCCTGAATACAGAGGAGTATAAGATGGCAGCAACACCACACAGATTACCCTCAGAAGACCTTTGTTTATCCTCCTTGAGCCGTTTGGATTTAATTTGTGAAGGATGGACACACTTTTTTTGGACTTGAAGGTCGTGGACCCCGTAACATTACATTTAATCAACTGAAAGATCTAAAACATTTTCTAAAATATCTGAAAATGTGTTTGTCTGAAAAACGATGGACATATGCAACTCGGACAGCTTGGGGGTGAGTAAATCATGGGTTTAATATCATTTTTGGCCGAACTATCCCTTTAAGAAAATTTCAAAAATTGCACTTAAGACCATTCTTACGAACTTCTTATAATTTATCTTAAGAACTTTATTTTTTTTCTTAAGAATGTTTTCTTGAATCCGGCCCCAGGTTTGTAACAACATGGGAGTAAGTAAATGATGCAAAATGTTCACTTTTGGGTGAACTATCCCTTTAAGTCATTTTCACACAGAGATTACAGAAAATGCGTCCAGAATGTGTCCGGGATCGTTGGTTTTTTGGTTCATTCACACTGCCAATGATTTTCTGAAATCTGTGCGTGCATTCCAACATGCAGAGTTCCCACTGTAAAGATCCTGTAAAGCAGGGGTGGGGAACCCTGGTCCTGTAGGGCCACTGTCCTGCAGAGTTTAGTTTCAACCCTAATTAAACACACCTGAAATATCATTAGTCATTAAAGTCATTAAACTCTTTAGGATTACTTGGAAATGAAATTCAGGTGTGTTTGATTAAGGTTGGAACTAAACTCTGCAGGACAGTGGCCCTACAGGACCAAGGGTTCCCCACTCCTGCCATAAAGACACGTGACGTATTTAAAGTCCTGCATTTATTAGGTTTTTTCTAGTGATGCACCGAAATGAAAATTCTTGGCCGAAACCGAAAAAAGCAAACCAAGGCCGAAAAACCGAAACCGAAACACCGAAAGAAATTATTATGCCAATTATTAGTACAATTGCATTTATGGATTTCACTGTGTACTAACTAGGGATGTGTGACGGATCAAAAAACTCACAGTTCGGATCACATTACAGTTTTTGAGGCACAGAATCAGATTATTTTTCCGATCAGCAAAAAGCGGGTGGGAAAAATCTAATAAACAATAAAGAAATTGCAAACATTTATAAAAAAGAACAAAGTTGTACATTAATAAGGTCTGAAATTAGCATTACAGAAATCAAATTAAATGAATCATAACACAATAAATTAATATTATTATTTTTAGAGCTATTGGTCTCTTTGTCATGGGTTGTTTGATTAACATTAATGACACAGACTTAAGTAGGTTAATCTGACTGTAATCTATACATACATTTAAGACATAAACACATTGTTTTATTAGAAAAAGAATACTGTGAAGAGAATTTTGTTTATATGTGCCCTATCAATAACAGAGAGATTTTATGTTTGCTTGTTTTTTTTTTTTTTAAACGCGTCTCTCTAGTATGTGCACTACCAAGGGCACTTAAACGCGAGTGCTCAAAGAGAGAAGAAGGGTGAATCTCAAACAGCGCAACAGTCTCTCCACATAAAAACGTTACGTTGTGTTTCATTGCTTTATTTGCCAAATCAAATGTACGTTAATGGATTACAGTATGAGACACATTAGCGCGACTCTCTCTAAAGTTTACACATCAAGACAGCTTAATCTTTGCAGACACGTGCAAACGGCTCGACCCTGAGTGAAACCTGCTTGAGCACGAAGGGGAGGGGTGGGAGACGACTGATCACCGTGAGTGAAACCCAAGCGCTACCGCACAGATGGGAGGGGCGCGGTTGACATTCATTTTCGGTTTACATTTTCGGCTGGATTTTTTATTTCGGCCCGAAACCGATAATGCTATTTTCGGCCGAAATTTTCGCCGACCGAAATTTCGGTGCACCCCTAGTTTTTTCCACAGCATCTGAATTTTCTAATCCGTGATTTTGCTCTTGAGAAACCACATGTGTGCGTTTTTGATTATGATGAGATGAGTGCTGTTATGTCATGCTGGTAAATAATCTCAGCTTCAGTCCAGTTTGGCGTCATTTCTCGTCATGAATATTGATCTGCGTTTAAATCCCTGTGTCAAAGAGCTAAACCATAAATTCTGGTTACGATGACATGCGGCAAGTTTCTGCGTCATTTTTTACAGTAGACACCCCTCTCATTGCCTAATAAAAGCCAGACTAAAATCCTCTCAGTTTTAATGGGCTCGTAAGAGCACTATTGTAACCATTAAAACTGAGAAACTCTCCTCTGTGTAGTGATTAAACTAATGTGTAGTTATATGCATTGATGGATGTGATGTAACAGTACCATCAGCTCATTCAGTGTGTGTGTTGTGTTTGAAACAGCGAGGGATAGATCTCATACTTATTAATTTTTTTCTGTTAAATTAAACATAGAGCGTCAAAATCAGTTTAAGTTAAAGAAATCCGTTCACCTCCCTTCAATACGTTTGCTTATTGCTTGGTTGCTTTGTTCATTTCAGTTTTTACAAAATCAATGCATGATATTATTAGAGAAAAATATCTCCTCCAGCACTGGAGCTCTTAACTCAACATGTGATGTACAGTTATAGTCTCTTTATCACATTACTTTCTGTAACTAATCTTCTCATTAGACATTTATGAGTTATAATGCGTCTTAAGTGTAGTGTAATGCTAGAGGATCGTACAGATTATTGATGTGTCAGGGAACCTTTTTCAGAAGATGGATTGCTTATAATAACAGTTTAAGCACCTCGTCATTATTGTTAATTGCTCTGTCTCCGCCCCTCCCACAGAATCTGACCTATGAGATCATTCTGACATTGGGACAGGCGTTTGAAGTGGCCTATCAGCTGGCACTGCAGGCCCAGAGGAGCAGACAACATCAGAGCTCAACAGGAGGAGCGGAAATCATTGAGACCAAGAGCAGTCGACCTGTACCCAAACCTCGAGAGAGTGTCCGCAAGTCTGGGGTGAGACCTCACGCACGCTCAATAGTGTACTGCCTACAAAAACTGTATTTTAAGGCTTCTGGCCAACATGATGACAGATCCATTAAATTAAATTAAATTAAATTAAATTAAATTCAATGTCAAGCTGTCCTCTTCAGATGCAGTATTTAAAGCCAACCTCTCATATATATACTGCATTATACCACGGGGCTGTTGAATGTTTTATTCTGATTGGTTGAGAAATGGTCCACGTGTGTTGATTATTTTTCACACCTGACTTGTCAAATGTCGTAAAATAACCACTAATGTCTGTCCATGACTGAATTTCTTTATCAGTGAGTGAGAAATCTGAAGGCTGTCTGTTGTTTTGTGTACATTCATTAGCCAGTAGATGTTTGTTGATTTGATGCTCAGATCGATGAGTTCTGTGATTGTGATCAGTGAGCACTCTTATTATTATTCTGTGATGTCATACACTGATCAGTCTGCGCAGCTCTGCATAAAGTTAAACAAACTTCAGATCTCCGCCTCAGAGACAAAATGATAAACTGCAATAAGAAATGGTCTGTCTGGATCCATAGCATGGTTCATTGCATTTATTGGGTCTTCTGTGTGATGATGTCAAAAATGTTTTTTATTTAAGGCAAAAAAAATGTATACGCATTTTCACGTCTGAAAGAAGAGTAATTCTCAGGACAGCAGTTGGTGGGAATCATGGCATTAAATCTTTAAGAGTTGTGTGTGAGAACGACAGATAAAGAAGAACATTTAACATCATTTTCATTGCTCTTTTTAGTTTTTATGGATAGTTTGTGATAAGAAACTGCAATGGCTGTTCTTGCTCTGGAGAACATTGATTTTCTCTGAAATTGTGTTATCTTATGCTTTGTGACGTTTTAAAGAGACGTGCAACATAAAACCTTCAGTTCAGATTCACACACAAGACAGTTGCTCGTAACACTACCTGTATATCGCAGCTGTTTATGGATGATGATGATATTGATTTCAGGCTTGTGTTTTAAGCGCTGATGTCCATACGAGAGACATTACTGCATTCAGACTGTGTTAGAGAGCACATCAGATCTTGAAGCATGTTGATATACTGTTTTTATTTAAAGTGTAACCTTGAAAAACAAACAGAAGTCACAGCTGGAGCTAAAAACCTATGTTTGCTACACGTATATGTAGACCAGTGTTTCCCAATCCTGGTCCTCGAGCACCCCCTCCCAAAAAGTTTTAGATGTCTCCTTATTTGACACCTGATTTAACTCATCAGCTTGTTAGGGAACATGTTTATCATTTTGGAAGGAGGCTGATTTAGTTGAATCAGGTGTGTTAAATAAGGA
Source organism: Misgurnus mizolepis (assembly GCA_025389145.1). NCBI lineage: Eukaryota > Metazoa > Chordata > Actinopteri > Cypriniformes > Cobitidae > Misgurnus > Misgurnus mizolepis. The sequence continues at coordinate 14,822,108 of JAIFKI010000022.1, read as the reverse complement.
GACATCTAAAACTTTCAGGGAGGGGGTGCTCGAGGACCAGGATTGGGAAACACTGATGTAGACCAACTATGTACAGTTGTGGACAAAAAATATGGGCAACATTGGAAAATATGAGCAGAGAAAGGTATGAAAATAAATATTTTCTATCACAAAAATACAATGTTTTGTTGAAGTAAAAGAGTTAAAAGTGTGATAGGAAATTACTTTTTTTATTCTTTAAAACACACTGGACACAATTATTAGCTAGCACCCCTAGAAATGTTATGAATAATATATCCAATTGATATGAACATTTTCTTAGCACACCATTGTGACTAGAAACATGATGTTGTCCAGTCATGACTTCCTGCTACATAGGGCAGTGGTCTTCAACCTTTTTTGGGGCAGGGACCCCTTAGATGAGAGCTGCATGGAGCAGCAACCCCCTGATACTAAATATGTAAAACAGAGATATTTTAGCGTTGTTTTTTCTCTGACGACCTCCGTAAGAATTCCAGAGCAATTTACCTACTGTTTTTCGCCGAACTCAGAGGTCCTCTGAGAAATTTTATCCTGTCCGGATGCAAATGTCTCTGTTTGCCCGCAATATCGCTTGAAAACGCGGTTCATTTCGTGTTTTGGCCAACGTGATCTGCCGTAAGGACTTACTAATGTGCGTATATTGTATTTCCTGAGTCCCATTCATTCAGATATGAATGTTTTTTCACATTCGGCAAAATAAAATAATTAAATCAAGACGAGCTGAATATCAAACACTGTTAAGACTGGCCACTGTAATATCATTAACGTTATAAGAAACTCCGTTCAAAGTTCTTCAACTCCGGAATGATAATAAAGATAATAAATTGTTATTAATCATTATTTCTTCATTTCTTTGGGTTTATTATAAGCAGACAGTTATATAAAGCACGTAGGCTAAAGTTACTTTAGCAGGATTTGTATATTTTATTTTGATTTGTTAAAATTAAATTAATAAATTACATGTTCTGTCATAATTTTACATTTAAAGCAAAATATTAAATAATACAAACACGCGTATCCAGAGCACGTGCTCTTCTGCAACGCCCAAATGCATGAAACGGACACTCCCATCTCTGGAATAGCCTGCATGATTTTAATCCCGTCTGAATCGGTACATAAAATCACAGACGTCCTGGGGGACAAGGTGAAACTCAAACGTTGTTTGGAAAACTAATCCCGTCCGAATAGTGCTTAACTGAAGTGAAATGTCTATAAACTTCAGATTCTGAATCTGAAATATTAACTGAAGTCAGAGATAAGAAAATGCCAGTTGACTTTGTGGGCATAGCACAGGGGTCCTCAATTAGTTTTACCACAGGCCAAATACAAAGCCTACAGGACCACTGATCACAATGTTTAATCTGCTATTCTTGTTGTTGTTTTGATGCTGTTGTTTTTTAACAAACACAAAAACCTGGATTTCCATGCAAACCAACTGTTCCTGCTCATCTCCACATCAGATATACTCACCATGTAATAGTGGTTCAATGGGTCACAAAACTCACAGTTTGGATCATCCAGTTACAGATTGGATTATTTTTTTGATCAGAAAAATAGGGGCTACTGTCGCTTACTCGCTTTAAGAGCGAATCTGCAGTCTTTTTCGTAATTCTCTTCACTGTCCTTACAATCTAGATCACTTTGAAGCTTGCTGTGAGAGTTTAAATTTTTTAGTTGAGGATAGTAATGACTGACAGGACGAAGTTGGAGGATTTTTTACAACAAATACATAATTCAGTATGGATTGCTTCCTGTACTGCGCGCTCGAGTTTTACTTTCACTTTTGCGCGTTCAAACGCAATTTAAATACCCGATTTCATATACCACAATTACCCATCCAAATCTGTGAGAGAATGCATAAGCATTTAAAAAATTCCCCCCCATAAGTCAAGATAGCGCGACGGGTGGGGATGCATTTTGATAGCCCGACTGCAAAGCACAATACTGTAGCCCCGGGACGTCGGGCTAGCGATTTTTGAGAGCCTTGCCTGACCTGAACCATACAGAAAATGACTGAAGAGGAGAGAGCAGCAACATATGAAGGGTCTGGAGAAATAATCTAAGATCATTTTAAACCTTATCAGATATTACAATACAAGACTCTTAGATGTTATCCTTGCTAATGAAGCTAGCAAAGAGTTTTTAATGAAGAGGTGCCAATAATTGTGGCATCTGAGAAAAATTTTATTTTGCGTGACCCCCCACTTTTAAATATTTTTCATCAACAAAACATTGGATTTTTTTTATAAAATAGGATTTTTTCCCAGCTTTCTTTGCTCATATTAACCAAGGCTGCCAAAATGTTTGTAATTTCAGACAGTTTTACATTTACATCTTATTTTACCTCATTCCTCAAAGTTCTCTCAGTTTGTCCTGTCCAACTTATATCTTATGAAAACTTTATTACCTATAGTTCATGTTATAGTTCAGTTGTTTAAGATCAATTTAATCAACTTTAGTCCATTCATATGAAGCATTTTTAAAGAGTAACTAAATCCTAAACCAACTTTTTTTAGTTAGTGATCTGTAAGAATGGGGCTTTATTAGTGCTGTTCATTGATTTTTGTAATGCTGCCCTCTTCAGGTTGAACGGTGGCTACTGCAGTTGAATTTTCCCATTGGATATTATTGGGTCCAAAAATCACCACGCCCTTGTTATGATCTCACCACACACTTGGTAGAAGCTTAGTTCGTCCCCTCTATCTCCGTTGGGATCTGCCCACTTTTCTTGCATTTTTCAAATATTGCCAGTGGGTGGAGTCAGGCTCTGACCAGGGGTTAAGTTATGCTTTAACAATCTGTCTATATTTTAATCTCATTGGTCATTCAGGATTATTTTATTAATCTCTTTAAATCTAATCATGTTTATTAGACTATAGGTTAAAGGCGCACTAAGCGAATTGACGCGTTTTATACCATAAAACATTTTTTGTTACATACAGCAAACTAGGGCTGCACTGTGTACGGAAAAGCTGCGATGTGCGATGACATTGTTTAATATTGCGATGAAGATGTGAGTTGCGATAAATATTTTATATTTTTTCATGTTTTAGGGGCCATTCACATGTCGCGCCTAAAAATGCGTGGAAAAACACTAGACACGTAGGTTATTGTCACATGACCTGCACGCTGCGCTTGTGTCATTCTGAAAAGTTAAAATGTTTTTGAAATACCTGGAAATAACGAGCGCGTCACACCGCGTGCGAGTCGTGACCACGGCGCTTCCAGAGCGCACATACATTTGAAATAATGAACTTGAGCGCGCAATAGACGAAATATATTTGAATCAGCGCTTCCAAAGTACCTGTGTTTGCGGCGTCATCTCTCCTTAATCCAAAATAATTCCAGCTGAAGTGATGTTCCTTTTTACCACAAGGTCTTCGTCTGACAACACATTTTCCTCACTATTCTCTCCTTCCTCGCCATCATTTTTGCTAACAGGCACAGCGTCGCAACTGACACCTCACAAATCAATCTGAGCGTAGCTGACTTGGGGGTTCCCCTGAACGCGCAAACCATCCGTGCGTCCCAAACTATATAGTATGCAAAGAGTACGAGAAGAAGTGCTTTTCGCCTACTATATAATATGGAAGTATGCGGTTTGGGACGCAGGGCATGTCTTCAGGACTAAACCTGACGGGTCAAACGTTCATTACATGCGCTTACCGTTTTCCCTTCATTCATCGCGTCAAGGCTGTCTGTTGCGATGTGTTCATCGCGTGAGTTCATATCGCGATGACGATGAAAATTCGATGTATCATTCAGCCCTACAGCAAACATCTCCTCACTATCTGCTTGCTGCCTGTCCGCTGATCAAACTGTAAAAAAAAATGCGATCTCTGTAGACAGCCCAGGCTTCACAAACGGCAATAACAACATAGTGGCCAAACCTAGCACCACAAAACAAAGTGTTCCAACCAATAAACGACAAGAAAGATTTGGGGGTGGGGGGTTGGGCGTGTTCATGAAAGCACGGAAGGGAGGGGGAGGAGTTAACTACGCTTTGTCTGTTTGAAATCAATTCAAACGTCAACAAAAACTAACGTCTCGCAGATTCGCTTAGAACGCCTTTAATAAAGTGAAGAAATTCTCTGCTTTTTTCAAACTTTATCAGGTTAGTAGCATTAAATCTTGACAATTTTGTTTTGTCTTATTCACAGACAGAACCATAATCGATGTGAACTAGTTTGTTTATTATGTGCAGACAGACAGAAATTCAGATCCTAAAGTTTATTTTTACACAATGAGAGAGAGAGAGAGAGAGAGATGTGTCATTCGGGGTGTAATTATTTCACACAGCATACAAACAGCATTGACTGGATGTGAGTGAGATGCTGTCAGTCTGTCTTAACCAGAACAAACTAAGACAATCCTACAGTGCTATAGACCATTTCAGCAGTAACAACATAAAAAAGCGGCTGTCGCGGTCCGCACGTAACTTCCGGTAAACTCCGCTAAGAGTAAATAACAACAAAGTACTTTAAATGTAGTTTATTTATATAACAAGCAAAAAACAACACATAGATTACCTAGGAAACCAAAACATTTGTTATTTTCGACGAGGCATTCGTTCAAGAGATCAGTTTAGTAACTAGTCAGACCATTAAAAAAACAAAACCGGAAGTAAGGTTCGGATCCAGACGTTTATCACGTGCGTCCGATGAAACCGTCTATAGTGTTCAGCATTTTCTACTGGTTTTTTATATTGATCTTGATGAACACAAAAATCATTCCTAAACATCTCAGGACTCTTATGTGTTGAGTGCACTCATGCGGTAGATATGCAGAGATGTGGATCATCTTACTTTTCCAGAATAATCCTTCAAGACATTCATAAATGGATATTTATGATATTTAACACATATGAATTCTGTTAATAGCCCTCACAGTGAGATCTAAATGTTTCAAGAAGCATTCTTTTATATTATTCAGTTATTGTCTTTGGAAGGGTTGAACGTGTTTTCATAGTGTTTGATCTCTCTGTGTGTTCATGTATTTGCCAAAGCTATTCACAAACTATGCCTCGTGTTTAAAAGTGTGGTTGTGTAATCCTGATGTTGTTGTTTTGCAGTTGGAAGCGATGGACGTGGATGCTCACAGTCAGAGCAGCGCAGCCTGGATCACAGACTCCAAAGATCCCAAGCCTACCGTCAGCACCAAGTATGAGACCACCATATTCTGATTGGACGATCCTGTCCTCACATCTCTCCTCCCTGTGCTCTGTGCCTTCACTCTCTAGATAGACTTTGACTTTCCCTTCATCGACATTCAATCGCTCTCTTTTCTCCTCCGGACTCGATCGCTCCCTCATTCGCTCCGTCCAGCTGAGGTCTGCTTCTGCTTTCACTGTCTGACTCTTTATTCCTGAGGTTTAAAGGCTCAAAGAAACCTCCCCTCTTCCTTAATCCATCCTCAAGATTGTACGTCCCGTCGTAGCCCTTTAAGTTTGTGTATGCTCACCACTTCACCTGTAGTTTCATCTAAACTGACCTGAAACCAAAGTAAATCTGCACAGAGGATCAGATCATCTCTAGTAGTACATTAGTTTTATCACCCGAATAAACTAAGGCAGATCTAATATTTCTTACTTGATGTTACTTCCTCCATCATTCATACTGATGTTGGCTGCAGTGAAGAACTCAATCCCATTATCATCTTCATCATCATCATCATCACTAAACACGTACTGTAGCAGCAGATCACATGATGAGGCACTTTAGATGAGCGGGGTACAGTTACTTTATTATTCCTTCAATGAATGCACAAATCCCATGCTTTAAAAAGGAAAACACCACCGTTTGTCAATATTTTACTATGTTCTTACCTCAACTTAGGCAAATTAATACATGCCTACCTTTTATAATGCGTGCACTTTTTATCTTTGTACAGTGCTTCGTGAATGTATTAGCATTTAGCGTAGCCCCATTCATTCCTATGGATCCAAACAGGGATGAATTTAGAAGCCACCAAACAATTCCTATTTAAAGACTGTTACATGAGTTGTTACATGAGTAAGTAAGGTGGGACAAAATAAAAGTTTTGTTTGGATCCATAGGAATGAATGGGGCTAGGCTAAATGCTAGCACATTCAAGAAGAGCTGTACAAAGATTAAAAGTGCACGCATTGAAAAAAAGATGGATATTGATTAATTCATCTAAGTTGAGGTAAAAACGGTAAAAAATTGAAAAACGGTGATGTTTTCCTTTAAAGAGAGGACTCTGTGTTAGATAAGATCAATGATCCCACATAAGCCTGTTTCGTATGGTAAAACCCCTCTTTTTGCCATTTTCATGACATGTGCCAGTGGTTGATCAGATGTCTAGAAAGCTTTTTGTTATTGTTGATCTGTTACCTTACAGACTGATGTTTAAATCATCTCTCTATGGACTAGATCAATCTATTAGTCCTGTTATGTTACTATGCACGTCTAAGAGATGACTCTGGATTTTACATTCAAACTGCACTAACATGTACGTCAATCACACTCTTCATTTTATTTTGCTGCCAAAATATGGATTGATGTTTTAACACTGTGATACAATGTGGTGTTTTATGTCGAGTACCAGTAAATGTCTGAACCGAATCACAGAGATATGAGAAAACCCCCTGTTTGTGATGTGTCTGATGATGAGACATCAAAGTGAAATGATACTGACTGTTTCAAAGCGTTTCACAGCATATCTGAGATCGAGTTTTATATTCTTTTTTGGGGTTTTGAAAGTGGAAATGTGTTCTTACAAGCCTTAAAAACACTTCATGGGTGCTTATTAAACATTTACACATACAGTACAGTAGCACACAGCAACACTTTCAGCTGCTGCATTTCATGACCGTTTCTGAGATGGTGACATCATCAGCGGTCATTCAAGGCGTTTGCAAAGTGTTTATGATTAACATCATAACCAGATTAATGTCACTTTAAATTACCTGCTGCTTTTTTATCGTTGCATGCCGTCTGTCATTACCTTTATTGGCCCAACATCATTCTGTTTCTTCTCTAAATCAATTACTTTTTTACAAAATCCTGTCATCTGTGGATCCTTAAATGTTCCCAGTGAAAAACAGCTGCTACTTGAAACCACAACAATGCAGGAATGAGTTTAATGTACATGCTTGATAAATTGGACAGCCATTATTAGTCCATAATGGATGTGTCATCTTTGGTTTTAAAAGCACATCTTACTGTCTGACAGTATGAATAACTGAGGGATTTAACTCCAGTCCTGCAGAGGTTTATTTAAACCAACACACTTCCATCTTGAGATTTCCTAATCCAGATCTTGAGGATTTCTTAAAGGGTACCTCGACTGTAAACACATGTTTGGCTTAATAGATTAACACTGGGATTGGCACTGTAAAAGTAAACCGTAAAAGTGTCATCGATTTTTCTTTTTTGCCAAAAATTATTAGTATATTATGTAAAGAGTTTCCAAGAAGATAAACTTTATTTTTGTGAGTGGATCCAGAAAAATCACAAAATTGGCCAGAAACTCGCCTACAAACTTGCACTCGTTCCTACTTGCTATTTAGGGATTTCCATTTAAGTGGTTTTGATGTAAAAGATCCACAAGGTCATTACATTAGATTATTTATTTAGCTTTCAGATGATGTATAAATCTAAATAAAAAAAGCTGGTCCAGGGTAGAGGTCTTCACAGGTCCACTTAATATCCTAAGGTCCAACCTGAGCAGTTCAGGTCTAAGGGCGCACTCACATTATCCAAACCAAACCAAACCATGCCCCAGCGCGATTGTCACCCCTCCCTACTTCCCCAGATGCATGCACTTACACTGTACTTTTATCGATCCGAGCCTGGGCGTGCTTTCGTCATTAACATGCGATTGTTTTGAAAAAAGCAGGAAGTAAAGCGCTCTCTTAACACTGGAACCCACCGTAATGATAAGTCTGTGTTAATTATTTGGAGTCGTTTGGTGCGCGATTACAGACAGCCCTCTCACATGTCATCATATTGCTTAGTTGATCTGACACATGTGCAGCTCGGACATTCACGTAACCCCGCTGCACGCATCAAAAAGTTTGAAACCGCTATGAAAACCAGACATTTTTTTAAATGTTTTGCCACTCAACATGGCGAACCCAGGCATGGTCACATGGAAAAGTGACGTTGTTGCACACCCTCCATAATAATAGCGAAATTGTCTCTCTGGTAATTTCAAATGAATGTGTGTTAGCCGAATGGATCCGAGGTGACCCGAACGCATCGATTTCCTTTTCTAACCCCTCCTCTGCTTGCAAAGGTTCATTTTCATTGAGACACACCTGTCAATCAATTTTAGATGTACATTTTAGTAGGGATGAACCGATAGGATTTTTTTGGGCCGATACCGATTTAAACAGAAAACTTCTGGCCGATGCCGATACCGATATTAAACACTTGTAAACAATACTATACAGTTGGTCTATTAGCTAGTTTATTTCTGCATCAAATTATTTTTACTGAACATGGATTGGATCTAATTAACATTCAACTGACCAACATAATAAGAGAGGCAAAAATGAAGCTAAAACAAATATAATAAGACAGCATGACAACCTTCAAAGGTGGTTTTTGCTATTCAGCATTTATTTTATTAACAACATTAACTCATTTTTTACATATAATGGATTTCTTTATGCAGTTAATTAATAAACAATCGGTATCGGCCTTTCTCATGCTATTGCCGATATGCCGATGGTTTCAAATTCATCAAAAATCGGCCGATAAATATCGGTGGCCGATACATCGGTGCATCACTACATTTTAGTGGTAACCTTTGTGTCATCAACAAATAACAACAGAAAATAAATGGAGCAGCAAAGCCACCGGGGTTTCTTTCTGTCCGATTGTTGCGTCTGGGGATGTTGACTGCGCACACGTCCGTGCCCTTTACATTCGGGTCCAGTTGGGTATGGTTCGGGTCAGACTCTGGTCCAACTATTTTGGACCTGAGAAGACCTGTAGTTCAGGGTCACATATTAAACGTGTTTCTATCAATGGATTTTAGTAGTAGAAAACCAATATAAAGTATTAAAGCATACAAGTCTTCATAGTCAAGGTTCCCTTTACTTAAAGATTGCAGGTAGCTAATGACAATAAAAGTTTTTTCAACCAATAATCTCTTTAGAGGAATAATTCACCCAAAATTGAAAATTCTGTCATTTTCTCATCCTCGTGTTGTTGAAAACCTGTATGAATTTCTCTTTTCTGTTGAACACAAAAGAAGATATTTTGTTAAATGTAGGTAAGAACACATTTGATGGTACCCATTGAATTTCATCGTATTTGTTTTTCCTCCTATGGACGTCAATGGTTACAATAAGCTGTGTGCTTATCGTCACACATTAAAATATCTTCTTTTGTTTATGACAGAATTTAGATTTTTGGTTGAACTTTCCCTTTAAGGTCCTGAAGAGAAATGAGTTGCCATGACTTTTTCCCTTCATCCTTTATCATCACGTCTGTTGTAAATGTTATTAACCTGTTATCTAAAGGCCACGTTTGATTTCTCTGCTGTGTTTTAATTCCTGTATGTGTCTTCCTGTAGCTGACAGCTGTGTTGGATGACAAACAGACAGAAAAATATGGATGTCAATGGCAGCATCGCTAGGGATGAAAGCTCACCTGTGTGATGTGTGTGTGTTTGTCTGTCTGTTTGTGTGTGTGTGTTTATTTTCTCTTAATCCCAGACACACAGTTCACCCCGTCCATGTGCATGTGTTATAACATTAAACAAAACCGTCTCATCTCAGAATAAAGATATCTCACTTTGATCAGATTTCAGGTATGTTCAAAGACTTATTTTGCAAACACTGGAAAAACAAAGGCGGCAGTCGCACTGTGTGTTTACACAACATGAGAAGTCAGTGTTGATGTTATCATTGCTTGGATACTGTTTCACTTTTATTTTCATTGTGGGGATGAAACCAATGCTCTTTTATCTCAAAGTCTAGATGCTCTTACTTCGAAAATAAAACCTAGTTAAAGTTAGAAACACTGATTCCAGTTTAGCAAAACACTGAGAAGTTGAATACAGTCTTGTCTTGTTGTTATAACAGTTTAAGATCGATCCATCAGTACGTAGAAATATAAAAATTTGTGTTGTCAGTATTTCAAGTCAAGTAACCAAGGCTTTGGTGAAAAGCTAACGCGTTTAGGTAAGACGATTCAAATCCTGTTATCAGTTTAAATAGGAAAGGTTTGTGTAGTTTAAAGAAAGAAACCATATGCCGGATTAATGCGATGTTATGTAAGTTGTGTGGTACACTAATATAAGAAGTTAAAAGATGACATGAGAACGGTACGGTACGGTCCTGTTCTGGTACGCTTTGTGACTTTTACAAGTATACTGTGATTTTTAATACAAATGATGATGTTAATGTGACACTAGGAACAACATCCAGTTGTTTATGTTGTTATAGAGCTTCTTAACAAAACTGTTTGTCTTTATTTTCTATAAATGATTAATTTGATGAAAGCAGGGTTTGTTTACTGTTAAATTTGCATATTCGAGTAAAAATGTTGGATGCTGGAGTGTATGTAGATAGTTCATTAATATGACCTGTAGATGGGAAATATTCCTCTTAGTTTACAAGCATTTTAAGTCTGGTACTTTTTATTTGAAACCTTATTTTTACCACGGTACATTAGAAATAGGTAGAGTGCTAAATGCAGACAGATGCTAACGTTAGCGTCTGTAACAGCAGCAGTGTTTGCACAACCAATCACGTTAGAAAAATTAAAGCTCACGTCCTAAATCATTAAAATATAAACAATGTTGAATTGTAAAATAATCCTTGATGTTTTGTCTTTTGATACTTGAACGATTCTGCTTTTATAGATATCTCTATATATGTATATGTATGTATTGTATTGTATGTAATTTTTGTTCGTCGATATGATTTTTGGTCATGTTTTTGTCCTATCTAGAGAGGGAGAAGTCTTTTTAAAGCTCAACATATCATGTTTGCAAGTGAGCGCGAGACTGACAATGAAATCTTTGAGAGATTCTTGCCACAAAATCAAAGAGAACGATTGTACATAATCTTGGGCTTCCAGTCTTTTTTATGATTATTATTTTTCATAATTGTACATCCAATAAACGAAGAGATGGTATCCAGTATGTCTCATTGTGTTTGTGTTTCTTAGAGTTAAAAATAATGTATTTCAGCATCATTAGTAGTAATATTATATTGTACTTATCATCAAAATTACCTTGTTCACACTGTCAGTCCAAATCTGATTTTGGTGCATATCCGATTGGAATCCTATCACATTTAGAACGTGTTTTTTTTTATTAAAACAGTTAGACGAGATTTACAATCACCTTCAGGAGAACATTGTCAAATAAAAGAAGATTCAGAGATGTCAGAGGAAAAAAAGAAAAAGGAGAAATAAAAACTAAAACGCAAAAAGGGGTATGTAGCTTACAATCAAGAAAAAAAATAACAATAAATATATAAAAGCAATGAAGGAAAGCTATCTAAGTTTAGTTGGAGTCAATAGAAATATATATTTTTATATATATCCAAAAACTTAACACATTTTTTATTTTTAGTCAAACGAAAAGATGTGAGCAGTGAGTCAACTTCAATCAAGAAATGTGAAAAGGTAGGAATTGACCCCATTAATTTTTGCTTATGGATAAAAAATTTGCCAAACAAAATAAAAAAGTTAAATAAATACTCTTTAGATTTGTTGGCAGAGTCAGAGTAATAGCAACATTTAGAACGTGTAGAACGGGTTTTTTCTAATCCGTTACAGGCTACATCCAGAGGTGGATTGAAATCCGTTTCAAATCGTATTTCCAGAAATGCATTCAAGTCTACGCATTTCTGTAGCTATTCGGTTACATCATGCTGTCACATCACGTAAAACGTAAACATGTCAGATGCTGAAGCAGATTGTCATAGATACGGTTATAGTGCAGATAATCTGGAAAACAGCAGAACGCTACAGGACGTACAGATCGGATGTGATACACGGTATGGACAGTGATTCTGTCAAATCGCATATGCATCAAAATCGGATTTGGACTGTCAGTGTGAACAAGATAAATGTTATTTATCACCTGTATTTCAATCACAGTATCATTACTTTTATCCACCTGAAAGTCAAGTTGCAATGTTTTTATTTAATAGACTACAGTAAAGTCATTTTCTCCCCACAGCTTCATGTTAAAACTAATTGTAAAACACTCGCATTATGTTTATTTAACAACAATGTTGTCTAAAGTAGTAAAATCATACACCGCACGTGTCATCACACAGAGGCAAACACAAACGCTGGACATTTACTGTTGCGTGACCTGATAGCACATCTGCTCTGTTAGTGAATTAAAGAGGGAATTAATGTCATCTAATATAAATGTCAACCATGCTATTTATATTAAGGACAAAATTATTCATATATATTCAGAAGTACACTCTTAAAAATGAAAGTGCTTCACGATGCCATAGAAGAACCTTTTTCTGTCTAAATGGTTTCATGAAGAACATTTCTGTTTCACAAAAGGTTCTTTTAAGGAGTAAAAGTGTTGTTCGGGGTATAAAAATGTATGAAAGTATTTAAGAACCTTTGACTGAATGGTTTTTTGAGAAACCAATTCCTCTGGCATGGCACCTTTATTTCTAAGAGTGTATGTAAGTGGCTAATAGTGGAAATGTTTAAGTGTCTCCACCCCATCATGGTTCTGGTAATTCAGATTTATTTCAATTCTAATTAAGATTGTAAAGTATGGAAGTGTATATTTTTACTTGACAACCTATGTTGAAATTCTATGTTCCTAAAGTCTTTTTACATTTATTGTTACTTTTTAGGAATACATACACACAGCGCTTGCTTTTAAGAAACTCCGATCCAAAGATCCTTCACTAGGAACACATATGTGATATGCGTCAAAATGTGTCAAAAATTTGTTTGTATTTATATGCAAATTAAAATCGTTGCTGTTTTGGTATTTTCTTTACCTTGTCATTGTGTCCACTGTGTGATTGCTGTGCCCACCCTCCTATTTTAAATTCTCTTCATTTGTCTGTAACCTTTTGCAATATTTTGTGCTTTATTTAGACAATCTTGGTGTGAGTTGATAAAAAATGGAAGGTTACGGTCTTAAAAATGGCTAGAATGTACGGTTTACTTTTAAGAATATTAAGTACATTTTAAAGAAATGGACTCATGAAATGTATGTCCTTTTTTCAGAAAATAGAATCAGACAAGATGAACAAACATAGTTCTTCACTGTAAAAAAATTCCGTAGAAATTGCAGCTGGTTTGCCGGTAATTTACCGTAGATTTAAATTTATGTTTTTTACTGGCAACAATTTGTTCAAAGTTAAATGAACATTAAACATTTACAAGTCTTTGTCTTTACAGAGTAAAACAAAAAAAAACAGCATCAAGCAAAACATTCTGGGAAACAAAATCTGAAGCAAAAAACAGAAAAAGGTTGATGATGATTTTTGGTTCCCAGAATGCTTTGCATGGGGCTGTTATTGTATAGTTTTATTCTGTAAAGATGAAGACTTGTTAATATTTCAAATGTATTAAACTTTGAACAAATTCTTGACAAGAAAATAACATAAATTTAAATCTACGGTAAATTACTGGCAACCCAGTTGCAATAACATTGTAATTTCTACGGTGAATACAGTGTTGCTTTAATAACCACCAGACAATGATCATATATGTTAGTTAACATGTCCACCATGTAATTGACAAATACATTCATGTAAAAAAAAGTTTATATGAATTATCCAATTAACTGCTTAATTTTGTATGAAGTGTGTTGCACCAACATGGATTAGGCATAAATCAGTTTTATATCAAAGCTTATTTATTAATTCTGTTGCAACAAACTAAACCTGTTTAAAAGCGGTTACATTTTAACAGTCATTTTTAATCTGGGTTTAAATTTTATACTACAACAAGATTATCTTTGAATTGAGGGGTCTGGGGGGTTCCGGACCTCCATAAAGCACAAAAAGATAAATTTGGGGGGTCCCCTTGTTTTTATTAAAATTTAAAATACTACATGAATTTAAAATGTAATGTCGAGTTTCCACAAAGCGATACTGTCCATTAGGCTATTTGTCCCAATTTCGCAAAAAAGGAATTCAAATGATTTCTGTCTGAAATAAATATAAACTCCCAAGTGCGCCTCATGCTGTTTTCTGGAGCAATTGACAGACGAGTTGTGGATTATTTTCACCTCAGTGATGGTAAGAATGTTTGTTAATCTTTAGGGTTAGGGGTTTTTTTTATTCTTCTCAAACTATTATTTCATAACAGTGGTGAGGCTACACACTCAAATTGACAGCTGGTCCACCAAGTCAAAAGAAACACAAAATATTTTATTGGGAAAGCAGAAGAAATCACACATAAATGATAATAAATGATACTCTCTTTAATACTTTGATCACTCAAATACGCATCATTCAGAAATAAATGACTATTTATAGAAAGCTTATCTTTTGCATGTGTGTTTTTAAACCTTGCAAATGTTAACATGCAAGCGATTTTAAACAACGTGAGCACAAGATGTTAAAGTGAGCTGTTTTGTGTATGCACAGGCAATGACACACTCATAAGCGGACACATGGAGACGCGCGAGCATGCAAACACAAAATGATCTCGAAATACCACAGTCTTGCCACCTATTCTCATGAAACCATTCAGTTATGTCTTAAAGTCGGATCTTTGTGTTGGTCTGCAGTTCTTCTGCTTGTGTTTCTGTCATTTATATTAATGAAACAACAGAAAACAAAGAATTACTTCTGTATCTTTAAAAAGATTAATTATATTTAATTTATATAATAAAGAAGACAGTGTTATTATTCATTTGATTCTATTATACCTAAATACTTCCGTTAGATCTTACTTTATTTGTAATTTTGTTCTTTTCTATTTTTATATGCTCATCATTTCTTAATTTGTTCTTATTTTATTTTACCAGCCCCAGTTTTGCTGATCCGAAAATTATTTGATCTATGACTCAGAAAACACAATGTAATCCATTTAACCAATACTATATAGGAAAATTATGTAATTTGAGAGTAGGCATTGAGGTTCAGCCTATTTCACCCCTATTCTGTTTAAAATTTTTGTCCAGTGTTTCTAATTTGAGGGGTTAAAATGTTAAGGGTTTGACTCGAGGGTATTTTCTTTGATTAAAACCAGGATCAGATGATTGTTGATCTAGGATCACATCTTTCTTTGTGAAATCACAGCGACCCTATGTTGAGGGGGTGGGGCTTAGCTAGGGGACCCCCATAAGCTTTAACATAATTCGAGCACTGCCTGTTGCTCCATTACTTTAAACGTTTTAAATCTCAGTTAGGGATTAACTTTAAACTTGCATGGGGATAGCAATAGATTGTATTAAAAGATCGTCAAATGTTTTAATTTGAATAAAATCTTTTCAAATAAATTTTTTTATATATTTGATTGTGTTTACAGTGCGTGTTCACGTGTAAAAAAGCGGTATTTTTCACACAATGTACTTTATAGCACTGTTTTCTGTGGGCTGATGTCTTTCGTGTTCTATGAAGCCCCTCCTTTTAGAAATATGTAATGAGTTCTGATTGTGTAGTTTGTTTAGTGTGTTGTGATTCGACAGCAGTTTAGCCAGAGCCGTTTAGCCAAACTGGTGACTGATGTATCCCTGTGGGCGGAGTTTAGTCAAAAAACTGTTTTAGTGACGTCATTAAAGCAGGAGGAAGTAAAGGGCTGTAGTCCGTTCACTGTAGGCTTTGAAAGGTGAATTCTGTTACAGAAAATATATCACCTGGCAGTGAACTTTGAGCTTTATTATTTTACAGGTATTATTTATGCTCTAACAGCAACATTACACACTAACTAGGGTTTAAAACATGGGATCAGGAAGAACTTTAATAGTTTTAAAGAGAAAGTATTTTCCAATTCATGATTTTAGTTTTTTTTGTGTGTGTGTGTGTAAGTGTGTATTAGTACATGTTAATGATATGCAAAGGTATTTTCTTTTATCATTTATGCATTTCATCGGCTAGCAGATATCCTCAGCAGGCTGCATTTTGCATATTTTTAATTGGCGAGTCTAGTTTACGTAATCTATCCTCTTGCTTGTTAAAAAAAACATTGTGAAGGTGTTTTATTGAGTGATTTTGATTAAACCAAATGTCTATTTAAATTTAAATCTTGTTGTCAAGTAATGAGGTGAAGCATTTAATATTTAGGTTGCAAAAATTTTATTCAAAAACATTTAGGAGGACATTCTGTAATTTTATAACTTCAAGATGTTAAATGAAGATTTGGAAACAACTTCCTGTTAAAGGAATAGCTAATCAAACATGTAAAATTCTCATTTACTGTACTCCTCCTCATGCCATGAGCTCCTTTCTGCAACAAAGCTTTATCTTTAAGTATATCTGTCACTTTATGTACATGTATAGCACCTAACATGTGGAAGGTCCAAAACGTACATCCGTCCATCATAAAAACAACTCAAGATGAACAATAGGGGTGTGTGAGAGAGAGAGAGAGAGAGAGAGAGTGAGAAAACTTAATATTTTTAAAGGTATTGCGGAGGATTATCAAGACTATTGGTCCTCCTAGTTGTTAATCAGGAGTGTTGCGCAATTGCATTTTTTTTTTAAAGTGGAGAAGGCGGTTCTTTTCTAAAATCCGAGAGAATCCTCCACTAAACCTTTAACTTATTTAGCAAAAATGAAACTAAAAGAAACTAGTGCTAAATAGGGAAAAAAGGATGCCTGGCGACAACTTTGAATCTTCAAATCTAGTTCTTGTGTGTTTTATCAAGAAATGTCTTACAACTAGTCATAAGACTCTGGGTTTTGGAGAATTTTCATTTTGTGGTAAACCATTCCTTTAACAAGTATAATAGACAACACGGCTACAATTTCACTTGACGATTTCACCAAACATTATTTACAAACAACATGCACATTTTTTATAAATCAAAGAAGATTTTGCAAGTTGGCTACAACATTCAGCAGATTTAGCAGAGATAATCTTGTCTAATGAATCCCAAAAATATACAATCATTATAGGAAATGTAAGTGTTTGACATTAACTGTATGCTGGATCATTTGTGTACTTTTGTTTTCCATGTGCTTTTCTATGGTTCAGTGATTCATGTGCTTTACATCATCTCAAGTTAACAGGTAACTTGTAGATAATAAATTCATGATGATTGACTGACTAAATTTTAGTCAACCACCTATTAGATTCTTAAACATTGTGAGATCAGAATGACATTTATGGTTTTTGGTGTTTTTTCCCCCAAATACAAATGTTGATAGATTAAAAGATGTTTACAAACCAGAGTTAAAGATTCCAGCTTTTTCACTTTGTAACAGTCTACCTGTGCATGTAATAATAAAATGTCAAGCATCCAAACGATTGGAAAAGAGAAGAATTGGCATTATACATTCATTTGGCTTTATACCTTTGTCTTTTCTGTATTGTACACTTTCATTTTTTTGATTGAACTAGCAGATCAAACACTTTATTTTTATTGTTTAAAGCTTTCTTATTCTGGGCTTCATCATATCTTTAGTCTCTTATTTTGTCATCTGTGCTTTTATTAGATTAATGTTAAAACACTTATTCTTTCAAGAACTCAGAATGGCTTTTGTCACCACCACTTCACTTGTCAAACAGTTGTCACAGATAGCAAAGGGTTGTAAACTTTCGTTCCATCTACTGAACGAGTCCCATGAGCCAGGAGCTCCTGAATGGTGATCCAGTTATCCAGGATGCGGCGGCTTCGTTTCTTCATGCTCTTTTTCTGGCTTAGCTCAAGTATGGAAGCTTGTCCCTGCGCTCCATAATCTTGCTCCTTCTCTCTCTCGCGCAAAAAGTCCAGTCGACTCTGGATCATGAACTCGCGACGGCGGCGTTGTTCACGTGCTCTCAGCAGCTGCTGCTTGCGTTCCTCTTTGCTCCAGTACCGCCCCATCTTCATTTCACTGACCGCATCGTCATCTGTGGTCATTCCGCTACGCTCCTCCCGTATCTTCATTGCCCTGGCTTTTAGTAAACGGTCTCTAACTGGACGTTTGGCCACGTAACGAGAACCGTCGCTACGGATCTTTACCTTCCACTCCATTCGAGGAGACGATGGAGGTAGTGCTGGTATAATCAGAGAAGGTTCAGGGGCGGCTGCCGAATCTCTATTTAGGCAAGTCCTGGCACTAGAGTGAGCAGGACCCTCTACAGTAGAGTCCCTAACGTCTGGGCTGTCATTGGCAGACACATCCCTCAACTGCATGCAGCTCTGGTAACGTGGAGGCAACGTGGTTCCACAGCGGCGACGGGACAGGTACGGACTGTTCTCTGCACTCCTTCCTCCTTTGACTATCCCAGTAGACCCTCGTCTTGCTCCATCCAAGCTTTTTTTACCGCTTGCATCGTTTCGAGGTAATGACCGAAGTCTTGTTGCTGGACTGGAGTTCCTGCCGTCTCCTGTTTCTTCATTCTTTCTTTTGGAACTTGATGAGGAAGGTAAGTTGAGATTCTTATCCCTGCTTGTACCCGTTCTGTGACGTGGTTGCCGAGGTCGCATGGTTGCAGAGGCACTAGAATCCCCAGCGGCAGATGGCGAAGGGTAGCGGTCACTTGCCAAAGGGGTGCTTCTGCAGCTTTCCCCACCTGTATTATAGGCGCTTGTACTCTCCTTGTCAGAGCGCTCCCTTTCCGGGATCTCGTTGATATCCGACAGTTCGTGGTGGAGCGCCTCTGCACCTCCACACCTTGACCTCGATCCCTTATCTTCTTCGTCCCCTTCTTCGTCAGCTGGCCAGACCTTTAAGCAGCGTTGTCGCAACTGCTGCATCTTCTGAGCCCGCAAAACGTTGCGCCACTTAAACTCTAGATGTCGAATTTCCTCCTCTAGAAGAGCAATTTCGTGCTGCATCAGACTCTCATTACAGTTCATGTCTAAAGGAGCAACTCCTGCTGCAGGATCACATCCTCCTGTACCGTGGTTTCTCTTTTCCAATAGAAACGCACATCCGTTCTTCTCGTAAAGGCATCGAATTTCCAATAACTTGCGGTAATGTTCATATTCCTCCTCCGTTAGACCTGGCATTAAAACTCTGCCTGTCCCTGATTCTGGCGCACCATGATCCACAGGTCCTACCCCATCCGGCCCCAGTAGTGAGTCATTACTGTAATGGAATTCCCATCCCTGCGGTACGGCATGGAACTTGCACGTGCTGCCAGGTGTGTTTGTGGCATCCGTCGTGCATGCGCTGGTGGCGTCATCGGCCAGTAGGTCATGCTCGGAGGACTCCTCACAACGTGTGCTTTCGTCGGTGCGCCCCACCCCGCTGTCCAGATCCTGGCTGTTATTGAGGGCAGTCTGCCACAAGTTGGGCCGACCACCTCGACTCCCACTGATGTCACCCAGCAAAGAGCTAGTTTTCTTATGGTGCTGAGGGCTGGGTATGTTAGAGACATTGTCCAGGTCCTCTAGATCCAGGCTCACATCCAACTCCAAATCTAGATCATCTGCTTCATTCTGGCAGTAATGAGGGTTTGGAATGTTAAGTAGGAAAAGAGAAAAAAACAAGAGGAATGAGCTAATATACATGTTTGTGTATACATGTAGAGTTTGACAAGTAAACAACATTATTTAAAACTTTTGAAACACTAAAACAGTCAAAAGTTAACAAATGTGGAAAAAAATGTCCTATCCCTGTTTGAACAGCAGAGGACAGTGTTTGTCTATGTAAGCCCAAATGGATCCTTAATCTGTCTATGGGGTCTTTCCCCATCTGCTGTTGAAGACATTTAAACAGTGAGAGGTTTCTCAAATGAGCCACCTGTGCCTGGGAATACACTGACCCAGAGAAACACACACACACACACTTGTGCGCTACCCAAAACCCTGGAAACGGTAGAATCTGTAAGCATGTCCCAAATGACCCATCACAAGTCAACCATTTGTTCTTATTGTTATGATTGTAAGTCATTGCCTCATATATGAACATGACAAAAACAACCAGATCTTTGCCTCTCTATATTTTTTCTATTATTTCATTAAGTTGTAATATCAATGAAAATATTTTTAGATTTTAGTGTCTGCATTTTTTGCATCACCAATTCATCATGATTTGTATTTGCAAACACTTACACTTGTACAGCCTTGGGTCAAATAAGATCATATAAAATGGGCTTCATAAATGCCTCAAACCTTAG
Source organism: Misgurnus mizolepis (assembly GCA_025389145.1). Taxonomy (NCBI): domain Eukaryota; kingdom Metazoa; phylum Chordata; class Actinopteri; order Cypriniformes; family Cobitidae; genus Misgurnus; species Misgurnus mizolepis. The sequence continues at coordinate 14,801,889 of JAIFKI010000022.1, read as the reverse complement.
CTTAGATGTTGACTTTGAATTTATTTGTATTCATGAAGCAGGTAATTCTTCAGAGGGCTTGAATTATGTTTTATTTAAATATTTTCTAATGGGATGCAGATTGTTGCTATGGCTTCCACTTGGGCTAAATATGATCAACGTAAAAGTTAAAAGATGTTGACAGACCCTGAGGTTTGAGTTCAATCAATAAAGACATTTTCAGAGAGTCAGTTTGTCTTTAAATAAAGATGTCTGTTGTTAGCATTTAAGAATTGTTATAAAGCTTATTACTGTACAGTTTATGTTTAGGGAAATAAATTGAATAACATTAATGTGGAGTTGAAAGTTTTGTGTATTATGCTGCGTTTACACCAACCACGTTTCAGGCATCAAAATCGCGTCTACCGCGCCTAGAGATGCATTTTGATTTATTTATCGAGAGAGTTACCGGTTTGTATTTGGTAACTTTACTATAGGGGGAAAATAAACGGCGCGGGTCGATAAACGTCACGTGACTCAAAAGTGAAGTGTGTATTACAACTTACCAGGTTGCCCGATGTCCTCACTGACACTCTTCCAAGCGAGGTCCTTTTTATTCCTGTCTCCTCTATAGAAATAAGAACTTGTGTCCTATGGCTCCGGGTGACTGCTCACAGACAATATCAAGCGTTGATTGAATGAGTGACTCTGGGCGGGGCTGCCGCCACATCAGCAAGCAGGATCCAGATTGGTTGACGTGGCGCGAAATTCTGCCAAAGTTAAAATTTTTCAACTCGGGCGTCAGACGCAAATTCACGTGAACCGCAAAATGCACAAAAAGCACCATTTGCGCATACCGCGCACAATGCTCAATTCGAGCCTTTCGCGTGAACTAGATGTGCAAATGAGGCGGAAACGCGTCGTCCGCGCCAAACGCCTCATCCGCGTCGCGGGACCTCCAGACACACGTCTTCACGTCTTCACATTGACTTAACATTGAATTCGCTCATGCTTCACGCCCCTACCGGGGTTGGTGTAAACGCAGCATTAGGCTATATCCTGTGTGCCGTAGGCTGGGTCAGTGTGACAGTTTTCATTTATACCCAATTTATACTTCTGCAATGAGTCTATGAATGGGTCTTCAACTACTCTTCGTCGAGGGCCATATTTAAAAATTGTAAAACTTTTACCTCTATTTTTACCTTTAATATATTTTTATACTTTTCATCCATTTTATTCTATATGTTATAACTTATGTTGTTTTTGTTACTTTTTGTTATAGGTCATATAATTAAAAACATGCATCTATGAATATATTTATACTTAATAATTTACTCATCAGTAATCAGTCATTTTTAAAGGATTCAAGTGTTAAGCCTAATTTATAGTCGTGCGTAGGTAGGCTATCCGTAGCCTGTGCGTACTGTAGCTCTGCATAGCCTGACATTCACCTCACAAAATTTTTAACAGCGCGTCAGATCTACACGGACCGCAAGCGCTGTGATTGGTCCACCAGAACCCCTCCCGTCAGGTAAGAAAAACTGCGTCATAGGTATTTCCGTTTGTGACGGTGAAAACAAAGATGAGCCAAGTTGAGGAGTGATTTAACTCAAACTGCATCAAAAGTCGTTGTTTATTTACTTCCATCATTGCTGGTAGTCTCAAATTAAACACAAGTTGCTGTTTCTTCTTCGTTTGTGGGTTAACTTGCTAAGCTTCTTCTTTGATGTTCGCGCTGCTACTGTGGTTACACGCATGGTTACTGCCTACCAGCGGTCTGCGCGTGTGTTTGCACGGACGACGACGACGCAAAAGTATAAATGAAAACCGACGCGGAACTTACGCCGTAGGACGCACTACTATAATGAGCCCTTTACTGATAAAGTTAAACAAAAATGAATTAATTTTCACCCTGCACACAGTGTTTTGATTGGAATACACTGAAATACAACACATCCGGTTGTTGTCACATGCAGTTTAGTCACACAAGTTTTTTTATGCATCCAAAGCTCAAATTGGATCCGATAATTATGCACCCGCAGATGGTTGGCACCCCACACAGCCCCTTTCCGACTCTTCTAATGTTTATCTGCTGTCATTTGTCATGTACAGTGGAAAGGTAAAAGTAAACACGCTGATTTTAAATTAGACTAAGATTACCACCAGGCCGGATAAAGATAATTGGAGGGGGCCGCTATGGCAAATCTAACAATTTTCGTGGACTGCAAGAGCTGTGATTGGTCCGCTAGAACCCCTCACCCATGATAATTTTTAAAATCGGCATCACAGTTGTGCTTGTGACGATAAAAACAAAAATTAACCGAATCAAGGAGCGAGATTTAACAACTCGGGCCTTAACAAAATTTGTTGTTTGTTTACCTCCATTACTGCTGATGCTGCTTTAACACAACAAGCTGCTGCTGCTTTGCCTTTAGCGTTTATACTGTGGGTTAAACCAGTAACAAGCTTGTGGACGCTGCCTACTAGTCGATGCGGACAGCGACACACAAGTATAAAAGATGCGTTGCCTACAAAAAAAATCAGACTGCACCGCACTGTCCACACACATCTTAAAGTCTGACCTTGAGTAGAACAAAGGAATGAATGAGTGAATGAATGAGTAAAGCAGTAGACAGTCTAACCCCTCCCATTTGTCTCCTGCTCTCCATTTATTTCTTTGTATTTGCGGTCTTGCTTTCACCTTTCTTGTCTGCTTTCATTGGATAAACAGACTGCGTGCTGTTTTATATAGACATGAACAATGTGTTCCCTACTCCTCAATGTGATTATTTACCCATTGAATGTCATACATTTTAATGAATGACATCAGTTATCTGCAGGAAAAAACTTCAGTATTGATCAATACATTTCATCATACACCAGACTGAATAAGATGAAGACAGAAATGTCCAGTAATATTCCAGTAATTTAAAGTGAGATCTCACCTCGATGTCAGGGCGTGCCAGCAGTAGAGAGATGTTGGTGCTATCTTCTCTGGTTAGGATGGCTACTGCTTCCTCTCTGTTCTCAACGTCCACTCCATTTATCTGTACAGAAACACATTTAGTGTAACGTTCGCACAGTGTGATTTTAACAGGTAGAAGCAGTTATCCTGTATGATTTTACATCATTTTATTTCAATTAAATAAACATGAGTGTTTTTGACTTGTGTTACCTGTAGAATTCGGTCTCCCTCACGGATTCTTCCATCTTTAGCAGCAATGCTATTGGGGTTCACCTACAATTAGATATAATTCAATTTAATTACTATGCAGGGTTTCATTGGATGCACAGGGTTACGCCTCTGGCCTGAACTTAAATCTTGAGTACCTATAGAGTAGTATTACATCCTTCATATCTCAGAAGAGTCTTTAGTTTTATCAGATCTATGAAAGACAGATCTGCTGTACCAATACTATACGAAAAAAGACGAGCTCCTGGGGGCATACTGCGGATGGAGCGAGTCACGAACAAGCCACACGCACAAAACATTATTCCACTATCTTTGGATAACTTAAAATTCAATACATGTTGGTGTCGTTTACATAATTTACACTTACTGCCAAAAAAACACAGACATTTGGTGCAGTTTTACTTGATGCCTGCGACTCATGACCCAGTTGGGACCGCCCCATTTCAACAAAATCCAGCGTTAAAAAACACTCAAAACTCTGCTGCTACCCCGGATAAACAAACTACATCCATTGGGTTTTTTGGGAAGCTGAACAAGCTTAAAGGTGCGGTGAATAAGGCATTTTTATTGTTTTATACTTTTGCCTGAGGTCTACTTATGATGTTCGCATAGTTTTAACAATCAAAAACATCAAAAGCAATAAGTAATAGGCTATTTTGTACTCTGGTTTTGAGGCTGGCTCAAGAAACACTGTTTTGATAGCCGGGCAACATTGAAGACTTGGAAGTAAACACCTGCTGCTATAATTGGATAACATTTTTTTTTTTTAGAAAACTAGCTTTCAATCCTGCTTCATTACAAAACGGCAGCCGGAGGGATTAACCCATATATCCTCGTAGTCCGATGAAAACAACGTATGTCTATTTTGCCGCTTTTGCAATTTTTCAACAGATTGAATGTCCAGGTTCATTTCTGTATACAGTATGCTTCACATATCTAAATGGCCAAAGAAAAGTTGTGAAATCATGTCATCTGATTTTCACGTATATCCATTTGGTGTCAAAGGTGTCAACACGCCGCGTATCTCCCGACCTGTGGAAGCATTTTGCCGGTCTCGTGAAGTTTCATCGAAGCTCAGCACTGGATAGCCGAATAAACATAGCCTGGTGAGACAATGACTTTCCTTCATCAAGGTAAACGTTTCCCCCCTGACGCCAGACGTACGTCTAGGAGTGACAAAATTACGGCTTGTGCAAATAAAGTCTCTTTCTAGCATTACCATGTCAGTGTATTAATTCATTGTCCTTTCATAGTTTGCAAGAGACATTTAATAAATGTATAATTAATATGAAATAAACTAAGCGTATTTAATAAACTAAGACGTAGGCTATTTAATAAACTGAGCGTATTCATCTGTCAATATGAAACACGATTTGGCCATTCTAATAAATGATCGGAAGAACGAATATTGACCACCGTTACTGTAAAATATGCACGTATATCCATTTAAACTCAATTTTGGTCAAATGTGGATTATATCATTACACTGGCAAGAATATGGTTACATGTAAAGATGCCGTACCAAGTATGACAACGCACCATTCAACTGCTTTTGAAATACGGTGTTTTTTTCACTTCCTGAAAAGTAACCATTTTGTACATACGTGAGTTTCATCGGGCAGCGGTGGTATGTTCAAGCCGCAAGAGGTTTTATGCACAAGACATGATACACATAAATGACAATGCGTATGGGTATAGTAGCAAACAACAAATCTTCAAACACGGCAGGCCTAGAAATTACCATAAACAACACAGTAAGTGGTTAGACATGGATGTTACACGCAATCAGGACATATCAAGCGATCTCTGACAAAGCAATAGTGACACATAGTACAAAAGTGTTTTACTTAGATAAGATTGCTGCGCCAATCTGTCTGCATCCAATATTGATGGAACAGCACCGCTTTTTAAGCTTGGTCTCTCCACAAATCCAACATCGACCGGTAGCTTGTTCGTTCAATGTTTTACCCACATTAAGCTTGAGCTTCTTGAAAAATAAACTTCAACAACGCATTTCTAATATCAGATTCTGGTGAAGGTTATGCAGCGACATTTTTGCAGAAGATTTTTACGGTCTTCAACAACATGTTTGAGGCTTGGACGCTATCCGGTTTGCTCTAAGCAGTGGGTGGGACTACCAAAGTAGGCAGTGTTTAAAAAAAATCTCATAACTAGGTACATTCCAGAACCTGGTGTTTTCTGGGCTTGGTTTCAATAGCAGTTGATATTTCAGGAACAAGGACGTTTTCAGTTCTGAAGCCCGTTCAAGTATGATGCCATCATATATAACAAAAGCTCAAGTTAAAAATTATTCCTTGATTCACCACTCCTTTAAATTTACCTCACAAACAACAACACCTCTTTGGTGATGTTGATTTTGTGTCAGCTCCTGGTTGGTGTGTGTGCGCTCTTTCGGTTGAAGTGTCCATATAAGGACTTCCTCTGTACTTCCTGCACTGTTTAGGTAACAGATTCTACTTCTACGAACCCTGACGAAGTGCATTCGGCATAAAATACTGTTATACATCCAAATGGTTCTTTGAACCAGCCCATGTTTAGCATGAGGAATCAAACTCTTAAACGGTATTAATAAGTCAGCATGCATGAAATACCGTTAGGATCCCCCTTTAACTTCCGATATGTGTTTGTTTATTGGTCTGGCCAGTGGCTAAACTGACCTCTGTAACAAATAAATACCTTGTGGAAAATAAAAATGTTTTGGTTTCCTAATGACGAGGGGAGATGGCGATCATGGATCACCACTGTGTGAAGAGAGGTTTGACAGACAGGCAAGAATGGTAGTAGTAGTAACTGATAGTAGTTGATACGCTTTAGCTATGATTTAAACTAAGGTAATTTTCTTGTTATCAGAAAAAATGTAAAGATTATAATACTAACTGCAAAAATAACTGGGAGTATGATTATAATCAGACATCATCTTAGCAGTATTAAGTGATTATGTGTATTAATAAATTGGTCAAAATGGTAAACGGCTAAATCCATTCATGTCAGGTCACTGTTGACTTATTTCTGAATGAAAAGATGACTGAACAGAATACAACAAATTAAATCCTTGAGTATTTTGAATATTTGGACTTTAATTTAAATGTGTTTAATGTACAGTAGGCCTACATGTACTTTACAGCACCTCATGCATGCTGCTTACCATTAAATTGGAAAATTACATTTTTTATATTTTAGATAAATGTATATTCTGTATAACAGTTAAGCAGGACTTTACAATCCTCTATCATCATTTATAATTCATCTGTATTCACCATTAGACCTCATTTCTCACCTCACCCACATAGATACCCAGATCTTCTTCATCATCCGTACGATAGCACACTGTTAAACCTAGTTTATCTTGCTGACAAGATTTATACAGTTCCACCTCCTGAAGAAACAAAAAACAGAGATAAGAAACCTCTCCAGCAGTATATGAGTGTAAGCTCATGAGTTTGTGTAAAGAGACGCTGATGACCTCATACTCAAGATCATCCGGTCTGTCCACCTCATGTTGACTGATGTCAAAATAATCTGTTGGGTCATAGTACACGTGATCTATAGGTGGACTGAAGAGGAAAAACACGGTCACAAACTACAATTATACAGTATAGCAAAGTTAACTCAATCGGATGACAAACTGTAATGAAATAAAAACTCAACATAAGGTGTAGTATTGGAACTGCAAAAATATATTTTACAAAGAATAGATTTTCATAAGAGCTCATTCTTATCACACGGCTCATTGGAATGCTTGATTCTGATTGGCCATTTGGCATTTGCAGGGTTGTTATTCACAGACTGCAACCAGAACCACTCAAAAACTAATAACACACGATAACCCAGATGTTGCAAATCATTTTCAGATTTAGAGTTTAATATTAAACAAAAATGTAATATATGTCTTTTAATAAGACATAGGACATTATATTTACAAATGATTAAACCAAATAGTGTGTTTGTGACATTTGATCATCTTGATCGTCTTATTTTAAAAACGAAAGCAGGGCTTTCAACCAGAATTTTTTCCCAATTGGTTCGTTCCGAACAGAAACAGTACTTTAATGTTTCCGGTTTTCAGTTCAACCCTAAAATTGACGTTCCTGAACCGGTTAGAACAAAAAAATAAAGTTCCCAAACCGGTAAATAACGTTCCATGTCAGCTGTGGGACATACGTAGGCTTATCATTAGGACATTAAACTTAAATTATTAGTCTACATAATTTTCCTTAAGTCTCTATCTTGTCATCAAACATTAAAAAGGCTACATTATGTAAGCAGCATAACTGTAATTCTGACATTTGTTAAGTGCAATTAAACACGAGCACACACACAGACGGAGGACGAATTCCAAACGACGCTTCTGGAAGAAAATGCAGCATAAACAGTCGCTCCACATAAAGGGAAAATTACGTTGTTTTTCAGTGCTTTATTCACCAAATGTATTTTAATGGACTACAGTATGAGACACAGTAGCACAACTCTCTCTCAAGTTTATACATCAAGGGGCGGTTTCCCGGACAGGGATTATCTTAAGCCAGGACTAGGCCTTAGTTTAATTAGGAAATATAACTTTGTTTTAACAAACATGCCTTAATAAAAACATTACCTGTGTGCATTTTGAGGCAAAACAAATGGCACTGGTGTATTTTAAGATATGTCAGTGCAAGTTGTTTTCAGTTTGGACAGCTCTTAAAAATGTTTTAGTCTAGGACTAGCCTAATCCCTGTCCGGGAAACAGCCCCCAAGAGTTCTGATCTTCGAAGGGCGAAGTTAGACCGGACACATTAAACCGCATGTGCGTACAGAAAATTGCAAACTTTAGCATCTTTTAGTGGTTAAATTGTTTCAAATCACTTAAGTTTTAACATATGCAAGCCTTTGAAACACGTGCAAATGATCAACTTTCACCCTATTTAAATTTGCTAATTAATCCCCAAATCGCATGCGAGCCGATCCATGGGTTGTGATCTATATGGATCACGTATCAACTGCGATCCGTTACACCACTAATTAGTAAAAACAAATATCTTGAGATACTTGGTAAACTACAATATTTATCTCTTATGATTCTATTATTAGAGACTTGTGCTTGAGTTGGCAGCTTCTCATTTCTTTACAGAGTCAATGACGACCGGAAGTGAACTTCATCGTGTCTATTGCATAGAAATATTGTCAAAGAATGGAAAAAATGACGGTATTAACCGGTTACCTTTATTTTAAATAAACGTTTCTGTTCCGAAACATATCTTTTTTGAAAGTTTCTGGTTTCGTTTCTGTTCCTTGCAAAACATCAAAAGTTTCTGGTTTTCGTTCCGTGAGCCAGTTCAAAGCCTTGACCGAAAGTAAACAGCTTTGCATTCATTAAAAAGAGCAAAGAAAATATTTCAAATCAATATTTTATAATCCTTACCCTACTTATAAGGTAAATAGCCATGTAATAAGCTGGATAATGTACAGGCAGCAGGTTGTTATCATGAAATAAGCCCCTTTAGTCTGATACAAGACCCTCCGCTTTGCCGAATTAAACTGTCAGGGCTTATTTCTGTGATAACCTGCTGTCTGTATATTATCGCTTACATACAAAACCAAATAATTGGTTGAGCAAGATGTTTACATCTTGGAATGCTTAAAAAACTGAGAAATGTTAAGGAAGCTCCAGAGCAAAGCCAAAAAAATAAATAACATGAGCACAGCACACGTGTCAGGTAATAATTTAACTGCTTTAACCCTGGAGATCCCACGGGGTCAAATTTGTTCTTTAGAATAAATGGTTTTTTGGATTTTCCTGGGTTCTCCAGGGTTAAAGTATGTTTAAAATAAATCTTACAACTACTGTGAACTTTCTTGTCTTTTATTCAATAGCATAATTTCTTATTCTTATGTTGTTGTTTTATAGAAAGAGATAGAGAGGGAGAGATTCTCCCACACTTACATCTGGTTAAAGAGGTAAGAGACTGGTACAGGTGGGAGTGGAGGTGAAGGAGGTGATTCAGGTCTGTTGTGATGGACAGATCTGCCTAAAGTCACCATGTGCTGGAAACTGATATCTGTCTGTGTCCCGCTGTCCACGCAGTCAGTCATTGTAATGTTGGAGACAGAATCTCCGGTCACACCTGCTGTTCTCTTCCTGTGAGTCCACCTCACGTTACGTCTGCAGCGCATCATCTGATCCTCAGAGAGCTGAGATAAACCTTTACTGTTCACCTACAGTACAAAAGAGAGAAACAAAATTACGACACACTTTTTTTGTCAATTAATTGTTTTTATAATGGTTAGGTTCTTGATTCTGATTGGTCAATATGATAAAAACCATCTATGACCGCTGTACCCAATGATTCTGTGCATCACTGCAAAGCACCCTGAACAATATAAACACACATGAGTCTCTTCAGCCGTGCAATCATCTGTACTTTATTGCTTACGTACTGTAGATTAAGATTAGGTTAAAAGGGACATTTCATGTAAAGAAGAATTTTCCATGATTTTTATTTTATGTTTATGGATTAAATTATTATTTACAACATTATAAACACAATGTAAATGGTTTTGAAAAAAAGGCATAGATGATTGTAACCTTAAATCCAAGCTCTCTATTAATAGAAGCAGTACTGTATATGCTGTTTTTCTGTTCCCTCTGAGAAATGAAAGCAAATGCATTATTAGAAAAGGCAATTAGGAAGACAACACATGCAGGTCCGGTTCATTTAGTGCTGACAGGACAACTGAGAAACTGCAAAGAACAGCAATATAAAACCTCATGGTGATGAATGACCGCAGTACTCAATATATCTGCAGAGAGAAGCACATGTTATTTATTAAACAGGCATGGTGCTTGTAACACAATGTCGTGTTTATTTTCATTTATGTTTTTATTAGGGCCAGGACTTTAACGCGTTATTTAAGATTAATTAATTACACAAAAAATAACGCGTTAAACATTTTTAACGCATTTTAATCACACTTATTGTTGCACCGCGGAACATTTCTCACTGGATAAGTTTCGGCGGACCGATTATACTGGAGCACCAACTAGCGTTCATGACTTCAGACAACAACAAACCACAGTGAACATGAATGAAGAAGCTGAAAAATCCGACGATTCAGGGGGGCCAAGATGGCGTTCAACCGTGCGGTCACGCTTTAAGTGTCTCCAGGCAATTCAGAGATTATCATGAAACATTACGGTTGATACCCCGTTAAACTTTATTAATGATTAGTTAAGGTGTTCCTCTTCTATACTGGGTGTTTTGTCTGATTCATATGGGCAGAAAAAGACACAGAGAGAAGGCACGTGTTAAAGATACGAACATGGCGACTGACGAGAGCAAAGTTGTCAAGGAAGTTTCGATGGATGAGGAATTACTCGCTTCACCTCTTCCATACACACCGAGTAAAAGCCCACCCGGGAAAAAAGGAAAATTAAAGGTAAACCTTGATGACAAAATCGATTCACTCATCAACGCCGTCGCCGAACTCACATCGAAATGTGATGGCACGTTTCAGAGAGTTGAGTCTATGGAGAGGATCTTAGAAACTTCAGCTTCTTCTATCACAGCTCTCTCTACCACTTTAAGTGAGTTGTTACTTGAGAGCAAATCCCATGACGAGAAGATTCTTAATCTGGAGAAAAATGTTACTGCGTTGCAGAAAGAAAACAAGCATCTTAAGGAGTTGTGTATGGGGATGCAGAACTATAAAAGAAGATGGGATCTCAGGATTTACAATGTAAAAGAAAGTGGTATGGACAAGGAAAGTAACACTCGAGACGTGGTTATTAGGATCCTCTCCAAAGTATCTCCGAAGATTGCACACAAACTTCCAGATGTCGTGGATTCGGTTCATCGGCTGGGGAAAAAAAGAGGTGATGGTCGCCCCAGAGTGATAATCGTGCAGTTTGCCATGCGTCTCTACCGGGATACGGTATGGAGAGATGCTAAAGAAAATCAATACTTGAAAGAAAATGGTCTTCACATCAAAGAGGATCTGTCTTCGGAAGAACGAGCTGCAAGATTAAAGGCTTGGCCTCTGGTGAAACGCGCGAGAGAAGAGGGCAAGAAGGCCGGCTTTCGAGGAGGTTTTGCCTTTATTGAAGGGGTACGCGTCAGTGTTCCAGACATCACCTGAGCGGAGACGGCTGATAGCTGTAATGTACATACACCGGGGTCGATGCAAATGTTTTGAGTGATTTAATGTTTCATGATCTCTCAATCTTCGTTTTCTCCAAAGGTCTTTTTGGTTTTCTAGTTTAATTTTTATTTATTTATTTTTTGATAACGGCTGATCTCAAGTTCGGTAAGTTTAAGTTAATTTCTTTAAATGTTCGAGGCATTCGCGACGCTGTTAAAAGAAAAGCTTTATTTCTTTTTGGAAGACATACAGAAGCTCAAGTACTTTTTTTTCAAGAGACTCATTCTTGTGACTCTGACTCAAATTTTTGGAAAACCCAATGGGGGGATTATGCTGTCTTTAGCCACGGATCCAATCATTCAGCGGGTGTAGCTATTTTCTTTAATAAATTTAAAGGAAATGTTTTGAGTACTTTGCGTTCAGAAAATGGAAGATGGATTATAATGACTATTTGTTTGGACAACTCCACTTTAATAATTTGCAATGTCTATGGGTTTAATGTTAGAACTCATAATCTAGAAATGTTCAAGATAATTTGTGAAAAAATAACTGACTTAAAAAAGAAGTACAAAGATGGACACATAATTATTGGTGGTGATTTTAACGATGCACCGGATGATTCTGTTGACCGTTTTCCGCCTAAAGTTATCAGTTCACGAATTTCAGACTTATTTTGTTTTATTACTGACAAGTTACAGGTTTCTGATGTATGGAGATATTTAAATCCCAATTCTGTTGAATATACATGGAGCAATACTTCTCTTTCCTTAAAATCGAGAATAGACTACTGGCTGATTCCCCATGATTTAATTCACTTTGTTACGGAAACAAAAATTACTTGTGCCCCGCTTTCAGATCACAAATTGATATCGATCTCTTTTGATGGGTGTAAAGAAAAAAGTAATATGACTCGTGGATACTGGAAATTAAACAATAATCTACTCTCTGACAATTACTTTGTGGAACAAGTGAAATTACTAGCTAATATTTTTGAAAACAAAAATTTAAACTTTATACAAAAATGGGAATTCTTTAAATTTAAAGTAAGAGAAATTGCTATGAGAAGAGGGAAAGAATTAAAGAAAAAAAAATTAAGAAAAATTACAGAGATAACAGATCAACTTAATACTTTAATTAAGCAACATGCACTGTCAGATGACGAAAAATCTAAATTGTATAACCTCAATTTAGAAATAGATAAATTTTATACAGACTTAGCTAAGGGAGCTTATGTAAGATCAAGAGCCAAATGGTTTGAGGAAGGGGAAAGAAATACTAGTTATTTTTTTTCTTTAGAAAAAAGAAATTATGCAAGAAATAGTATTTCATCTTTAAAAATAAATGATAGAATATCCAGTAATCCTTCAGATATAGCATCCTTTGTGTATTCTTTTTATGAAAAACTTTATTCCTCCCAAACTGATAACGAAAAAATAAGTAATTTCATACAATCTGTAAAGAATTTTGTTCCGACAGTTTCTAATGATTACAAAGAATTGTGTGAGAATGATATTACCAAAGCAGAAATTTATAAAGCTGTCTCTTCTATGAAAAAAGGAAAATCCCCTGGGCCTGATGGCTTAACTGCTGAATTTTACTGTGCCTTTTGGGAACTGGTAGAAAACCCTTTATATAGCATGTATAAGGAATGTTTAGAAAATAAAAAAATGAGTACAACTATGAAACAAGGTGTTATTAGTTTAATTCTAAAACCAGACAAAGACCCTTTAATTATTGACAATTGGCGACCAATCACTTTATTAAATGTGGATTATAAAGTTTTAGCATTAGTTTATGCAAATAGATTAAAAAGTGACCTAAATAATATAATTAGTGAATTTCAAACTGGTTTCATGGCAAAACGGCACATTAGTTCTAATATCAGGCTTGTGTTAGACCTGTTAGATTATAACCACTTTATTGACTCGGACGCACTTATTTTGTTTTTAGACTTTTATAAGGCATTTGACACAATCGATCATACATTTTTGTTACAGAGTTTACATACATTTGGTTTTGGTAATAATTTCATTGAAACTGTTAAAATGTTTTATGGAGGCATTAATAGTTCAGTTATATTACAAAATAATACTTCTAGAAGATTTCCTATTAATAGAGGTGTGAGGCAGGGTTGTCCAATTTCCCCATTTTTGTTTTTGTTTGTCGTGGAGCTTTTATCTATTAATATAGTTAAATGCCCAAATATTCATGGTATTACTTTATTTAATAGAGAAATAAAAATTTCGCAATTGGCTGATGATACAACTTTATTTTTGAAAGATAAGAATCAAATAAAAAATGCAATTGATTTAATTCAAACCTTTTCTGATGCCTCAGGTCTCCACTTAAATATCACAAAGTGTGAAATTCTTCCAGTACATGATTCATCTGAACAATCTTTACTCAACATTCCAGTAAAAGAATGTATTAAATATTTAGGAATTTATATATCCAAAAACTTGACAGTTAGGCAACAATCTAATTTCGACAACAGAATTAAGAAAACAAAAATGATTTTTGATAATTGGTTAAGGAGGGATTTATCTATGCTAGGTAGAGTTTTGTTAACAAAGGCAGAAGGTCTGTCCAGATTTATCTTTCCTGGTCTTTCTTTGTTTGTTCATGATTCAACATGTAACGATATTAATAAATTACTGTTCAATTTTTGTTGGAAAAATAAACACCACTACCTTAAAAAAAATCTGTTAGCAGGTAGGAAATCTGAAGGGGGACTTGAAATGCTAGATTATGTAGATATAAATAATACCTTTAAGATCAATTGGGTTAAAAAATGTGTTGTTTCTCCTGACTCAATATGGTTTTTTATTCCCCATAATGTTTTTAAGATTGTGGGTGGTCTTGACTTTCTTTTGACTTGTAATTTTTTGCCTTCAAAATTACCCCTAAAATTATCAAAATTTCATGAGCAAGCACTCTTAGCCTGGAAATTGTGCTTTGTACACAATTTTTCTCCTCACAAAATGAAAATTTGGAATAACGAATTAATCACAATTAAAGGTAAAAGTATATTCTTGGAGAAATGGTTAAATTATGGTTTAATCTATTTAAGTGATTTATTTGATTCATCGTTTAAAATATATTCTTATGATTCTTTTTTGTTGAAATTTAGTTTTCCTGTAAAACCTAAAGAATTTTCAGCAGTAGTTAAAGCTATCCCTTCTGGGCTTATTAATTTAATGAGCAGCCATATGACTTATTATAAGATTGATAATAAAGATTGTAACTTTCTTATAAATGGTAAAAATATTTTTGAGAAAAAATGCACTAATAAAGATATTAGACAAGTTTTTCATGAAAGGAAAAGAGTTACTCCAAGAGGAAAATTTTATTGGAATTCCATTCTAAGAGATGTAATTTGGTGTAAAGCATGGTTGCTGCCCTATAAATTTTGTATTTCAAATAAAGTGAGAGAAATTCATTTGAAGATATTGCACAAAATATACCCAACTAATTTACTACTTTCTAAATTTATGGACATTGGGAACGAATGTTCATTTTGTAATAATACTGAGGAGTCTTTATGTCATTTATTTTTTGATTGCCAAAATGTTCAGGCATTTTGGAATGAATGTTTTTCTGTCCTATCAACTAAAACTAACACAGTCATAACATTTAATATGAAAGATATTATTTGTTACTTTGAGAATGATGATAAAAACATTTACAATTTGGTAAATTTCTTCATTTTGTATGGCAAATTCTTTATTCACAAATGTAGATTGTTAAAATCTCATCCTTTACACCTGGTTTTCTTAAAAGAAATCACTCTTATAATGAAGTCTCTTAAACTTGTTAAAAATTTAAAAGGTACATGTATTGTTAATGTCTATGAGTCTGTATTTGGCGTCCTGTGAATGTCTTTTATTTTATTTTTATAACTATTTTGTTATTCAACTTTGGAAGTTTCTATTTTGATGCCTGTTTTCTGTATTAATGTTCATATGTTCTCTAATAAAAAAAAAAAAAAAAAAATGAATGAAGAAGCTGATGAGCTCGCTTTGGTTGGCCCCGTGGATGGGAATTTTTTTATAAAAATCGAACAGATGGAAGTCGATAAGAGCATGGTTGTGTGTAAGCTATGCAACAAGGAATTCACATATCACCGCAGCACATCGAGCCTCAAGTATCATCTCAATGCAAAACATATAGCAGCTAGCGTGGACATTAGCCCTACTCGGAGTACAACGACTTGGTTGAACAAAAATAAACAATATTTTGTTGCTTAAGCTTATGTGTCCAGTCATTATTCATGGTATACTAAAAATCCATGTGAAAAAATTACTTCTCAATGTTCTCAGGTCAAATATTTATGTGATTAAAATGTGATTAATTTCGATTAATTAATTACAAAGCCTCTAATTAATTAGATTAATTTTTTTAATCGAGTCCCGGCCCTAGTTTTTATATATTTGTAGTAATTGTTTGCTCATGTATGCAGATTTTTCTGGTGAAAAATGTTGACCTAATGTTTTCTTTTCATGGCATATGTAGGTGTCATTTGCACAACAATGGGGATTTAGGCCCTGTTTACATTAGTACATTAATCCTTGTGGGTTGTTCCCATTCACTACCCTTTCGGGTTGTTCGTATACAAAAGAGGCCACTGAATTAAATGGCGGTAAAAATGTATCAGATTCATTTTTTTCTAATTATTTTTATAAAATTGTTAATCAACCTCAGTACTGATCAAACCTACCAAATGTTTACAAAATGTCCATGATTTTCTCTCTTTAACTGCCAAGTTCATAAGTGATGTCACTGATTTGGGCAAAAAAATCACTCAAAACAACAGATTAGCAATATAAAAGTGATTGTGGACTGGATTTTTTACCTTTTCACAGTCTTGGGCATGCCACAGATTGGTAAAAACATTTGCTTTGATGCATTTTTAGTTTTTGTGCAGCATCAGTTTTTTTTCTTTTACACCCTCATATACTGTTTTGCCCCATTGACTTCCATTATAACAAAATTTTTTGATTGCAAAGCATGACACCATATAATCATGCATTTTTGATTGTTGGTGATTTTTCCATTTGCTAAGAGGTCAAGTAGGTTTAGTAGGCCTGTGCAAAAAAGCTTAATTTCTGGCTCGTACTTTGAGTTATATGGAGTATAACAGCATATGAGAGAGAGAGAGAGAGAGAGAGAGAGAGATATTGTGTGTGCGTGCATGTGTGTTTGAAAAAAGTTATCTCTGCATCAGATTTAGGAACATTTATTATGAACCAAAATGCAAAAACAATTTCAAACAAATTGAACAATGAAGCAAGAGTAGAGGATTGATGGAGAACTAAACAATCAAACTAACTTTTAGTGTGTGTGTGTGTGTGTGTGTGTGTGTGTGTGTGTGTGTGTGTGTGTGTGTGTGTGTGTGTGTGTGTGTGTTCAGTCTTTCCAGCAGGACTTGCAGCATATCACTTGGTGCTCTCTGCAAGTGTGTCCACCACAAAGGGTGCAAGTGCTGACTGTTTTTTTTTCTGTGCACCACTTGCATGTTCCCCTCTTCTCTCCTGAGCTGCTGTTGCCTGTTGTCTGTGGATTTGTGTCTAGAGGGACAGCTACAGGCTGAATCTCTCTCACCAGTGCAGTAGCAACGGGTGAACGAGGGAGGTGATCTCCCTCACAAATTTGACCTCTTAGCAAAAGGAAAAACTGCCAACAATCAAGAATGCATGATAATAAGGTGCCATGGCTCCGCAATCAAAAATATGTTGTTATAATGGAAGTCAATGGGGCAAAAAAGCCACGAGCAACTGATTAGGGAGAAAAAACACTGATGCTACACACAAACTAAAAATGCATCAAAGCCAATGTTTTACTGATCTTTGACATGCCCAAGACTGTGAAAAGGGTTTTAAAAAATTCAGTCCACAATCACTTTTTATATTGAAAATCTGTCATTTGTGTGTGTTTTTTTTTTTAATCAAATCAGTTACACCACTTATGAACTTGGCAATTAAAGAGTTAAAATCATGGAAATTTTGTACGAATTTGGTAGTTTTGAGCAGTACTGAGGCCGATTAACAGATTTATAAAAAAGTGGAAAAAATATTAATCTGATACATTTTTACAGCCGTTTAATTTAGTGGCTTTTTTGTACAGGCACAAGCCGAAAGGGTAGTACATATGCCCACGGTATTTTGTTTTTGAAAAATTTCAAAGCATTTTCTCAAAATATGTGTAAGTATAAGATTTGTCACCAAAAATCATTCCATTTGCTGAAAAACAGAGAAAGTTGTGGCCAAATTAAGACATAGAAAAAACAAAAATGGCCTCAACAACCCACAAAGGTTAACACTATAATGATCCTCGTTTATTCTGGCATTTCAGAAAATATCTCCGTCATTAGTGGCAAAAAGGTTTACTGTAGTATTTATGCACTTGTTCATCACTATCCATAAGACCCAATCAAGGAGCGAAATTGGGCACATATGCATTTATTTGCATAAGTTTCCGGTTAGGTCCGTCTACACTGCAGCGCAACCCTGGACATTTCAAGCTCAAACAGTGTCTGCAGTGTTTACAAAAGGGTCAAAAACTAAAATGAAGTCGCACCAACAAATAGCAAACCAGGATATCGTAAAGTGCACAGTAGTTAAGTGGCCATATTAAAAGTTTGAAATGATATTGTGGAGTTCTTGGATTAAAGCAACATTGTAATTGTTTTTTATTGATTTATTAAAGGCCTTTGACACTGTGGATATATTATTAAATGGGCATAGATGAATTGGAAATGTAATTTTGTGGTTCATTGCTTATTTAAAGGAAAGAATCCAGTGTCTAGGTGTTTCTGAAGGTGTTCAGTCAGAGGGGTCCCTCAAGGGTCTGTGTTGGGGTCTTTGTTATTTACTATATACATGAGTTTTCTTGATTTAAATATTGATGATGCAAGGTTTCATTTTTAGATGAGATGATAATGATACGATTATTACGATATACTCAGGTTCATATCCTTCTCACTTCACATTGTCTGATTGTAATATTGTTTATAGAATAAATGTTCTTTAATTTGGACTTTGCTTTGCTAAACCTTTTTTTAAATTTAAGTTACACATCTTAAAGGGTCTAAAATAAGGAAAAAAGACTTGAGACTGTTACTTTTGAGTCCAGCGCTTTATTATAACAGAAACACCTGTGAAGCACATTTTTTACCTGAGTGCCATAAATGTTTTTGTTAAAAAATTAAGGAATCGTGGGAGTGAATCGTGATCTCATTTCTCATGGAAAAAAATTGTGCAGCCCTAATACAGATTTAGTCCTAAATTTGTTGACACTCTCATATGGCTTAAACTGACCTTGTCCACTGTCATGTGATTTCTGTACAACCCGTCTGTTCATCTTTTTTCTTCTTTAGATTTATTATTGTAAATTTGTTACATTACTGCTGCTCAGATTTTCCAAACAGGGCCTGAGGACTCAGCGACCCACAGCGTTTATTAATCTGACTCTAAAGGTTGTTCCTCTCTGTTTCTTCTTGTCATATCACATGCACGGATACGACTACCATGGGCACTGGGTTTCATAAACGCAATCATGCAGCCAGTTTAACACTTCTTCCCTCGTCAGAGCTATAAACACACACATACACAGGCACACACACAAGCACAGTTGAGATGGACGGTTTAATTAACAGTAAGTGATGATTTATTACATAGGGAACATCCTCATCTCCAGCGCAGCGGCATAACCGCAGACCGAAGTCCCCAGACACTAATTCAAGCAGTCGTAATGCAGAAAACCTGTCTACCCGCACGTCCACTCCTGCGGCAGCAGGGTTACGCGGCTCCAGAGATCTGGAACAAATAAATGACTGCAGAGAAAGATAAAACTGTGATTTTAAGCTTTTCCACCTGCCGTGATGTATCACCAGGGCCGGCTCATAGGCTTATGGGCCCCAAGGCAAGGATCATGAAGATGGGCCCCAATGGCAGAACTGTAATTCTGTATTTATTATTTTTTAGTGATTGTCATCTGTGGATTACTTGGATCTTATTCTAATATTAAATCTTTGTGGGGCAGGGCTCAATGCAAAAGGTTTTTCTTGTTTCTGGGCTCTTATTTATAAAACAGTGACCCTGTTTAGGATCCTAATTAAAAATGTACGTGGACCCAAAAAATAAATTATAAAACCATGCGTACGAACACCTGTAAGCAATGTTCCCTTTTTAAATCCCAGATCATGTGTGCGTATGTGAATTATCCTCATATCCTGCCCTATACACGCCCATTTTTAGCCATAAATGGTCAATGCAAATCACCTCATGAATGCTGATATGCATATTAATGATACTGGCATCCAATTGTTCGTTTGTAGGTATGCGCCCCACCAATAAATACAGGCTATTGGCGTTATACTCCAGCAGTGTAATCACACATCAGTACACCCCATCGGGGTCACGGCAACAATTATATTTTTACAGCAGTTAGACTCATCATTAACACCTTGCTAAAATCTCAGCATATTAGTGCTATAACTGAAATGAAATAAATCTTTTGTCTATTGTTTCTATATTGCTCACGTCTGATACTGTATGTATGCACACTCTGCCCCAGCAGCACTAGACTCCTCTACAATGAAAAGGAATCATTTTAATTTAATAACCAGACTTAATACTTTAGTGGTCTCCTTATTTTCTTTTTTTTAAACTTGCACATGTTTGAGTAAATATATATGTTTTTTGTGTAATAGATGAAAGCATGTTTTCATGCCGCATTCATTATAAACACCATATGACTATTATATTGAGGACATAGAGAGTGCACTCAATCATGCAATATTTTGTAATTTACGCTGTGTTCTGATGATAGTTTGATGTTATTCTGTATTGCATGCAGTCGGGCATCTTCTCCTCCTGCGCTCCTCTAGTGGACAATGTGATGGTGACAAAGCGCTGGTTAAACATTTAAAATTATTTTTAATTTAAAGCTGACATAACACAAGACGTTTTTGCCAATCTAATGTTAATCTTGCTTATATATAGAGTAGTATTTCATCATTCATATGTCCAAAGAGTCTTTCGTTTTGTCAGATTTATAAAAGAAAAAAGAGCCTTTCCGATTTTTGCCGTAAAAGGTCGAACACTTGAAGGCGTGTGGTAGGCGGAGCCGAAGAGTTAAGTATGTGCAGCTTCGGATACTACTTTTGAATTTACAGCCAACATAGATGGAAATCAAACTTTAAAAAAACTTTTTTGTAAATAACCAGCCTTATATTATAAATATGATCCAGAATTCGGATACTTAGTCAGTAATGGACGAACAGGAACAATATAGCAGCAACGATTACACCAGGACGTCTCTATCAGGTAATTAATCCTTGCTTGTTTATCCGCTATTTTAATAAAAAAACAACATAATCCAGTTTTTAACTGCATTTGCCCGTTTTAAAAGGTGTAAATGTTGTAAATGCAATACAAAGTGCTGTTGTTGGTGTTGTTTACATTACATGCTCGTATGCGTGATTGCAAACAAAACACGTGAGATTTTGAATTACTTACGCCTGTGGTTGTGACTCCTAAACGGGGTCTTTTAAAGTTTTGACCTCTCCAATAGTTGTAAAAAAAATGGAAAATCCGGCTTCAAACTGAGCCTTGTTTGTAAAGCGGTCCTCTCCGAAATGCAGCCAGGGAACAAACAAACTCATTCGCAATTACATTGTTGTCAGGGAAAAACGAACTGCATCCACTGTTGTCTTACGACAGGGAAAGCTAAATAAGATTTTCTTCTCCTTACATCCAAAAACACACTTCTTTTGTCGAACTATCTTGCTAAAACAAAGTTGTCGCGTGCTGTGCAGTGATACCAGTGACTTATACTCGACGGAGCAATGCTAATGTGCGTTCTCGCTCTCACTTGACGTGCAGGGCAGGCGTGCTTTTCTGGGGGAAAAGGTCCATAAAAGGAATATGGGGTCAATCAGTCGTAACGGATACCCCCGTTTGAAAAAAACTTTCCAAAACTTGTAGGAAAAAGGAGGCTCAGAGGAGCAAAGGAGTTTGGCTCGGAAATACTCTGTCACAAGCTCAACTGCTTTTTTGACACTTTGCTCATGTTTAGCATGAGGACTACAACTCTTAAACTGTGTTAATGAGTCAGAATGCATGAAATAGCATTAAACTTCCCCTTTAAGATTAGATCTAATGGCATATGAAACAATTATCAATTAGTACAAGTGCAAATAACAATGCTGGATTTATTCTTCATCATAATGTGGATCTAAGGTACATGTATGATATTTAAATGTATGTGTGTGGCATACTTGTAATCCCTATTTTGACACATACTTTCTTCAATCTCACTTAATTTTAAAAAATCACCATCTGTGTTGCCAATTCTTCTTGTCTCCAGAATGTGCAAATGCATTGGTCAGGTGTTACTCATTACTCACAGGTGTGCACATTCTCCAGTCAAGATTTAGATTACCGCCTTTACATGCACTGTAAAAAATACTTTGCTGCCTTAAAAAAAATTTTGTTGAATCAACTCGGATTTAAAAGTAATTTCAACTTACAATTATTTATCTTGACTAGAGATAAGTTGTTATAACTTATAAAATATAGTTGAGAAAAGTCAACTTAAATTTCTAAGTTGTGACAACTAATTTCTGTTCACATGACTCATAAATCTGAGTTGATTTAACAAAAAATTTTAAGGCAGCAAAGTATTTTTTACAGTGTGAGAAGTGACGTACGCATGTTTTCAGCCTCGTTTTGTGTGTATCCATGCTTTATAAACTAAACCCCAGGTCAGGCAATTGGTTCAAATTTTACATGCCCTTTCAATATTTTCACTATATGCACCAGAAAAAGTAGAAAATAAAAATAAAGGTAATGACATCAGAAACTACTAGTCAAACTTTGATAAATTTCAAATTTTGTAAAAGTATACGGTCATTAATAAAGTAAAACACAATTGCAAATACAACAGTTATGAAATACAACAAATAATGAATAAATAGTGTTTCAATTTTTAAAATTCTGATATTTTGTATTATTGGTCATAAAGTCTCATGTTTATTTAAGGATGAGAGGCTTATTTACATCAAAATGGTAATTTGTATAAACCCATTACTAAAAGTTTATAAATAACAGATTTACTCAATATAAAGTTTGTCACTGCATGTCATCGCAGACATCTTGTTTTCAACTATAAGTAAAATTTGCGTGCGTTTGTGTGTGTGATGAATATCAATGTTCTCATTTCTTCTGCTGAGGTTTCCTATCCGATAGTGAGAGTAAATGCTCTCTAGAAACACAACCTTGTGTTGTATTTTCACACAGTTAACACACATGACTGTGAAGCTTTGCTTTAAAGAGTTGCATCGAATTATTGATCGTGGAGCTGTTGTTTGAGATACTGTGAGAACATATGGTTAATATTCTTCTCTGTTAAATGCTTTCCAAATGATTTCCAGATTCTGTCAGCTTTCCTAAGCATCTGTCAATTAAAATTCATGAGATTTTCCTGTTGGTTTACTTTTATTTTAACATGTTAAGTGTCTGGCATAACACAAAGAATAATTATGATTATATGTTTTTTCTTTAACACATTCTGCATACATTTAAAACATGTAAGTGTTTATTTATGTGCTCATCTCATGTGAGACCCTGCAGACAGATTTCTCATTTACAGTCATAGTGATCTTCTCTGCTGAGACCATTCTGCTATCGGTTTATTCAAATGAAATGCAGAAATTATGTGTGGAAGTCTCTTAAAAAACAACCCAGTTAAATGATTTCACAGCAGGCATTGTTTGTGCAATCTGCTTTTGTTTGCAGTGTTTCATTGTTGACTTTGTTGTAACTCAACACAACCTAACATGCTATAGACAGAGGGTTTGTTGTTTGAAAATTCTATTTAAACATATAAATCTATATAGAGATGGATATTGTTTGTATTTGATATCTGTCTGTAATAGATATCCACACATCCATCAATTAATGATCCCTTCATCTAACCATCCTTCTATTATACATCAATACATATGAATAGAGATTTTCGAAAGGGTCACACAATAAAGTAAAAAAATCATTTCAGACAACCGTTTCAGTTATTTTTATTTTTATTACTGACATTTACATTGTTTTATTTTAAATTACTTGAGGTTTAGTTGTAACACTGTGTTACTATAACAAACCACCCATCACAGGTTTTATAAAGCCCAAAGTTCCAAAACTCAACTTGACAATCGAGTGAATGTTGTGCAGTTGCAAGAGCATAGAGAGAGTTGAGCCAGCGCTCATCCCAGCATTTGCATGTGTTGACTGCATTTATGCTCGCTCAGCATATGTGTCTTTTTTTGCCCATAAAGTAGCCTTGTAAACGACTTTTGTGGAACAAACGTAACATCCGGTAAACTCCCCAAAAAGCAAAATAAATAACAAGTAAAACCTTAGTTCATATATTGCCTTAGTTCGTGGCTAAAGCTTATACAAACTACACTGAGCTAACGTAAAATGTGTACTATATAATGTATACAATCTTAACTACAGATCAGCTGCCAAACCTTCCTTCACATAGCAGTGATTCATGATCACCGTTTCCCCTCATCTTTAGGTAACCAAAACATTTGTTATTTTCAACAAGGTATTTGTTCCAGAGTTCAGTTTAGCCACTAGCCAGACCATACAGATACTGGAAGATAAGTTCTTCCCAGACGCGAAACCGTGACAACGTGCGTGAAACCATCTATATATGAGCCCTCGTGGGGATGCTGCTTTCTATGCGCAAATATTATTTTGTGCACATACTCGCACATCCTTTATATGCATGGCTTAGATTTGGGTTTGAATAAACGCAACACTTTCGAAGCTATGCTTACCGCGCCCCCTTTTAACTCTTTCCCTGCAAGCGTTTTTTTTTTTTAAAAAGTTGCCAGTCAAAGCCAGCATTTTTAATGATTTTCAGTAAATGTTCTTCTTTAAATATATAAACATACAATATATCAAATGAAAGAACAGACCATCTGTTTTCAAAAAAAAAAAACATTTCATCCTACCTTTATTTGTTCACTTTTATCACTTCTCAAATATGGGTAGGTTTCTTAAAAAATACCACATTTTGAGCAAAAATTTTAGTTTCTTTTTGTAAAGGACTTTTGTTAGAGATCAGATTCAGAGCGATCATCAAAACATACATGGAGTTAAACTGTTTGCTGTTTGATCAAGACCTGGTGGCAACTTGTCCAAAACCATGAGTGCAAGAACGTCCTGAAAAAAATGTGTATAATAGCTATGTATAGCTTAATCAGGTATTTAGTCCTTTAAGAAATAACATCGATCATTTACACTTGCCAAAATATAGTTTTACACGTCTATAGAAAATATACTATAAATAAAGCAGTTATTAATTTTTGTAATGCATGTTTCTTTGTTCTTTACTTCTTTGTAAAACGATATACATTTTGCAAAGGAGGTTTTTCAGCACTTTGTTCGAACAGCAACTCAGTGACCTCACCCCCAGTCCGTGATTTTTTTTAAGCTTAAACCGGTCCGCCGTTTAAAAAGTTAATAACTTCGAGTCTTTTTTTGTCCATTGTCTGGTTAATTTTTTCTATGTCTTTGGGCCGCCATCATTAAAAAAATAAATCATTAAGTAAGCTTACCGCTTGTGGCCAGTAGGGGGCCCCCAAGCCTGCGAGGCCCCATGCAACTGGGTGCTTTGTGTGATGGGTGAACACACCACTGAAAACATCAGCTGATGATATAATTAGTTAAAAACCTTAAATCTCACTATCTAGTGTGATATATATGTATATATATAATATAAAATATATGAATATTTATCTCTTCTAACTCCATATTTAATCTTAAGCCCGGAAAACATTGCATGATTATTGGCTGTCCCAGACAAAAGATTGCCATCGTGAAACAATCTTCGCGATTTCTTCGATCGTGGCTCTTCATCGGTTGTCCTATGTCGTACAGTACAGTGAGAGAGGTTCAAAGACGGCCTTTTTCCCAGTCTTACTTCTACAGTGTCAGAAATTCAGCATGATCACCGCACAGTGTGTTTGCTGTTACTACCTGCGTACTGCTATATATTTACCACTAGCGCATGCTGGTGAAGTTGCGCTAACATGTGACGCAGCCGCTGAAGCTTCCGTGTCATCATCGTACAGGCTACATGCCTGTCGTTCCCAAAAATTAGGCTTCGCAAAAATCCTGCAGTGTGTTCTGGGCTTAAGATATAATACAATGCATTCTGGGATTGTTTTTTCTTAGACTATTTTCCTGCGTACTAAAGTCTTTGCATCAGGAACATGCTGATCAGATTATCTCTGTTACAGTACACTGACCTCTCATTTATACATGAGAGAGAGAGAGAGAGAGAGAGAGAGAGAGAGAGAGAGCAATACACAGATATACCTGTTGATGAATAGTGATGAGGTAAAAGATGAAGCTCGTTGTTGACACTCATTTCCATACTTAGAGTAGAATTCCTGTCCTGATGATTAATTCCACAGGGATTCATTATACACACACAGTGATCAGTCCTCATTATCACACACTCTTCATCTGATCTTCTACTGTGTGTGTGTGTGTGTGTGTGTGTGTGTGTGTGTGTGTGTGTGTGTGTGTGTGTGTGTGTGTGTGTGTGTGTGTGTGTGTGTGTGTGTGTGTGTGTTCAGAGGGCTGGGAGATCTACCAATTAAATTAGACAAATTCAATGCAAACAGGTTATTACTGGTTGCTTGGATTTTCTGAGGGTTTGAAGCGTGTTGCTAAGCAGTTGCTAATATGTTCTGAGTGTTTTTTAGTGTGTTGTTCAGCAGTTGCTACAATGTTTTGAGTCTTTTTATAGTGTGTTGCTAAGCAGTTGTTTCGAGTCTTTTTTTAAGTGTATTGTCAAGCAGTTTCTAGGGTGTTATGTGTATTTTATAGTGTGTTGCTAAGCTGTTGTTAGGGTGTTCTGTCCCTAGTGATTTCTTGTCAGATTCGAGTTGCCATTGGAAATAGTGAAAGACCCACAATCTTCTAGTTAATGTCATGCTTGTATGTCTGGCAAAACAGACAGAAAGGGTGTGGCTTAGCACAGCCGCAGAGCTCTGTGTGTGTGTGTGTGTGTGTGTGTGTGTGTGTGTGTGTGTGTTAGACAGAGGTTCTCTGATCACTCTGATCGCAAATTTGTTTATTATTTCTTTCTTGATTTATTATTCTATTTTATTTATTTTATCTTATTTTATTTTAGTGATGCTGAGAATCTAAATGTATTTTTATTATATGTTGTGTATTTGTTTGTGTTGTCTGTAAAATGTGTAGATTTGTGAACTCATACACTCCATACCTAATGTACCTATGGGTACAAATAAAGTGAACCTGAACCGTTAATACAAATGTAACTACACAAAATCCAATGTGAGACAAGATATTATGCTTGCCTAATGAGTCTGGTTACCATAGTTACCACAACCCATTGCAATGCAGCTCTGAGCTGAGAGAGAGAGAGAGAGAGAGAGAGAGAGAGAGAGAGAGAGAGAGAGAGAGAGAGAGAGAGAGAGAGAGAGAGAGAGAGAGAGAGAGAGAGAGAGAGAGAGAGAGAGAGAGAGAGAGAGAGAGAGAGAGAGAGCGAGCAGGGGTGAGTGAGGTGAAGTAGGTGCTGCGCGAGTGATGGATGGGGTGTGATATCTCTAGTGTGTCGAGCAGATTGATGATGTTTATTTTGCTGTTTGTTTTGCCTGTGGAAGTGAAACCACACAACACCTACATCACTTTTCTGCTTTTATACTGTTGATGTGTTTGCATTTGGATCCTTGTTTTCTCTAAAGCTGATTTTCATATTTGATTTGTGGAAGCGGATTTGAAACCGCAATAATGTCTATTTAGAAAGTCGTGACATGGAACAGTTTAGTCAAAAAGAAAAAACGTTTGTTTTGTCATGCCAGATCAAGAAGGAAAAACAAATCACAACATAATTAAATATTTTGACTGGACTGAATGTTTCATGGAGGAAAGAGAGTAATGACATGAATGTAGATAAATAACAATAGATTTTTGCAACATTCATCTTTAAACTCACCTCTTTCTGATGACTTTAGGCAAAGTAAATCATGTGGTTTTCTTAATAAAACAGCTTGATAACTGTGTGCTTTATTCAGCAGTTCATTACAATGCGATACAATATATAAATTTTCTCTGGCAGCGGTGCGATTTTTAATGATACATCAAACTAGGTCTGTAACAATTTATCGTGCAAATGTGCATGTTCTCAATTAAAGAATTACAGTGAAATGCTGCCACATCCAAAAGCCAGAGGGCGCTCTCGTGCAGAAACTCCATTTGTGCCACAGAAGCAGCAGCATTACAAACTATTCCAGGAAATGTCTACAGGAATATTTATATGCTGTTCTTCAGATTATTTCAGGAATTTTCATGATAATAAAGAATATTTTGAATGATTTTTATTTAACAAGTCTTGCTTTTTAAATGCACATTATAAGCGACTCCGACTCATATTGATTTTAGATTGATAAGGACTTCCCACTGACCAAATGCCGTAGTACACGCACAAGCTGCGCAAGAAACACAGAATCACAGCCTTGCGATGCAGAATCGATTTCAGACAGGCATTTTTAATGATATATTTTTAATAATATATCGTTGCAGTCCCACATCAAACTCTTCTTTGATGCAATTATAATTTGATTCAGTTCGATCAATTCATCTATATTTTACATTAAATAGTTAAGCAGTTATATTTTTAATAACTTACAAATGCAACCAAAATATGTAACATAAATGTTTAATTAAACTCTTTGAAACTGGCACAATCTTTGTCTCAATCTTTGGTACATTTACAACTATAAACAAAAATACACTTTTTTAAAAAAAGAAAAATGTCACAAAGTCTTTCAGTATTTTGTGCCAAAATGTGCAATAGTGACAATCACTAGTAGTTGTAAATTTAAAAATAAATTAATATAAAATTAAGTTGTTAAAACACAACTTAATTTCAAGTACTGTTGTGGTCTTTTTCACTGTGTTTTTGCTGCTACAACCACTTTGTTGCTGCATTGCATTCACTTGCTGACACTAGCAGACCAAAATAAACAAAAACGTGCTTTGGCAGAAATGCGTATATTGACGTTAGGTCAATTAATGAAGACGTGAAAAGTGTCAAAATAAAGGTACCTCATATTGATATCTAATGTGTGGCATTGATGCATCATACCATTAGAAATATAATTGATGTATTGATCCATATTGATATATCATTACACCCTTACTTTGTTCCTGTTTTACCAACATCTTAACCTCACCCCAATCATCAAAGGCGCTCTAAGTGAATCTGTGTCACGTCACTTCTTGTTGACGTTCGAAGTGTTGTCAAACAAAATGGAGCTTCGCTAACTCCTCCCCTCCCTTCTGTGCATTCTGAACGAGTCATGAACGCACCCAACCCCACTCCCAAATCCTTCTTGTCGTTTATTGGCTGGAAAACTTAATGTTTCCTGGTGGTAGGTTTGACCACTTTGTTTTTGTTGCAGTTTGTGTAGCCTGGGCTGTCTACAGAGATACATCTATTTAAATCTGCTGTCAGACTGTTCACCATTCAATATGTAAGCATGAAGTGAATATTTGCACAGTAAATTATAACTGGTCTTCTTTCCACACTCTTCCACTCAATACTTGAGTACTGTATAATAGAGATCTTTATCCTGTGTTGTTTATACAGTACAGTATGTGATCTGAGTGTAATGATGCTGTTCATTTACATTAAACTTTAACCTGAAACTGCTTTACAGCTGCTGTATTGATGTCCAGTGTTTCTGTGTAATATCTGTGTGTAGCTTAAGAGATGAAACTTAAACGTGAGTCACTTTGAGAGGTAATAAGTGCAGAAACTGTGGTTCTGATGGAACTTGAAGTGAGATGAATCTGAGATTAAACTTGACAGAGAATCCCACAAGATTTATAGTCAGGCAGTATCACGGGCAGCCCCGCCGGTCCTCAGGAGACATTGAGGTCTATGGATTCATTCCTGCTCTGTGATGCGTAGAAATCTATTACTTCTGTCATCTGAGGGCAAACAACTGAAGGAAAAAACCATCTATCCATCCTCTCATCTGTCTATTCATTCATCAAACGCTCTTCATCATCTCTATCCTTCAATTCACCTTTCTAAAACTCTCTTCTCATTCGGCTCTGTCCATCATTTCAGCTCTCTGTGTGATTGTATTCATTATTTCATTACTGTAATTACTTTCATTTTAATATTATTTCACTCCCAGAATAAAAAGAGGCAGGAGATCAAATTAAGTTATCATGTTAAATAGCAGCTTTGTCTCAGATTTTTCTCTTGAAATTGCTTTGGGGAAATACTCCAGATTTTTTTTGATTGCAGACTTTGGCATCTTCACAAATTCAAGCGTTTATAAGATTGATCTGGGGCCTGATTTATAAAATGCTGCGTAAAAACCATCCTACATTTGATCTTACGATCATTTATCAAAAATGCGTATGTGTGATTCATAAACCGAACGTATGCGCAGAAAACGCGCGTACCCTTTCAAATCTATAACTCGCAAATGAACTTGAACTTGTGTGCGCAGCCGAGCAGTTTCAGATCTCCGCCTTTAAAGATGCCTAAATAATGTCATAGACATATAACTTATATATAGCACTTAGAACCCAATTTCAAGCAGCAATAAAACCTGCAGCAATCAGACAAGCAAAAGTGCGTACGTCTGCTCAGACCTTAACGTGGCGCTAAGCACTTTTCCACATCAAAGAAAGTTTTTATAAATATGGAATTTGCCATGGATTTTTGAGTATGCACACTTTACGATCAAATCTGTGCGTACCCACACTTTATAAATGAGGCCCCTGATCTCATCCATAACTCTAAGATTTATGTGAGATGTCTTTATATATATATCTCTATATATATCTTTATAAGTCTTTATTTGCTCTTCATGTAATCTCATTGCCGTTACTGCTGTAGGATTTAAGTACAGTAAGTGAATCTGAATTTATCAGATTAATGTTTTATTAAAGCAATATTGCTTTATATTGTGATATTTATATCAAGGCCAGAGCCAGAGGCAATCACAGCTGTGATGATAACACGACTCCGAGAGCGATATTGCTTTTATACAACAGTCTGACGGCACACGTTTAAAAACGAAAACTAGAAAACTACAAAATACAAAATACAGTTTTTGGGTCGCAAAGTGTAGTTTTAAGATTAGTTCAGGCGAGAATATATATGTGTAATATTCAAATGTGCAATTGAATATTAAAGATCGCGCCTATTTAAAGGTGCAATTTGTAAGATATTTGCAGTAAAATCTCCAAAAACCACTAGCCCAGTGTTATATATTTTGTCCAGCTGATTACTATCAATATCTGTAATGTTTTCAACTACTTGTAAATCGTGAGAAAATTTCCATTCAAAACATTGACACGGGGCAGTGCAGTCTCTTATCAATGACGTTAATATCCATGTGACCCTTTGTCACCGCCTTTACTGACGTAAACGACATGACAACAGTGGTTGAGTTCGAAAAAATAAAATGGCGGCCAAGGAAGCGGCTGGAGCACAAATTTAGTGTAAATAAACGTATATTTTCACTTTTTAAGCATTTTAATTGCATTTCTAGTGAGAAATTAGTATTGTAGTTTTCAAATATGTGATTAGTTATCACAAAGGCGCTCTCTGTTTATATTTTAAACACGCTGCCTTTGAAGTGCGTCGGAAAGCCTTTCTCTGAGCGGCCTTCAGGCCTCCGAGGCCGAAGTCATTTCCTCAAGAGGCAGCGAGGCAACAAGTCCTCACTGCCTTGAGTTTTTGGACGCAGCGAGCCGTTGTGGACAAATGCTGATTTTTGTTGACAATTTGTTGTTGCATTATCTGGATGGAGAGAGCTTCACCACAACATTTAACTAGACCGATATTCTGATCCTGCTTGTGTTTTACGCGATGGGTGAGTTGTTTTGATTCGTAACCCTTCAAAAAACGTATGCTATTATATTGATCACAACATTAGTGTGTAGACTGTAATCAGCGCGTCTTCTCGCGGACGATATGCACATCAAAAGGTATTGTACAGCAATATAAATGGTCATTTTAAGACACTTCACAATAAGATTTGTACTGTCAATACATGAATATGTGAAAAATCATTGTAGATTGTAAGTTGAAAACTTAATTCTGTGCTGTGTTTACCATCGAATTTGGACTAATACTGTAATATATATGACTAACAATTTCGTTTTGAACATCACATATAAACATAATGAAATAAACGATGTCATCATAGCAACATTTATAAGACTTTATAAAAACATTTATAAAAATTTATAAGGATTACCTTATCCATCAATTTGATTTCTCGTTCTCGTCTGATTGATGGCCATCAGCGGTTGAGTTAAAGACTACAAATCCCATAATTCCATGCTGCTTCAGAGCGTCGGTAAACAACATCATTGTTTTTGTTTGATCTGGCCCATCTTGCGGCGCATAATTGCAAATTGTATCTTTAAACATGTGCTTAGAAAAAATCCAACATTTTACTTTGGGTTCAAGAATTTATGATTTGTTTCTTTTATTAGTTTAAAAAAAATAATCAGAGAGATTATGTTTCTGTGTGATGGCTATGGTATGGTGTTTTAATACCCAGTTTACCGGAAAATAAGTCATCAAGTGTCCCAATGTAGTAAGCCATGTGTCCTTACCAGTGTCCAAGCACCTTTACATGATATATTGGGTTAATTCCAAGACATGTTTTTGCTCCCTTTTAAGGGCACTTCGGGAAGGGGACGTGTGCAAACAGATGCTCCAGGTAGAAAAAAAATGATTGTAATCGCAAAGTGTTTTTTAATCAGCCACGCTATGACAGACAATCTGATAAGCTCTGATCTTCGAAGGGAATATAGCACTGCGCAGTGTGATGTCATAGTGATGTCTTTTTCAGGTAATTTTTGGACATCCAAATTTGGCCCATCGAAGGGGTTGTTTTACGCCAGGTGACGTCTTTTTTTGACGTCTACTGCACGTCTAAGGCATCTCCGTGTAAAAGGGTATAAAGTGAAAGAAACATGATTGTTCTGTATTTCACCCATCCACTGCAAGTCATGAACACACAGACACAAATACTGGGCAACTATCACTATAACACTTCAGTCACTTTCTGCCCACTGTGGGAATCGAACTAGCAACCTCTGGGTTTTACAAATAAGTCTCTCTATCCCCTAGGCCACCAATATCTTAAATGGATGACTATTACTTTAGTCTTAAGTGACCCTATACACTTTTTACAATAAATGTATAAATTTGTGTTTTTCATGTTAAATTGTTAGTATGGTCATATACTTTTAATATAACAAACTAATTACAGATTTTTTAAATTGTCAATTTAGATGAATTTGTATGTAATTCAAGAAAACAGAAAAAATACTGTATAAATAATATAAGCTATTCATATGTATTAATCATGTTGATACAACATTGTAAATAAACACATGTAGGCCTAATCATGTAATATATACACATAGGCCAGTCATAGACGTCCAAATGAAAAAAATTACCCAGTTCAAGGTCAAATGTTGACCGTAAATATGACTTCCAAGTAGGGTCATGGTTGGACGTCCAAATAGTGGACCTAGTTTGGATGTCGAATAGTTGTCCAAAATCATGGACAGACGGACCCAATATAGACATGATCTGCACGTCTATCTGATGTCCAGTGTTTAGTGGGATAGGAATGATCATTTCATCCACGGATTCACTGCTTAGGCCCTAGGGAACTGATTGAGATGTGGAAAGTCTTTTAAAAAATAGTGTTTTGTGCAAATGAATGTGTGAGTGTGTGACCATCATTGACCATTACAGTCATAGATATGTGAGTGACCATATGGTTCAAGTGCTTTATGCATCCCTCCCTCATTCTAAAATCACCAGTGGTGGAACGATACGTAAATGATGAAGCGATTACAGTGATGATACTGGTGGAATATCTCACAACTATCAGTCAATCAGATTCAAGAACCAGACAGTACTGTGGTATAACACGCATTCAGCTACCAACATTTAAAGGCTCATTTTCACAATGTCAATACACATCATTCACATCAGTATTCTCTGAACAGTACTGAAAGAAATCATATTTCACACGAGTTATGTGCGCTCTGAATTGAACCGTTATAAAACAAAAACCCTTTTCAGCAGACAGCACCAGAAGAGGTCCAGTGAATTTGTGCTTCACAGATTAACTTTGATTTCAATCTCATCCAGATCGAGCAAATGTGTTCATCTTACACACATATTCTGAAGAAAATAACACAATGTTTGGGTCAAGGGTCCTCTGCAAAATCAGACATAAAAAAAATCTGAATTGTTTACATTTGGAACAGACAAGTGACTGGTCCTTGGAAACGGTGTTTTGTATGTGCACAGTTCATCACACGTCAGCTCTGTACGGACTGAGAGCAGACGACAAGAGAAATTAGCATTCAAAACCTGGCACTCGTGTGGCGGTACAGACAGCACAGTATGTTTACTGATGTGAAGGTTCATCCAAATGCTTGCTAGATTTCTTGCTATAAGCCTTGTTTTAAATAAGTTGCTAAAGGGGTCTGAAAACTTACTAAATCTTAAAACAAAGTCACTGAGTTGGTGGCACTGCCTCAGAAACTCTCCATTACATCAGCAAGTAAACCCCGCCCCCTGATTAACATAGAATTTGCATACAAGTTGACATTGAAAATGAAAACTATAAAATAAAACAGAATTTAAAATAATGATTTGATTTGTGTCACTATCATTGTGTTATAAACATAAATGAATAAATAAAATGCAGTTTCTTTTATGTGTGCCTTTAAATTTTCATACTGGAGATTGTATTTATAATGAAATGTCAAAACATCAGTTGCATTTTATATTTCAATTTGAAAGGGAGGATGCATTATCACTATGAAAATGAAAATACAATTTTGGCACATGGGTCATTCTACAGAAAAGGTGGAATTCGGGTGATGGAAATCTGCTGAACTTCTTTCAACATACCCAAAACTTCTTTAATAGCATTAATTAACTTTAGGGTGGCCATTCGTGCCAGTTCCGCCAGACACGACCCGAACATGTTTTTGGGTTCGTTCTCCGGAAGTCGCGTTGGTCGACCGCATACGTCATCATCAAGGTTAAATATTTCGAGTTTAATTTCAGAAAAGCAACCGTTACATTTCAAGGTAAGAATGAAACTACAATGAATGTATGTCTTAAAAGAAATAAATCTTAATTTTCTAATGTATTTTTACTGAAATGTGAGAACCTCAATGACGTATGAGGTCGAGCAACGCGACTTCCGGAGAACGCACCCGAAAACATGTTTGGGACGAATGGCCACCCTAATTAACTTGTCAAATCTATGAATCCACAAAACGTGGAGCTTAATCTATGTTTAACTTTTTAATACATTTTAATAAAGAATCCATGACGTTGTATCTTTAATACATGACAAAATTAGAATATAATAATAGATAATGAATATGATAAAACTTTTATGATGTTATTATGATGTTATTAACCTTGCGCTGTTATTGCATGTAAATCAGTTGTTTCTTGATACAGGTTATGGACAAAATGGAAGAAACATCTGACTCTTACCTGGAACATGACCCGGTATTGTTCTTCAGGCTTCTGCACCACACACATATTACAACCCATCCTGACGTCTGATCTCCAGCCCCCAAACTCCTTCGGATCACCTGTAGCTGTCTGTCTTTTCTGTCGAGGAAGAGCCGTACGAGTCGGGATGCAGTATCATACCCTAAATCCCCACAGACGGCTGACACTCGCAGTGGTTATGATCCCACTTTCCACTCATGGGCAAAAAGTTCCTTGGATCCACATCAAGTTTAAAATACCTTCAGAGATGGTACATGTCTTAAAAAAGTCCATTAACAAGCTTTTCCACCATCCATGCAAATGTAAAATGTAACGAATGAGCCCCCTGACCTTTTCTTTGATTGTAAAAGAAGCCCACAGTGTCATATCTCAAGTCTGTTGTGCAGTGTGAGCTCCATTTGTGCTTCAAATGTAAGGTCGCATCACAGTGATGTGATTAATTCAGGAAACCTTTATCATACATCCACGTCCTGTGCTTTTACTGGGATTACATCCAAATGACTAAATCAGTGAACGCTGCATATAAACATTCAGTTTTTCAAGAAAGGCATTGATTGGATGAACAATCATTTTCAGTCAACGGGGAGGGCTGTAAATGCAAAAGATTTCTAAGTAAAGCAAGAAAATTGCTGTTTTGCAAAACCACTGATAATTTGTCTTCCTTTGACCACTGCAGCAGAAAAACTGCTCTCACGTCCAAAGCGTCATCTGCTAATGGTTTTGTCACATAATAAAAGGAGCTGTGGCTTCAGATTTTCTCGCACATCTATGAAAAAAGTAAGCAGTTTTCTCAAATGCATCCGTCCATACAGAAGAAGAGTCTTTCTTTTACACCTGCTTCTGGCATTTTGGGTTCACTGTGAAAGCAGTTTCAATATCTTCTTTAGACGTGTCTCAGCACTTCAGTTTATACATTCACACGGGTGTTCGCTTTCAGTCTCTCATTTTTCAAAGACTCAGCATGAGTTCAATAAATACCGCTGGGTAAATTGGAAAAATAGTTGCACACAAAACCATGAATTAAGATTTGCTTAAATTGATACTAGAGGGAAACCGAATCCCTCCTCTTTACCTGCCTAAATATGAATAATAAAAATAGCAATCAAATTGCCCACCCGAAAAAGTCAACCCGCCATACAATCCTGACTCAACACAGATGTTTTATATGTGTGCATCCTGATAAAGTACAGTAATCAAACCCAGACCGGATGAACTTTTGCATTTTTATCCTAGTTTGTAAATGGCCTACGTCCATCCCAGCCAATATTTTGCTGTATGAAAGAAAATTCAATTAAACATCACGCTGCTTTAATGGTGGTCATTGGTGCTCTGTCACAGATAAATCAATATCTCTCTCTTAATAAGGTAACAGTTGGACGCCTTTGGTGCTCAGTGGTTTGTGAAATCTAATTATCAGACATTGGTTTTGGAGATGTATTGAGATACAGCATGTGAAAGCTCCTGCTTTGTGTCACTGTTACACACGTGCTGTCCTGCTGGCACACTTTGCTGCAGGGTTGGGTCAATTGAAAGGCAAGCTGTGTGAAGGTGCGTATAAATCTTTATCCAATCGCAGACTCAGATCTGACGCAGGCGCCTTTAGCTAAAGCTTTACCGGCCAGACATCCTTCAACGTTAAACAAATCTGCATTAACTTTGTTTTTAGTTTCCTGGACAGGGTTTAAATGTATCCAGGAATAGGCTGTAGTTATACAAACTAAAATAAATGCTGGTGTGCATCTTGAGACAAAACAATGGCACTGATATATGTTAGGAAATGTCAGTGCAAGGTGTTTTTTCAATTAAGGCACCTCAAACATGCATTTTAGTCTGGGACTATGGTAAGCCTCATGGAAACCGCCCCATAACGTACAGGTTTGATCTTTGGGTATCTGTTTTGTTGCTCTCCTAACACTTTCTCATCACTTCATTGAGTTTGGCAGAAAAATCCCCACATTGTTCTGTCAATCAAAACATTAATAGTAGACACAATGTTTCTATTACTGTACTACTATGTGTGTGTAGAGCTGCAAAATCATGCAAAAAAGCAGAAACTGAATTATTTAAGCGCTACTCTTATTGTCTGCACAAATGTCAACTCTCAACAAAACAGGTTTGTGATTTGAACACGTGACGGCAGAAAGCCTTAACCTCATTAAACTGTCAAAGGCGGTCATGCTGTTTCGTGCACCCTGCTGTTAAAAATTTCAGGCTAGTCATTCATGCTGCAGTAACGTGCCAGACAGACCGAGAGCGCTCGGAGACATTTACAGGCGTTGCCCTCCTACCACACATACACCATAGGTCAACCGCTAACCCGTGCAAATAAAACGGTCTGTTGTGCGGACGGCCTCACGTGCGATAGCTTCAAATAGTTTATTAACCCAGTCAGAAAGAAGAGAAAGTGATGAAAAGTGAGATGCAACAGTCTTAAAAGTATTCCTCAGACTTAATGGCATCCACACACCCTGCTAATGAAACAGAATAAGAAGTCATGAAATGAAAGAATATTTTACGGTATCATTCCTCTCTTTCTCTCTTGTTCTTCCCGAGAGTGCTGCATCCTTTTGTTTGGCTGGGATTTGAGTAATCCATGCTGTGTCCCAAAAATCCATTAACGCTGATTATTAAAGAGAAGAAGGACCAAGCGGTGTGAAATCCTGCAGCTGTGAGATAAAAGTCCAGGCGTGGTTACAATGAGGAGAAGAGAGATGATGGGAGGCGAGAGGAGAGCAGGTGAGCTGAGGTTTCTGCTGCCTCGGCCCCTCGTGTGAGACACTGAATAAACTCCCCCACTGCAGCGGAGAGAGAGAGAGAGAAAGAGAGAGAGAGAGAGAGAGCGCACAAAGACATTAACACCCTGTAAAGCCACACACACGGTACATACTGCTGTCATTCAGTCTGCATAATGCATTTTAAAACTCCTGTGTGCTAATGGATGAATTTGATATTCATAAGGTCACAGATTGAGTGTTATAGTGCCTGAATCAGGTTTGTGATCTTGTGTGATATGAATCATTTATCTTCTGTATGCATGAAAACACAGATATACACACTCATTTCAGCAGATGTTTCATTATTTTAACTGTTTATTTAGTGCTAAGAGCAGCTATAAGAGACTGAAACTGAGAGAATGAGAAAAGAAATAATGTAACAGGTGTGAGGCACTGATGAAAGAGCCAAGACTCGTAATATAATTACTGTGTGTGCGCAAGCGTGCATGCATGCGTTTACTCTTGCGTTCACCTTCTGATCACTGCTTCTTGAGAAATGAGACAAAACATGTCACACAATTTCCTTTTACGTTACAATAGCAGTGTTTACATTTTAAAAATTAGGTTTCGTTATTTGATCACAACCCCCTCAAAAAAATAAAAAATAAAAATAAAATAGACAAACAACCAAATTATAATAATTATAAACTGTAAAGTTGTCATCAGGGGTCTATTAAACTCTCCACTGAAAACAAATATGGATTCATTAACCTAAACTGCTTTACACTAGAAAGGTGTAGAGTCAGTTTATAGATGAGCTGAGACTCATCTGAGCTCATACCGTATGTAGTTTTGGTGCTTTATAATTCATGAGAGATTGTGTTCATCCATTTAGTGCTTGTGAGCTGTCAGTCAGTTACTAATGAGCAATAATGGAAATCCAGTGGTCAGTAGATAGTTTTCAGTCATGTGACCTACCAGGGATGTTGGTGGTCAAGAAAGTATCCGTTTACATTGGGCTCTCCATAGAAAGGCAGCACAAACTGTGCAATTTTTCATCTGTTTCAAGACACCATTAAATTACCTCCAATAGAAGAAAAATTAAGATATGAACAAAAAATACAAGTTTTGGACACAGCACCCAATTCTGTAGATTCGCTACAAACTGTCAGATTAATGCCAGACCTCCAATTTGTGGTGTCTGTTTACGATGTTTACATGTATTTCATGAAAAATTCCTCACCTTATCCACCTTATTTTTGACGTAAATGTGGGCGGCACCATCTTTGAGCTCCTTCCGGTAAACTTCCGGTGAGCCACCACAGCTAATGGTACTGTAGTCGTATTGCGAGGGACACAAGTGCAGTTTTGACTGGTTTGTTGATGTTTATTATGAAATCCAGGAAGACTGACATAATTTGTGCAGTTAGGGGTTGCTATAATAGCTGATCCAAACACAGTAAATCTCTACAAAACATTTGTTTGAACTATAACACACGCACAAGAACTGAATGTGTATGTGGCGCACGTGCACCCATTATCTGCATCCACACATCATGAACAATAAATACAGTAATTGTTTAAAACAAATAATATTATGCTGATAAAAAGATGCTGATGTAGTTGGTTTATTTAATTCTAATATTATATATTATTACCAAAGATTACAGTACAGAAAATATTGCAGATAACATATTGAAATATTGATCTGTTTCTGGTTTCCCTTAAACAGGCATTTTTTCCTGAACAGGTATACCATATCTTGATAGAGAGAAAAAATATAAAACACACACAAAATTGTAAAAAATAGTTCTTCTAAGCAACTACAGTATAAAGAGAAAATATTAACCATGCTGTTTGGATTCTCTCTTTAAAGACAAGATGATGTAGCAGTGTTTTGAGAAAATAAATAAATAAAACTCTGAATCTCCATGTACACTTAAGAGCTGTGTAGCCAACTTAGCTAGGTACAAATATAATCCTCTGAAAAGAGAATATTAATAGTTGTTAAAGAAAGTGACACCCTAGCACATTTGATCTTCTTCCATTTCTTCCATGCGTGTGTTTAATCAAATACATATGAAGAGTTTGGTTCCAAAACGCAATAAACGCCATTTTTGAAAATGAGTTACTGCCAAAATCAGTATTATATCAGGTCAGTATTTAAAAGTAAATTCTTAATTTTATGCTAAATCCAATATCCGCCATGTTATTCTGTCATCTTTGCTCCCTTTTTTAATAATAATAATAATAATACATTTTATTTAAAGTGCCTTTCAAGTCACCCAAGGACACTGTACAGTAAGATAAAATTAAGACATAAAAACAACACGAGAAAAATATAAAAGCAGATAAAATGAGAATAACATTAGTGATAGATTCAACAAAAAAAGCAGAATACAAGGGCGGTACATGTACACTACTGTATACACTAAGTAACATATGTAATACATACAAAAGGAGACAATCTTGGTAATGAAATAAAAAAAATAGAGGAACAAGAAAGAAGGAAGTGGTGCCACTATGAGTATGTAGAAAAAGCAAGAGTGAAAAGATGAGTGATTTAAATGTGGACAATGAAGTGCTTTGCCGTAATGCAAGTGGGAGGGAATTCCAGAGTTTGGGACCAGCCACACTAAAAGCCCTGTCACCCATGGAACGGAGGTGGGAAGTACTTTCTTATATAGGTACATTGTATCAAGTCTGTAACACTTACGTACAGTAACATGATCTTTTGGTTAGATCAGTAGCTGTGTAACCAACTCAACATACAGTATGTGTAACAGGAGCCGTCTATTACATAAAAATAATTACAGTCTGTAAGTACATGCTGTTTCATTATTTAGTCATATTAAATACATTTGGTTCCATATTATTACAACATCTATTACTGAGTATATCATTGTCAACACAAATGTTGACACATAAAAACTATGAATACAAAACCTGAACAAGATCTTATGCTTTCTCTGTCTAGCTGCTATGACAGAAATTTATAAAAGAAATCACAATTTTGTTTTAAAACCACATATCATCATAGAATCACTTAAACCAGAACACACAGCTGTTTCAGTATTCAGCAGATCAGGAGCAAATCTGATTCCTGTTGCTTTGATATCACATCAGAGACATCAAGCTGTGTTATTAGTGTGAATACACCTAATCTTATCTGTCTGTAATGTGCACAGCAGGATCATGCCACAATGTCAGTATCAAAACACTACTGTCTCTACCGAATCATTCTGATTATGAGAAAAAATCATGTTTTATGTTGGGAAAAAAAACTCTGCTGACATTCAGCCTCTCTCTCTCTCTCTCTCTCTCTCTAAATAATAGTCAATAGTCAATGATTTTCATGTAAGCACACTTAATATAAAGATAGATTTAAAGACAGACAGACAGACGGACAGACAGTATCAGGTGAGTTATTTAATGATTGCCTCGTTCCCTTCAGCACTAAATAAATAATGAGAACATTGTTAACATTCTGCTCAGATTCTCTCTCTGTCTCTCGCTTGCTCACTCTGGAGGTTGCTGTAAAAATATTACAGTCTTACTTCACAACACTACAAAAGGCATTGGGCATTGACTGGCATCTTTTTAATGAATCATGTTTAAATGCAATGTTTGTATTCAAATTCCCCTACGTGCTTTTTTACTGTTTACTACTTTGGTCGGTTTACATATTTGGTGCACTTCATTAATTTTCACATAATCCATTCTGGTAATTCCTTATTTATCCACTGTCTATTTCTTCACCTAATGAAAAACCTTCTTTGTCCTATTAAGCTTTTATATCAACTTTAATTATTATTATTATTGTAGTTTGACAATTATTCTGCCATGTCATGTTTGTCAAGTTATGATGTATTGGTTTATGTCAAGTTGTCATAACAAAGACATCTCAAACAATGTCATCTTTGCATTAAAACTGACATAATTGATCAAATGATACTTAATGACAGTTGTCATAAATGTGCATAAAATCTCCTTCATTTTCATGATTATTTATTTATTTATTTATTTATTTATTTATTGTTTGTTTGTTTCGAGCAATATCTATGATACTTCACAAAACCAAAACAGCAAAATCAAATGCATACATTGACAATACAGCAAGTATTAATCATCATACAGCATCAAACCCTCTATTGCTCGAAAAGGAGTGGGTAGAAGTAGAACTTATTTAAACCCACCCCCATGAATTACAATTTATAGGAAAAACAACAGGAAATAAGAAAAAATGGTATGTGCTTCTATAGAAGTTAAGAAAACCCTAACATCAAATAAATATATATTCCTATACAATATCATAACCCAAAAAGTACACACCCAAAAAAGAAACATAACAAGAAAAAAAAAAAAACTAATGCAGAAACCATATCCCTTGCAAATTGCACACGCAATTGACAATATTAATACCAGCAATGGTAAACAGAATACCTGTACGGTAAGATATTACAACCACACAATATATAGCCGTATTAATACACTTCTGATAATACCAACAATGGTAAACTAAATACCTGAAAGGTAAAATACACAACCTCATCAACCCATAAATATTTCAGTACAGTATCATAATACCAACAATGGTAAACCAACTATCCATAGGATAGAAAAACTTAACCAACAACTAATGCTACGCACACAATTGCGCCCCACTCTCCTTGTAATTTGTTAAGACCATTTTTTTATACAATACTTTAAATTGATTTAAGCTTCGACATTGTTTGTATTCATGCCCGAGACTGTTCCATAACTTAATACCACGTATCGTCGCACAGAAACTCCTCCTAATAGTATTTATCCTTGGTATTAAGAAATTGCCATGCCTCCGTAAGCTATGCAGTTGTTCTCTCTGTATAAATAACTTTTGTAAGTTCACAGGTAATAGATTGTAATATGCTTTATAT
The DNA here is from genome assembly GCA_025389145.1 of Misgurnus mizolepis. NCBI lineage: Eukaryota > Metazoa > Chordata > Actinopteri > Cypriniformes > Cobitidae > Misgurnus > Misgurnus mizolepis. Next base: position 14,759,326 of record JAIFKI010000022.1, on the reverse strand, counting down.
GACAATTGTAGTGTATGTAATTTAATTAAGTCCTGTAGTTTCAATGACTTTGATTCAATAAAAAGTGGATTTGTATGATCCAAAAATTTAGCTTTATTTATGATACGTATAGCCCTTTTTTGTAACATACATAATGAATGGATTGCATTGTTATAATTATTTCCCCATACTTCCACACAATAAGACAAATATGGTAGAATCAGGGTACAATACAGTGTACGTAGTATATTGACATCAAGGACCTGTTTAGCTTTATTTATTATTGCAAGGCTTTTGGAGATTTTAGTTTGTATGTGTCTAATGTGCGTTTTCCAGGTTAGTCTATTATCTATTGTAACTCCTAGAAATTTAATCTCAGTAACATAATCAATTTGTATCCCTTCTATCTCAATCGTTTTGTCCGTTTTACTCATATAATTACCAAATAATATAGCCTTTGTTTTATCTAAATTTAAAGATAGTTTATTACTATCCATCCATTTTTTATGTTGCTTAATTCCGTATTAATGATATTAATTGCCTTGTCAAAATTGTCATCACAATAAAAAATGTTGGTGTCATCTGCAAACAATACACACTTAATTAATTTAGAAACTTGAAATATATCATTGATGTACAAATTGAATAATTTTGGGCCCAATACTGACCCTTGAGGGACACCACAGGAAATTTCACAACACTCCGAGGAGAATTCGCCCATCTCTACATATTGTACTCTGTCACTCAAGTAGCTCTTTATCCAATTTCCAGCCACCCCACGTATTCCATGTCTTTCTAATTTCTTAAGTAGTATAGCATGATTAATAGTATCAAAGGCTTTTTTCAGATCAATAAATACACCAATAGTAATTTTTTTGTTGTCCAAAGCCTTTGATAATTCTTCAGTTGCATCAATTATGGCCATAGATGTAGACCTTTTATTTCTAAATCCATATTGGCCTTCATTAATCAGATTGTATTTTTCAACAAATTTTTCTAATCTGGCATTGAAAATCTTTTCTAAAATTTTTGAAAATTGAGGAAGCAATGAAATTGGTCTATAATTATTAAAATTGTGTTTATTTCCAGTTTTAAATAATGGAATAACTTTTGCCATTTTCATTTTCTTCGGGACACAGCCATTTATGAGTGACAGATTACAAATATGCGTTAATGGTGTTTTGATATTATGTATCACTTTCTTTATGATAGCCATGTTAATGGCATGGCAGTCCATAGAATAATTATTTTTGGACTTATGGACAATGTCCACTAACTCATCTTCACATACTACAGAAAGAAAGATTGTATTAGAATTATTCTCAATTTTTTCTATATTATGCTCAATTTGTACGTCTGGGATTCCTGCTGCCAAATCACGACCGATATTTACAAAAAACTTATTGAAGCTGTTGACTATCCTATTCTTACCACTACATTCACCATGTGCATCTATAAAGTATTCAGGGTAGTTAGTTTTTGTTGAGCCCTTATTAAGAATACAGTTTAATACATCCCAGGTTCCTTTTATATTAGATTTATTATCAAACAGTAATTTCTTATAGTAGGATTTCTTTGCTTTTCTTATTATATCAGTTAGCTTATTTTTATACAGCTTATACTTATTCTCTGCTTCTTTTGATTTAAATTTAATGAATAATTTATATAAATAATTTTTCTTTTTACATGCATTTATTAACCCTTTTGTCAACCATGGACTTTTTAAATATTTGTTGTGCTTACTGTAAACAGAAATGGGACAATGCTTATCATAGGAGTGTAAAAATATCTGTAGGAAGTTGTTATAGGCTCTATCTGTGTCACCTTCTCTATAAACAGAACTCCAGTCTTGTAGTCTCAGGTCGTCATTAAATGCATCAATTGCATCTTGAGTTAGTAATCTTTTATGCCTCACATTACCAATTTCCTTTGTTTTAGACACCTTACAATCATACACAACAAAAACAGGTAAATGGTCTGTAATATCACAAATAAACAAACCCGCAATTAACTTACTAGACAAATCATTTGTGAAGATATTATCAATTATGGTTGCACTGTGTGATGTAATTCTACTGGGTTTTGTTATAATTGGGAATAAGGACATTGAGTACATTCTTTCAATGAATTCATCAGTTGGTTTATGTTTGTTAGGATTTAAAAGGTCAATATTAAAATCCCCACAAATGAATAAAAACTTATCACCAACTGTTGAAAACAAATTCTCCATCTCTCCATTGAAAGTATCAATACTTGACCCAGGGGATCTATAAACACAACTTATAATGATATTTTTTTTCCTTTTGTTACTTATTTCTATAGTAATACATTCCATTACATTATCGAGTGCAATTGACATATTAATTAGAAGAGAATATTTTATAGTTTTATGCACATATAATGCAACCCCACCGCCTGTTTTATTTAGTCTATTCACATAATGCAGATCATAATCATCCATTTCAAAATCATTCATTATGAAGGTGTCATGTCAGTCTTATGCACACCCCTTCAAGTAAAGTGTTACCGGTCAGTTTATGTTTTTATTAATGCAGTGTAAAGTTTGCTACAGAAATGAAGAAGCAAATGAAAACAGAGGCTCTAGCTACTGCAGCCATCTGCTGTGAGTTTGTTTAATTCTTTTCATTGTAGATGTTTTGAATGACAGGAATATTTTAAAACTCTCTCAATATGTAAATATGAGCCCGCCAGGAAAATGTATATAGTAATGTCGGTTCAACAGCTTCTAATTATTCACACAGAGCCCTTCTCCCAAACGCTGCAATTTACTTTTCTCTGCTGTAATCTAAATTTGTTTTCGTCTCGAGAGAGCCTGAATTCCATCAATATTCTAATGACAAATCTGCCTCAAGTCATTTTTCTCACATAAACAGCACAAACCGCTCTCAGATGAACAGAAAACTCTCTCTTGTCCCCCGTATCAGAAGATTGGGGCTTCTATTTACATGACTTAATGTTGATCTTGTCCAAATCAAAAAGTATGAGAGCTGGGGCTGATAAACGACACCCTCAGGCAGGGACGTGCACAGACATTTTGAGGGGCAGGGGCTCAAGTGAAATAAAGGGCACTTCTCTTCTTTTTTTTTTAAACAAAAAGTATATATATTAACGCAATTCTGACTTCCTTTTATAAAAAAAAATATTAAAAAAGTTAATTAATTTTATCTTCCTCAAACTCACGCAATTGTTTAATTTTCAAAAGATCTCTACAAAATAATCAGTTCACACAGACACCATGGTCTCCTTAGTAGTCTAGGTTTATAGAGCAGCAAAGGAAGCCATTACACAATGTGCATGTTTTGATAACATTAAATTACACATTAATTACAAATTTGTTAAAATGCTAAAAACAAAGTTGTGACTGCTGAGTTAGCGCTACATGCCAATAAATGCTATATCATATGCTAGCGTTTAGCTGATTAGTTGTTAGTTGTTACTCAAAATGTATTTTTGTCTGATAAGGGCTCAAAATATAAGGTCTGTTTACTAATGTGAGCTTCTGGCATGAGCCTCAGAGCAGAGCTCAACATTATTATTCATGTGGCAAAAATAGACCATTTAATTAAAATGTCAAATTCTGGGGTTGTAAATGGACATGTAAAAACGTTTCTGGATAATTTTTGCACTTAATAAAGCCACATACCTTCTATGTAATTGTCAAAGAACAATTTAACATATTATGACAACACATCCTATGGCACCTTTAATCTTAGGTTTCATATTTATTAGGGTTACACATGTCAGAAACAACAAATATAGATTAGGCCTATTTTTTTGTATTTTATATTTTACTTTTTTGTGATGTCAGTGAAAATTCAGACTGGGCAAGTAAAATACTGAACCATCAGATTTCTTCCCAATGTACTCCAGCACTCCAGTATAACACATTATACTTATTTAACAGCCATTACAAAAAACGCAAACAAAAAAGCTTACTACTGCAGTTAGCAATTATTTTTTTGTTTGTGCTTTATTATTTTCTGAGCAGTCCGTTCAAACTACATACACTACACTGTTACAAGTTTGCAACTCTTTAGGTTAATATGGGATTGCCATGGAAAACAATGTCCCTGAATCGTTATGTGTAACAACGTGTCCCATATTTTGTGCATAAAACTGTTAATATAAGAATGCTTTCTTCTTCACACACTTATCAGTAGCTGCCTGCATAATCATGCACATGATCGCTTCTCGTTCTTCGGGCTGAGCTTTGGCGCTTGAAGCGCGAATGATGCAGCACGAGTGTAGACAAACCAATCATAAAGCGAAGTAAGTTAGAGAGGCGGGACTAAGGAAAGGTAAAGCCAATCATATTAGCGATGTGAATTTTGGAGGCGGGACTCATCTGTTAACCGTTTGTGTGCCACAAATAGCGCTATTTTTCTTTATATAAGAGTTTAAATCTCATTTAAATGATTTCTGAATAAATTCATGTTAAATTAAATAAGCAACAAGTAAAAAACACAGGAAACAGACAGACATCAGTTGTTATATGAATAAAGATCATATTATTTTTTTTTTTTAAAAGCACCCCAGAAAAAAAGGGCACTTTCTCTCCAGGAATAAAAAGGGCAGGTGCTCAAGCCCCCTTTGATGTCTATGTGTGCACGTGCCTGCCCTCAGGTGTTTGGGATATGGTTTTAGAGCTGCAATAGAGAATTACTAATCTTACTGCACCTTTTTTCCTAACTATTCAAGTTAAAATAATTTTTTTTCTTTAAATGCGCACTCCAGCGCTGACACGCTTCAGATGAGCAATGCAATCAATCACAAATCTAATCGCAAAGCGCATCAAAATGACTATTCCCAAACTTCCCAATTTTTGTGTCCATTTATTTACTCTCATGTTGTTCTCATGGTCAGAATGGGTGATTCCTCCTGATCGCCCCTGCTGATCTCACTTCACATCACGCCTTTTTGATCTTACTCCATGTTACACCCTCCTGATAACCCCTCCTGAACTCCTTTCATGTCACACCCATCCTGATCTCACTCCTTCAGACCTGAAACAGAAAATGTATCTCAAATTACCTCAATTCTGGTATCTCAGGTCAGCTCCACACTGCAGTCAGTCTTTTCAGGATTTTTCAGACAGCTGTGCAGAGATGCTGATTTTCCACAGCCAAGATCTTCACACTGTGCACAAACCTCCAAGACATTGCATTGATTTTATGGTTAAATAAATGTGATAGCTATTGTTTTCTTCAGGTGTAATGTTTGTCCTGGTGCATCAAAGAGCCAGTCATGTAAAGCTGCGTAGGCAGAAGATGCTAATGTATTTCACACCACAGAGTGAATATCCAAAACAAGCTGTTTTTGAAAGTTGGTTTCAACCTGCTTTCAATGCATCCTTGAAAGCCCTTGATATTTTTGAGAACACATACACATATCCTACCCCGCTGTCTCGGTTTGATAAACCTCCAGTTTTGAATTGGAAAACCCAGAGTTTCCCCCATTTAAGGGTTAACATACTCGGAGTTTGCACTTTTGGGTTACTCCAGCGTTTCTCAATGTGTGGGACGGGCCACCTGGTGGGAAATAGGAACATTACGAGTGGGGCGTGACAAACGGGGAAATTTGGTCACTTTTGTGCCCTTCTCTATTAATTCCTTTATTTATTGACCATACACCTCAAAACGACACATTTACATATAAATTTAACTTAAAACAACATCAGACTGTGAAGAAAATGTCACGTGGAACAATAGCCTATAAGAATGAATTAACATCGGAATGTTAACTCTTTCCCCGCCATTGACGAATTATTTAATCAACTAAAAGAAAACGCTTTCCTGCCAAAAGTCAATCTATATTTCCTATTATCCACTAGATGGCACTGTTACCCAACTTAAAAAACACTAAAGCATTCACTCAGTTAAAAACAGTAAATACTCTGTGTATGTTTGGATTGTTGTTCTGAATCTAATACTACAAAATCAGAAAAAATTCTACACTTCATAAGAAATGTTTTGTTTTTAATATCAGTTTCATGGCGACTTTAACTCATTCCCCGCCATTGACGAGTTATCTTGTCAATTAAGAGAAAACATTTGCCTGAAGAAAAAAAACGTGTTCCTGATGAGTTTTTTTGGTAATCTGTAATACCACGATTATCCACTAGATGGTGCTCTTACCCAATTTATAAAAAAACTGAAGCAAAACAAAATATTAACTCTTTCCCCGTCAGCGTTTAAAAAAAAGTTGCCAGCCAGCGCCAGCATTTTTCATGATTTTCACAAAAGTTTAATGCCTTCCAGAAAATGTTCTTCTTTGAATATATAAACATACAATACAGTATATCAAATGAAAGAACAGACCCTATGCTTTCAAACAAACAAACAAACAAAAATTTCATCCTACCTTCATTAGTTCTCTTTTTATCACTTCTCTAACATTGGGAGGTTTCTTCAAAAACACCTAATTTTGAGCAAAAAGCTGAGATAATTGTTTTTTTAAGAAGGATTTTTGATAGAAATCAGATGCAGACAATCCTAAAAACTTACACAGAGTTCTTTCTCGTTCACGTGAGGCTCTACTTCTGGGTTGTATAAGTTGCGAAAGTGTGCCACATAGTGGATATATAGCGGTATTGTGGAAAGCCAAAAATTCTCGTCATTGACAAGGAAGCGTTTTCTCTTATTTGATGAGTTATCTCGTCAATGGCGGGGAAATAGTTAATTTTATACTCCGTTTATGTTTTGATAATCATTCTGAATCTGATCTCCAACATAATTTCAGCGTTTTGCTCAAAATGTTGTATTTTTGAAGAAAAATACCCATATTTAATAAACAAAGAAAAAAATAAAGATGAAACGTTTTTTTTTCCCATTTTGTTTGTTTGTTTATTGTTTGTCTGTTCTTTTATTTGATATATTTGTATGTTTATATATTTTTAGAAGAAAATTTTCCTGGAAGACATTTTGTGAGACTTTTGTGAAAATCACAAAACATGCTGGCAGGCAGCTTTAAAAAATAAAATAAAAAAATGGCTGGCGGGGAATGAGTTAAGTTTAATGTGAAGTCTTGTAAATACATCATTCTTATCTAATTTATTCACTTATTTGTCTCATCCTTTTAACACTGTTTTAATGTCACACAATAACATCTGAACCCATTTTAATTTGTGTAACACTTCCGATCAAGCTATTTGTTACACTGTCTGAATATAGAGCAGCAATCTTTAATGTCATTAAGCTTATTAATGAATGAAGTAGAAACAGTTTGCATAATGAAGTTTTATCATCAAGCTGGTTTAAACCACCAGAGAGAGAGAAAGGGAGATGTGTTTGTGTTTGTCATACAGTATTACATTCTTAATCACAAATTAGATCAATCACAATAGAACTGCTGTGCACAAAGCTCGGTCTCTCTCTCTCTCTCTCTCTCTCTCTCTCTCTCTCTCTCTCTCTTTCTCAAACACGCACACACACATTGCTGTCTCCATTTCAGTCTAACAGTAACACACCTTGAATACAAATGTAAATCTGTACAGACAGACACACTTGTGCCCTGGGTCTGTGTCAGATCAATACATCATTAAACACTAAAGATCCTCTCACTGCTAACATCAGCACTTTACACCATCAGCTCAAGAGCATTTTCATCAAAGCTACACGCTCTTGTTCATCCATTTCACAGGTGTATACGGGGCTACTTTATTAAAACAGCACACAAATAAGTGAAAAAAGAGGAAAAACGAGAGGAATACAAATACAACAGTGATGTGGAGTTTAACACAGATAAGTAAGATGAAGTGATGTGAGATCTGTGGTGTTTGAGAGTGAAATGAATGCTGTGTCATTATGTTAATGATGTTTTCACCAGCACAAATTTGACTGATATACATCAGAGACAACACATCATTATTATTTCTGCAAACATCTCTTCACTTAACATTAGAAAAACCTGATTCTGGTGTACCTTTAATATCCTCTGTCAGAATGAAGTGATAAGATCCTGATAAGTTGATATCATTTCAAGTGACCTGTTGTGTGAAATATTCCTGTTCATTTTATTAAGGTGCAGTAAAAAAAATCATATTGCAATATATTCATAATCGATTTGAGCTCGTCACAATATATTGTGGGAATGCATTATCCCTAAAAGTAGCACACAGTGTTGTTCATTTAGCCAAAATAACATCTGTTAAGATGAAACATATATATGCTTCCTACTGTTTAAAACTAGCGACCGTCATGTTGAGAGCTCATCTCTGATGTCTTTAAACACTGCCTCAGTATGTGAGCAGCTCTATTGAGTGGATGTAAGTGTAGACCACACCCATCTCTGTCACACAATTAATGCTGCAAACACGTCTGCATGCAGCAACACAGACACGCGTACAAAAGGATGCAGTATTGCTCATACATACAGTAGGACAGCTATATGTGGTTGCACCACACTTATATTTACTTAAACGTTTTTAACCCACTTAACAATTTCTGATTCCCATAACGTTCTTTGCCAAGGTTTGTTTTTGGTAGGCCAGGAAAGTTTTCTTTACAGAAATAAACATTTTTTTAGGTTAGTTGAACGTTCCCCTAACGTTAAAATAACGTTCTCATAACATCAGAGTAATGTTAGGGGAACGTTATTGTTTAGGTTTGTTTATTACACAGCTCTCTGGAATGCTTGATTCTGATTGGTCAGTTGAGACATTTGCAGGTTCGTTCTTTTCAAATAATAACCGCTCCAAAGTAATAACGCATAGCCGGTACTACTTGTACGATTAAAATTGCTCCGCGCCAATAAAGATTACTGTTTGGCGCCATTTTGTGACAAACACTGAACAACCACAATTAAGAATGGAACATTTTGACATTAATTTTAACATGTATGGAAAAAAAACAAAACATTTAAACAGTGGATAGAAGAACGAACAACGACAAGACACCGAGAGCTTACTGAGACTGAACTTGACAAAATAGAACATGACAGCTACGAAGCCACCAAAAAAAACACCAAAGAACACCAAAAAAAAAAAAAAAAAAAAACAGAATGGGCATTAAAACTTCTCAAAGACTGGCTAAAAGTGAAAAAAATGGAGACAGACAAGTATGAAGCAGAGGATCTTAATAAGGTATTACGGTCATTTTATGCATCTGTGCAAAGTTTCGTGGAAGGATAAAAATGTTAATTTAAAACAAATATGCCAATAAAATGTTTCAAATTCATATTCATGTCCTTTTTTTTCTTATGTGATGAGTAGCCGTGTAATAAGCGGGATAGGCAGCCGGTAGTTATCACGAAATAAGCCCCTTATTTCCTGATAACTACCGGCTGCCTCTACATTATCCCTAACTTAAGGTTTCCCTAATGTTAGAATAATATTTTTTTAACATAACGTTCTCTAATGGTAATTTTTTAACCATAAAATAACGTTCCCAGAACATTGCAGGGTGGTTATTTTTAAACAACCTAAAATAACTTATACATAACGTTCTCTAATGGTTATTTTTTAAATTACCAAAAAATAACCATATGAGAACGTTCCGTATAAGAATAAAATAGAAAATAAAACCTAAAAAGAACATTCCCAGAACGTTATTATTTGGTTCCCAAAATAAGAAACCAAAAAATAACGTTGGAGAACGTTCTGTGTTTGCTGGGAACGTAAAATATCGACATGTTGACAGGACTTATATGTTAATTATTTACGCATTAACAGCTTTACAGATGTACAGTTTTTGTATGTTTTCTTATTTATAAATATTAAAATCATGGGCATTGGCCTTTTTTTAACTCATTAATGACATGTCACATTTTCTGACATATTTAAAACAGTTTACTCATTTACCTAATGAAATGTTCATGACCTTCAGAGAATTACAGTATTAAACAAGACTGCACTTTAAAACCTTAAAACATTTCTGTAATCATTTAACCATTTTGTAATATTTAGTTTGTTTGCCATGACACACAAAAGGTGTTTTCTTCCATGCAACAATAATTACACCAAAACACAACATAAATTCACAAAAGATTTTAGTTACTCGCTGTAATCCACATCTTAAAAATTCATATGATTGCAAAAAACAGATCCAAATTCAGCCCTTTATCCAGCGAGCTTGATCTCAGCTCTCATCCATAACCGTAAACGTCAATTCTCGCGTTGGTTATGTATTTGAATTCAAATACTGCGCCTCAAGAAGCTTTACGGCACATTGCTTTACGGCAGTGATATCAAACGCTCATTGGCTCTTGCATGCTACCTCACAGATTTGCGACATTGCTGTCTTTTAGTCGATTTACGACTGACCGTCTCAATCAGCTCCCTTGTTCAGTAGTCAGGGCACTGATCAGGGAGTCGGCCATTTTAAGGGCTGTTTCAATCGCAAAATCAGTCCAATGCACTGGAACGTTTGTTCCTTACAAATTTCCACAATGCAACACAAAAACCAGTGAGCATCGATGTTCCCTATGTTCCCTTACCGGAAATCACATGACCTTTTCTGAAGCTCACCAACCGAACATCACGTGATCCAACTCAATAAACTTTATGAAATGTGACAGAACTTTTATAAAAAACAAACGTTTGTTTTAGTTTTAAATATAAACACACGTCGCTATGCAGTAAGGGACCACAATCTACTCAATATTTAAAATAATAATATTTATTTAAAATTATAAAAAAAATATATACATTTAAAATGTAATTAGATTTCTCCAATTTTAGGCATGGATATGTAAGAGAGTAAATGACAGCGTTTTTCACAATGTGTTTAAAATTAAGTCCTTACCGGTGCCCGAACCTATGTACACGATATACTACTCACCACCTCGGGAGCTAGGGAACGAATTCAGACACAGAATTTGAAATGTGCGCCTTGGCAGAGAGAAGCCGGATTAACGTTCTTGTGAATTAATAACTTTAATACTTCTCTATACTTCATAAACTCCAGAGAGGACCGCGGCTGCAGCACATCCTCATTTTAATTACTTTTGATACTTTTTTTTTGAGATTTCGCAATAAATAAATTATTAAATTATTATACAATTGTCTGTCTGTTATGCTTTTTATTTCTAACAGTACATGATATTAATAAACTGTTTTATTATTACTATATTAGCAGCTAAAAATATCTTAAATGCTTTATTGTTACTAAAATTTTCCTACTATCTTTTACAATGCAAAATGTACACTGCAAAGCAGAGGTGTTTGTCCATTTATGGAGTTAAATTGTGGAATACCTTGGACTATGAACTGAAATGCTGCAAAAGTGTTTGTAAATTTAAGAATCTGTATAAGAAAAATATTCTGGAAGGTTATAAAAAAAAGATGACTAATATGATTAAGAGGATGATAATTAAATGTAAAGATAGGTGGTATTTTTTTTGGTGGTTGTGGTAAGGAGTGGGGTTGACTTATTTATGTAGTTTCTTTCTTTATTTTTTTGTTTTGTTTTGGGTTTTTTTGTTTGACTCTGTAGGCATAAGTGACAGGTATTATAAGATTTTCTTCTTCCTGTTTCTTTTCTTTTTTTCGTTCATGTATGATATGAATGAATGAGATGAAATAAAAAAAACATTGCAAAATATGAAAAGAAAACATTATGTATTTTAAACAATTTTGTATAAAAAGGGTTTGGGTTTAGGGTAAGGTTTGCGGTAGGGTTAGGGTGGTAACATTATCGATTACGAAAGAATTGTAAATGTTTTGTAGCTGTAAAAAACTAAATAATGCTATGATTAAATGTTGCAAATACATCTACATTGTACTCTTCAGCATCTATTTAAACACAAAAAAGTATGTTTTGTGTTTTTGAAAGTTACGTATTAATACTACGTATTAACAATGAGACCATGCTGAAATAGGTTTTGGTGAGGTGATCTAATGTGAATGAGAGCCGCGGGTATTTTATTTCATGTGTTTATGTGAGTTCCTTTTGTCTGTTTCTTTAAGATTTCCTCTGAGAGACACAGTCTGTGCTTCATGCAAATAGTCTTTCTCTTGCCCTTGCTCTCCGTCACAATGAAATATCATTGTGTTTGTAATGGACACAGACTCGAAAGGGAATGGAAATAAAGGCATGAGTGGAATATAGATCAGAGTCCCGTGAAAAAGCTGTGACATCGTCTCCGGAGGAGCGTTTAAAGGGAAGATTAGAAAATCTTGGGATGGTGCAGATGGAAGTGTCACCTTGAGAAGGAAGGACGGGAGGGAGGGGACATGAACCAACGCCAACACATTTCTCTCTCTTTTAACACAAATATAAAACTGAGCCTTTTGTCCAAACGACAAACACACACTGAATGAAATCACCTCATGTTCATGAAGCTATATTCTCATTTTAAGCAACTCTGCTGAAAGCATCCATGGTAAAATACACTTGATTTCTAAAAACATTAAACAACGGCTCTCCACACATTTGTAAATTCTTTATCTCCTGTTTCTTACAAATAGTTTTTCTTGAACAAATATTTTCTTTTGGCATATTTATAAATTATTCTTATAAAAACTTTTTGAGATTACAGTGATCATGCATCATACTTTATCATCTTATTTTACTTATTACTCCATGACTGAAATAATGACTTTTAAAGAGAACCAAAGCTTTAATAACAAAATAATTATTCAGTAAATAAAAAACAACACATTTTTTAAAAATATCAATCTCAAACAGAAACACTTTGATCGTAGGATGAGGTACAGTCTATGGTTCTGTAATATATATAAAAAATCTGCCAATGGAAAAATAATTTTTTTGCTGAATTTTTCTCGTATTACTGTAAGTAAATTCAAAAAAAAAAAATCTTATTCCATTGGCAGATTTTTTTGCTTGTTCTAAGCACAAATTCATTTAAATTTGATATGTTTTGTCTAAAAACTAGACTTATTTTCTTAGGTCATTTGCTAATTAAGAAAATACATATTGATTTAAGAATTTTTTGATATTCCTACTGAAAACAAGACAAAATACTAAGTAAGAAAGTAATTTTTTTAAGAAGAAAAGACTTATGATAATATCGGCCTTTACAACATCACCAATCTCAGGAAGTAAACTGTTGCCTACAATCCGTGTGTTTGTTGTAGTCCAAGAAAAGGGATTTACGTTGGAGATGAAAACTCGCGTCATCATTTACTTTGGGGTTCATATCTTTTGCATATCATTAACATGTACTAATACACACTTACACAACAAAGGAAATGTAAAGTAATGAATTGGACCATATGGTCTCTTTAACACACATGTACTGTATAGACCCTTACTGTTTGTACACAATTGATGATGTAGCAACGTATTCGAGCGCATTTTGGCAATGGATGGTGATAATCAGCAGGATTAAGCAACACATACAGAAAAAAATATTTTAAAAAGTTGACTTTATCAAATGGTATCAGATCTGTGTACATACAGTATAACACACAAACCTCCGTTTATAATTGACTTCATATTGTCTGTATATGTCTGGAGTTTTTGCGTTGAACAGAATTATAATGTATGTCAAAGGCGGGGTGCATGATCTCTGAAAGCCAATGTTGATATATGAAATCACCTACACAAACACGTCCCAACCCCAATAGAATCTGGACCTTCTTTTAATAGACCCGCCCCACACATACGCAACCCAGGCAAATATGTTGATTAGTAGACACACCCCTTACTGCTGATTGGATACAAGTGTGTTTTGGTACTCGGCCAGACTCACTTTTCCAAAGTGTTTTTAAAAGTCTCGCACCCCGCCTTTAAAAGAAATCTTGCTGTATCTAAAGAATGTTTATGAAATTTCTATCTATGGTTATAAATTGGAGAGTAAATATTAAATATGATTTTGATGAATAAAATGACATTATGAAAACTAAACTAAAAGATGTGAATATTTTCTAAGAATGATAAAGCTTTATATAAGAATCCATATTAAAATATAATTTTTTTATTGTATTAAACTATTCTTGTTTAAATCCTGTAATAATTTTTCTCTTGCGCTTAAAGAACCTCTGTACATCTCTGAGATGATGAGTATAAGATGATGATTATGAGTTTAGTCTGCCCTCTGTTGACAATACTGCAAATCTAAACCAGAAGATCAGACCAACAGGGGGCGCTGATGTATTGATTTAAATCTTGCATCTTTTTTTTAAATAGGATTTGTCCCACATGTATCGCCCATCATTCAGAGATCTCCATCAGGAGAATTACTGATGTTATAACTTTCAGAGCAAAAAAGTCAAATGACTTCATTACATATATATTATAATAAAACTATGACATCAATAAACTGTATGTTTCTGTACGAGTGAGTTCAATAAACGACCGATGTGCCAACCGGCCACCTCCCATCATGCACAGAGAGCCATGAATCATACACAAACAATTTGTAAAGTTCGGAGGAAAGACATACCAGAGAGGTCAACAAGATTTCCAACGCACAACCGAACTAAATCAAAACTCGGTAGGATAGCATTTAAAACTCTAAGCCTAATTTGCTGCTACCCAAGAGACCGGCGAGTCTTGTTTGACATAAAGCGTCAGGAATGAGGGAGGCTCCTCTGGAACGGTGACCGCAGAAAATGATGGCTGCTTTCCACACATCACGCCAGCAAGAGAGAAAACAGGCAGCTGAGGAAATGGGGTTCACTTTCCGCACAGCTGGGTGAGAACGAAAGAGAGAGAGAGAGGGAGAGACAGAGAGGCCAGGGCGGTTTTGTAAGGGTAAGGAAGAACCCGGGAGAGATTTTGGAAAGAGAGACTGCGGTGAGAGTGCTGACGCACAAGTGGAACATGAGGGAACGACACTACAGTGTACGCACACACACACACGCACGCACGCGCGCACACACGCACACGCACACACTATCAGATACAGTGCGGTGTACAGTACATCACTCTTATCATTTACGGTTACTGGCGTATTTGCTCTGCAGTCTGTGCAAACAAATTATGCAAATCAGGTAAAGGTAAACAAACAGCAGACAATGTCTGCGCAGCCATTTCAAAACTAGAGGTTTAAGTTATAAAGAGTGCTTGGTTGTGAAGTATATGCAACTGACTACAGTGTTTATCTGGATCAGTGTCTGATTATAAAGCTGTCACATTACTTCAGTTAGTCACACCTCACATCTCTTACACAATGTTAGTACATGAGCATGTTTTGTCCAGAAGCACATTGTTGCATTAGAATTCCTCACTGGATCATTGACATGTTGTCCAAAGCATTAATTAACACCTCCAGACTGTTATTTCTCCTAAACCTCACAGTTGGCACCATACGTTCTCCTGGCATTCACTAAACTCTGTTGGACCGATTTACATTGTTAAACTTGCAAACAGTGAATCATGTCTCATCACTCTGATTTCTAGTGTTTGCCACAAACAAAAAAATGTAGTTTTTGTTTTTATGCCTAAGCCTGCGCTGGTAAAACTTCAATTGGAGTGAATGGGCCCTATCTTGCACCCAGCGCAATTGACTTTGTCAGTGACGCATGTATCATTCGTATTTTGCACCGGCGCACAGCGGGTTTTTACCTCCACAGACGCACGTCGGCAAACTAGGGAATGAACTTGCACTCCCTAGACGGTTCAGCGCAAAAAAGGAGGCGTGTTCCGGCTCAAACCATCCCTGATGCTATTTAGCAGTTTCAAAAAACAATTGCGCCACTGACCAGAAAAAACTAGTCTAAAGTCATTGGCGCGTTGTTCATTATGGTATTTTAAGGGCGCATGCTTGACCATAATGTATAGCGTGCACAACGCGCACAAACTTTGCTTATCTAATCTACACAGATGCAACAGTTATTTTTGCAAATCATAAATTGTTACAATAAAAATATTAACACATGAGATAAGGGTGAGCATTGTGGTGATAGTTTTTATTTATTGTGTGGCTGCGTTAAAAAAATTCTCATGCAAATAACGATTAAAATATTTTCATTTGCGTTTAAAGGGAATGTTGGATGACGTTCTGATTGCTTTATTTGACGTTACACCCAAACCACACCTATGAATAATGAACCTACTTCAGACCAACCCCTTATTGATTTGCGCCTGGCGCAAGAGTTATTTCTCCCGCCGGGAAAATAGCAACAGCGCCCAAGATCCGCCCACAAACTCACTTGCGCTTCGCACTTGCGTTTCAGACCGTTAAAATAGGGCCCAATGTGTTTCCTTTTGTTCAAGACTTTACTGCCATCCAGTGTTGTTTTCGATGACGGTAACGAAATGATTTCATTGACGCACCTTTTTTTATGGCGCTAACGCAACGATGACTAGCTAAAAATGGCTCTAAGGTCACGAAAACATGACGAGACGCTTTCGAGTTTTCGTTGACGAGACGCAACGAAATGATTCTAAGTCTGACGTTCACAATGCGTGTAATTTCTGCCTATTTTGCGTGAAATCTTTCTGTTTTTAGCTAAAAGTATCAGCAATGCTGACGCTTTCTATCCTTTTTTTGGATACGCCCACCAACTAGCTGCCGCCATGACGTCTACCAGATTTCAAACAACAACAACAACACAACTGCAAGTGTGGCGAGTTTGAAGGACTGTGGCAGTGACGCCAATAAACGGAAATGACGAGATGATTTATGGACATACTTTCAGTATAATGCACCAGAAAGAAAAACTGAATGCATATTGGGAGACGACGGTAAATGTGGCCACAAACTAGGTGGAAAGAATACCACCAACCTCAAGCGGCACCTGAAGGCTCATCACGCTAATATTTTTTAAAGGTAACTAACAAGTCACGCTGTTAACATATCATATACATTCAATTTTACTAGACAATCGGCTTGTGACACATTTCATGGTAAGCTTAAGGTTTTACATGTATCTACTCGTCAAACCTAAACCCATTTCCAATACTTTTTAACCAAAATTAATTTGTTAAAGACTACTTTTTTTTACTAAAATTGACTTAAACTTCACTAAAACCTTTTTGCATTTTCATCGACTAAAACCTTTTTGCGTTTACATCGACTAAAACTTGACTAAAACCTTTTTGCGTTTTCGTCGACTAAAACTTGACTAAAACCTTTTTGCGTTTTCGTCGACTAAAACTTGACTAAAACCTTTTTGCGTTTTCGTCGACTAAAACTTGACTAAAACCTTTTTGCGTTTTCATCTACTAAAACTTGACTAAAACCTTTTTGCGTTTTCGTCGATTAAAACTTGACCTAAACTATCAAGTTAATAAGTGACTAAAATGTGACTAAATATAAAAAGCATTATCGTCCAAACGACTGAGACTAAAACTAAAAGGGCTGCCAAAAACAACACTGCTGCCATCAGATCTTCTGAAAGATGCTCAGGGCTCAGGAGACTTAACCCTTGAGATGACTTGTCCAATGAGCCCTTGAACTGTTGTGATGGAGATAAAAGATTGTGTGTTTAAATGTGTATACTTATGAGCGGCCTACTTGATCTGATCTCATGAAAATAGGTGTGTTTTTACGCAAAGTGTTGCACATTTACTTAAGTTTTCATACACATTAAAATGTATAATATGGACGTATAGACAGGACTAATACGTTGTAAAACTAATACGCTTTACAGACCATTCATAAATATTAAAATCACAGGCATTTGCGTTTCTTACTCATATTAATGACATGTTTTCAGTCATATTTTCCAACTTAATTATTTAAGACAGTTTAAATAATCAAACGCTCATTGGCTCTTGCGTGCTGCGTCACAGATTTGTGACATTGGCGTCTTTCAGTCAATGTACTTTTAAAATTTGAAATGCGCGCCTTGGCAGAGAGAAGCTGGATTAATGTTCTTGTGGATTAATAACTTTAATATTTCTCTGTACTTTATAAACTCCAGAGAGGAGCTTGACTGCAGCACATCTTCATTTTAACTACTTTTGGTACTGATTTTGAAATTTTGCAATAAGTTGTGAATAAAATTGTTTGTCTGTTATGCTTTTTATTTCTAACAGTACCAGATTTTAATAAACTGTTTTGGGATATGTTTAGGGGTAGGACTGTACTAGCGGCGTAAAATATATTTTAAATGCTATATTGTTACTATGGTAACTAAAATTGTCCTTCTGTCTATTGCGTTGAAAAATATAAAAGGTTAGGGTTAATTATTATCAAAATGGTTAAAGAGAAATTATACAGCAATCTTGTTTTTGTAGCTGTAAAAACTCAAAAATGATACCATTCAGCATCTATTTAAACGTAAAAAAAGTTTGTTTTGTGTTTTTAAAGCTTACGTATTATTATTATTACTACATATTAACAGTGAGACCAGGCTGGAGTGGCAGGTGTGGCTTGAATAATACATCCACTGACAGGTTTATTTTTATTAAAGCCCCCCTTATTTAAAAATGCACTTTTAAATGTGTTTCTATCAGAAAATGAGTCACCTGCGTATGTGCAGAAACATCATGTTATTATTCAAATCCATCTTTTCTTCTTTGTGTAATCTCCTTTAAACCGCAACAGCCACACAAAACAGGCTGTTGGGAATCCCTATGAATGTGATGTCACATTGATTAAGCCCCACCCATGACCGCTCACAGACTCTTCCTTAAGGGGGTTGCACACCGGCTGCGCAGCTCAGCGTCACACCGAGTCGTGTCTAGGACAACTCGGAGGTATCGTAAACCGGAAGTGCACATTAAATAGCGCGAGCCTCCTCAGTAGGCATGGGCCGGTATAAGATTCTGGCGGTATGATAACCTTTAGCAAAAATACCACGGTTTCACGGTGTTGCGGTATTGCCATTGCAACACTAAAATGTGTTATTTTCAAATGCCAGGTACAATAAAGCCTTTAAATTATAATATGCTTTCAAAACATATATAATATTTTCTTAATTTATATTAAATGTAAACATCAAATCAATCACATGACTTCATGATTTAATGAATTTTGTATAAACACAGCTCATACCTTGGAGACGGTATCACAGAACATTTTAGTGGTTTTGAAACCTTGACTGTTTTAAACCTCGGTATACCTTGAAACCGGTAATCGGCCCATGCCTACTCCTCAGATAGCGTCTACTTCAAAATGCAAAATATACGTTAGCAGCTAATGTTAATCGTTAATGATTTGGGACAAATATGATGTTATTTAAGTCAAACTATGTGAGTGGATTTGAGCAACGTCCTGAGTAGTAGCTGGGCGGCGCTGACAGGCGCCACCTGTCTGCGTCAGTGTGCATATACTCATAGAAATCAATGTGTTTGAGTTTTTTAGAACGGCTCGCCGCTGCGGGGTGCTGAGCTATGCGTCCTATGTGCGACCCCCTTTATGAGTGCGTAGTTCAACCTTCTGCCAGAGATACTTTACATATGGGGAGGGGAACAGAAACTTACTTTGCATTTAAAGAGACACACACAAAAACTTGT
This sequence comes from Misgurnus mizolepis, assembly GCA_025389145.1. Classification (NCBI taxonomy): domain Eukaryota; kingdom Metazoa; phylum Chordata; class Actinopteri; order Cypriniformes; family Cobitidae; genus Misgurnus; species Misgurnus mizolepis. Next base: position 14,740,019 of record JAIFKI010000022.1, on the reverse strand, counting down.
TTTTCATTGCAGCCACAAATGGCCGTGTTCAACATCGTATAACGAAAGATCTGTGGTGTATTTTGAGCTGAAACATTACAGACACATTCTGGGGATACCAGACACTATTTTATTATTGCTAAAAACACCTATAGGTGAGGGGCCCTTTAAATAAAAATTTAATGTAATGAAAGTGAATATTTCAGTCAGGATCATTCTGCATTTCGTGTTTTACAGAGGAAAGTTATTTGGGTTTTGAATAACACAAGGTTGCCTGAATAAAAGTAAACTCTTTATTTATGTGTGAGCTTTATTTAGACTGCTCTTTTCACTGTTAAAACCACTCACATACCTACTTGACTCATGACTTTATGACATCATAGGAGTCTAGTAAGTGAAATATCTGTGGTGTCTCTGACTCCATTATTGTTGTAAGAATCTTTTGGTTCTTCAAACTTTTATTGCACAAAAATCTGCCACCACAGACATGCATTTCATGTTATTAGAGCAATAAATATGTTGCGTGACTTCCATACGCTGGAACAGCGAGACACCGCTTGTGTGAATAAGATACAAGAGAAGATAAACTCTCTCCTCGGTGTGTTCATGGGAGTGTCTGTTATCAGAGTCAGATCGTATGAATCCCTAAATATTGTTCTTTGCTAAAGTATTGTTTGAAATATCTCAAGCTGAGTGTTAAAACATTGTAGCTGTAATATGGTAGTGATTAATCTGACCAGTTTGTGTTACAGTCAAGCTAGATTTTACAAATCCTCCAAATCAGTGGTCTCCAACATGGTGCCCATGGGCACCAGGTTGCCCGCACAGGGTCTGTGACTTTCCCACCAAAGCACATTCCATTAATGGCCTCAATTTTAATATTTATTTATTACATTTTTTTAGTAAAACAAAAAAGTTATGAGTAGACTATATCAAAAAAGTAGCCCTCCAAATTGTTTTATCCATTGTGGTAGCACTTACTTACAAAACGGTTGGAGACCCCTGCTCCAGATCATGCTAATAACTGATGGACATTAATAAAGGTGGGCACAAAATATTAAACACAAATGTTGTTAGATACAAAATATGACACAAAACATGCTAATCTGATCTTTCATCACATGTCATCTTTAATATTAACTCATCATAGTGTGTCGGTTTTTACACGTTTGTTTATGATAGCTTGAGTAAATCACGACTGCTGTAGCGGCGGCTTCTCTGCCCATCACTTCGGTCATCTATCATCGCAAAGCAGCAGATATCACAAAAGCACTGTGATTTACCCATAAACAATGTCTCATTTATCACAGGTTCCTTTAAATTTTTGTCAAATAATCATAATGTCATGGTCTAGTGTTTAACACGCGTGCTCCACAGACATAATCCAGTGGTGCCTATATCATAAAATAATATGAGACCGTTCATCTCTTCATGTTTCACCAAAAAAAGTCATACAGGTTTGACCCACATGGGTCAACAAGCAATGACAGAATATTTTACTTTGGATGAGTTGTCCCTTTTAAAGTGACACTTTGTAGTTTTTTAACATTCATAATATATTTTCAAGACCCTTGTGATGGTACATCGACTTAAAATATGTTGAATGATATGTCCACCATAGCCTGAGGGGGTCTGTATCGCTTTTACTCGTACTTTTAAACTTGGCGTTTCGGGTAGTAACCAGAGCACAAAAAAGAACTACAAAAATCTGCTTCACGGCATACGTCCCTTCCTCCACTTCCTCAAATTCCGACGTGAGAGCGCAACTATTTATTTTCCTGATGTTTTTGTCATGGCCGAAGCAGCAACTAAGAAAAAGAGACCCAAGGTTTTGTCGGAGGAGACCAGAAAGAGAAAACAGGAGAGTGACAGAATAAAAAGAAGGATGAGGATCAATTATATTAGGCCAGCGTTCGCTCGCTGGCGTGAACTAAAGAAGGACGAGGGGTTTCTGACGATGCTGACTTGGCCCTCATGCTTTTGTACTAGTAAGTAATGTTATAATGCTTGCATATATTAGTCCTGTCTGGCGACCGAACACTATTTTTTATGTGAATTTTACTAGAGGCTACTTGGAGAGTTTAGATAGAGACTTATATCACGTGACATTGTGGCGCCATGGAGCGTCATGGACATACGACATGGGCGATCCGGGTCTGATTCACCTTTAGGGCAATATTTTTTAAAATAAAAACTTTTATCAGTTTATATAAAGCGACCACCGTTACAACTGGCTTGTAAATGTGAGCTACGTGATTTTTTTTGGCGTTTGATGCAAACAAAACCCATGAAATTATATTATATGACACATGACATGCTGGAAGGCACACTTTGTGACCTAAAGAGTTGTCTTCTTTTCCTTTGCGACAGTGCTGCGGCGCTTGTGGCCTCTAGGGGCGCTAGACGTGAAAAAAATACATGTGTAGCACCCCCTAGTGGCCAAAAAGTTCTATGGTGTGCCTTTAAGAACATATTGTTATTGTAAAATAAACGTGCGTGTCACATATTCAGTTAGTCAGTGCTATGATTGCTTCAGGACAGACTGTTATGCCATAGAAATTTCCACACACAATATTGTTCATTTGTTTATATACCCTTATTTGTAGTGCATCTAAAATTGGACAGAACCCCCTGAAACTCCTTGACACTGAGACTAAAGTTTTGTCTAATAACATGAGCGAGTGAACCGCGTTGACCCGTGAGAGAACTCGCACACAAACACACACAGCTTCCAGTCTCATTGTTTCAGGAACGGAAAGAAAGGCACAGAGAACTTCCCCTGTTTTCCTCAGCCGCTCTCTGGCGTGAGGATGGAAGAGTTTTCAAGATAAAATGGTGGAGACCAAGACGAAAATAGTAGCTGTGTTTCAAAACCTAATGAGCCGTCTTGCTGTCTGCGGAGGTCATTAACCTGCATTGAGTTTTGGAATGCTCAGCAGATCTTTTGTAAGCATGTTGTTTGGGGTTAACATATTACCAAACTAATGATGTGATACTGTAGTGTATATAGATATGCACAACATTATCAGGGGCATGGGGTGCACATAAGCTGCAATGCTCAGCATACCCAAACAATTGGTGGCGTCGCTAATTCATTTTAACACTATAAATTACTATAAAAAGCCTACCGTGGTTTGTGGTATACCATAAACCTTAAAAATATAAGTAAAGAGTATGTAACCATCCATCATATATTATTTCCCAAACCCCAATCATTTTCTTCGTCTTACATTGATGCAGGGTTTCAGGTGAGTGAATCCACAGCAACTGTGCTGCTTACGCTCTGTTGTTATGAATCGTCCAGGCCAGGGGTGCGTTTCCCAAAAGCATCGTTGCTAACCTGTTAGCAACTTACTTGGTTGGCAATGGGAAATTGCATTGCAACCAACCAAGTTGCTAACTTAGTAAGCTTTTGGGAAACGCACCCCAGTAGCGTTTTTTGGCACGGGTGAACCGGGCAAAATTTTTTCATGAAACATGGGGGGCGGCACGAGCAGTTTAAAAAAAAACCTCTGTGCCCCCGCAAAGTGGTTTTTTATTATCTATTATTTCACTGTTGGGGAATTGACAAATTGGCTCCCCTGCTTGCTGAGAAGGGAAAGCAGGGCACTGCGTGAGGGACAGTTCACCTCTGGGTCTCTCTCAAATAGAATGGACGGGGGAAAGGGGATTCACTGTATAGTGGAAAAATGTTGACTCTTTTCCAAATAAAGCACATTTTATTGATAATATCATAAATACGGGCCTATAGTTTCTGCATATTTTTTACTGAATTAAGTAATAGTTAATAAGTTATAAAAATAGGCAATACAAAACATTTATGTGGTCACAAAGGTAAATTGGTTTTGTCTTTGTCAGGAAATGAAGTTCGGAGTCAAGTGCAAGTTAACAATATTTATTTAGAAAAAGGAGATAGAGAGCAAGAGAGCAAAGTCACTGGTAGATCCACACACGGCACACAATAATCCAGTACAGATCCGAAGGAAGAGAGAGAGCCACCCACGCACTCCGTCGAGAACACCAGCACAGTCACTACACGCAACAGAGGGATGATACGCGCCGCCCTGAAGGTGGATGACAGACGGAGATGGAAGATGGTAATCCAAGTTCTCAGACGGGTAATCCACTGTGAGTCCTGATGTAGAAGAGCCTCCCGGAAACCACTGGTCACCGCCTAAAAACGAAGCGAACCAGCGGTCCCGAGAAACAACAGTCGTTAGAGTTAATGTAATCCAAAATGGTAAAAGGTGTACTCCACTCACGGGTGATGATGCAAACCGGAGAGAAACAGAGACAGCTGGTATACCGCCTAAAAACAAAGCGAACCAGCTGTACCGAGAGACAAACAAAGTCAATGATATCCAGTAATCCTCAAGCGAGCGGTCCGGGCGAAAACGAGTCCCCGAACGCCGAAAACCAAACCTGGGGTAACAAGAGGAAGAGACAGAGAGCGACTGACAAGACAAGGCAGGATAGCAGGACTGTGATAAAACAATGAGCGCACAACGAAGGACAGGACTAAGTGCAATATAAAGGAAAAGGTAAACGAGACACCACCGGTGAACAATTACTGAAACAAGGGGGCGGAGTTAGTGAACACACGAGGAACCGGCACCACAGGTAAACAACACACACACACAGATCACACAGCCATCAATCACCCAGCAGTCATGACAGTAGCCCCCCCTCCACGACCGGCACCAGACGGACCGGGAGACTCACCCTGTCGCCGACGGAGGTCCTCGATCAGCCCAGGATCCAGCAAATCCCGACCTGGAACCCAGCTCCTCTCATCAGGACCGTATCCTTCCCAATCCACTAAATACTGAAATCCTCTGCCCCTGCGGCGGGAGTCTAGTAACCTCTTAACAGTATAGACAGGGGCACCATCCACTAGACGAGGGGCGGGGGGATTAGGGGCAGAGACAGGAGGGTTATAGTGAGCAAACATCACAGGTTTAACCTTGGATACATGAAAAACAGGGTGAACCCGACCAAGAGAAAGGGGTAACTTAAGCTTTATCGTCACCGGATTAATGACCTTAGAAATACTGTATGGCCCAATGAATCTCAGAGCCAGCTTACGAGAAGGCTCACGGAGAGACAGATCCTTGGTAGAAAGCCATACCTTTTGACCACAAACGTAACGGGGTTGAGGTCGTCGATGACGATCAGCTGCAGCTTTAGTTCGTCTGGAATTAGATAATAACAGTGTCTTAGCTCTCCTCCAGGTGCGTCTGCACCTGCGTACGAAAGCTAACGCAGACGGAACCGCTGCCTCGGGCTCCTGTGATGGAAACAGGGGAGGTTGATAACCGATGGAAAGTTCAAACGGGGAAAAATTGGTAGACGTAACGGGAAGAGAATTATGAGAATACTCAACCCACGGAAGCTGATCGCACCAGGAATTCGGATATTGTGACGACAGACAGCGTAGCGTTCTACCGAGATCCTGATTAGCCCGTTCGCATTGCCCATTGGTCTGCGGGTGATAACCAGAAGACAAGCTGGCCGTGGCGCCAATCTGTCTACAAAACTCCTGCCAAAAACGAGAGATGAACCTATCCGACACTACGTCAGTCGGAATACCATGTAACCGAAAGACGTGATTAATCAAAACCTGAGCCATCTCTTTAGCAGAAGGTAGTTTGGGCAGGGGAATGAAATGAACCGCCTTCGAAAAACGATCCACCACAGTTAGAACAACAGTGTTACCATTAGATGCTGGTAAGCCAGTGACAAAATCAAGGGCTATATGAGACCAGGGGCGGGAGGGCACGGCCAAAGATTTAAGCAGACCAGCGGGTGGTAAATTAGATGCTTTATTACGAGCACAAACCGAACAGGCTAGTACATCCTGTCTGACGTCAGTGGACATAGAAGGCCACCAAAAACGCTGACGGACGGCAGCCAACGTTCTCCGAATACCTGGATGGCCGACAAAATTGGACTCGTGACCCCACCGGATGACATCGGAACGTAACCGCTCAGGAACCCATAGGCGACCCGCTGGACACCCCTCCGGAACTTCCCCCTCCCGGCCGGCCTCTCTCACCCGCTGTTCGATTCCCCATACGAGGGCGCCGACCACCCTCCCCTCCGGGAGAATGGTCTCCGCCCTCTCCGAATCGGACTTCTCGAACAGACGGGAGAGAGCATCAGGTTTGGTATTCTTCGAGCCAGGCCGGTACGAGAGGGTGAAGTTGAAACGATCAAAGAAGAGTGCCCAACGAGCCTGCCTAGTTGTTAGTCTTCTGGCCGAACGGATATATTCAAGATTCTTATGATCCGTCCAGACCAGAAAGGGCTCCGAGGTTCCCTCCAACCAGTGACGCCATTCACCCAAAGCGAGTCTAACCGCCAACAGCTCCCGATTCCCTATGTCGTAATTACGTTCTGCTGGGTTTAACCGGTGAGAGAAAAAAGCACACGGATGTACTTTCCCATCAATAGACGATCGCTGTGATAAAACGGCACCTACCCCGACATCAGATGCATCCACTTCCACTATAAATTGTTTAGCCGGATCGGGAATAGAGAGGACAGGCGCAGAGATGAATCGGGACTTTAACACATCAAAGGCCTCCTGAGCCTCTCTATTCCAACGGAAACATACGTTAGGTGAAGTGAGAGCAGTAAGAGGCTTAGCGATCTGACCAAAATTTCTGATGAAACGCCGATAAAAATTGGCGAACCCCAGAAATCGCTGAAGCTCCTTCCGAGTGTCGGGTACTGGCCAATCGGCAACCGTCTTAACCTTAGCGGGATCGGGACGAATTTCTCCCTCGGCAATGACAAAACCCAGAAACGAAACCGACTTCCTGTGGAACTCGCACTTCTCCGCCTTAACGAATAGCTGATTCTCTAATAGCCGTTGTAAAACCATGCGAACGTGCTGAGTGTGTATCTGCATGGAGGGAGAAAAGATGAGAATGTCATCGAGATACACAAAGACAAATCTGTTAATCATGTCACCCAGCACTTCATTGACCATGGTCTGGAAGACAGCTGGAGCGTTACAAAGACCGAACGGCAGAACGGAATATTCCCAGTGTCCTGAGGGTGTGTTAAAGGCTGTCTTCCACTCATCGCCCTCTCTAATACGTACCAAGTGATAAGCGTTGCGCAGATCTAGCTTGGTAAATACGCACGCTCCCTGTAATAACTCGAATGCTGATGACATTAATGGCAAGGGGTACTTATTCTTAACAGTAATATCATTCAGCCCTCAATAATCAATGCACGGACGAAGAGACCCGTCTTTCTTCTTTACAAAAAAAATCCAGCACCAGCTGGAGACGAGGAGCGGCGAATGAGACCGGCTTTAAGAGCGTCATTAATGTATTTATCCATAGCCTCTCTTTCTGGTCTAGCTAGGGAAAATATACGACCCTTAGGCGGAGAAGTGTTGGGAAGAAGTTTGATCTCGCAATCATACGACCGATGAGGAGGCAGAGAAGTAGCCCGGAACTTACTGAAAACCTGATACAGATCCGAGTACTCCGCCGGGACTCCTGAGAGATCGATAGCCGGAACCTGCGAGACAGGACAAGAGACAAGAGAAGGAGCAGGACCAAGACAAGAAACATAACACGAAGACTTCCAAGATAACACAACATTGTTCTGCCAATCAACGTGAGGATTATGTTTGGATAACCAGTCATGACCTAAAATGACTGGTGATTGTGAATCCTCCAAAATGTAAAACTCAATCTCCTCACGATGATTGCCAGAAACAAACAAACTCACAGGGGGTGTGCGGTGCGTGATCACAGCCATATGCTGGCCCTTCAATGTCCAGGCAGACAAAGGAGAGGAGAGAGGGATGAGTGGAATACCCCAGGACTTGGCCAACCCAGCATCCAAAAGACACCCCTTCGCACCGGAATCCAGCAACGCCTGTGACGGGAAAGAGTTAATAATAACAGGTAACGTGGTGCTGCTTACGGGAAATTTAAATGACGATGCGCCCACCAAGACTCCCAGGTTCATCGGCGGGCGTGAGCTTTTACCGGACAGGTGGCCGCCAGATGCCCCGGCTTGCCACAATATAGGCAGAGGCCATTAGACAGCCGACGATTTCTCTCCCCAGCAGAGATCCGGAACTTGCCCAGCTGCATAGGCTCCTCGGAGGGCGTCTCTGAAGCGATCTCCCCTGGTTCCGACATCAGCTGGCGGAATGAGCGACGCAGATCTCTCTGCCGATGGCGAGACTCAACCCTCAGAGCCAGATCGATGGCAGCTTCCAGGGATGTGGGTGGCTCCCTCAGTGCAATCTCGTCCTGAATGCCCGGTGTGAGACCCTCGAGGAATTGCGCTCTTAATGCCGCGTCGTTCCAATTGCAGCAGATAGCGAGTGTCTTAAATCTTATGGCAAAGTCTGTAACAGAGTCATTACGTTGCCGTAATCTCACCAACTCAGCTGCTGCCATGTCCCCCTTGAGTGAGCGATCAAATAACTTTAACATTTCCTCCTCAAGAGCCTCGAATGAGAAAGTAAAAGGGGCTTTAGCCCCCCAGGCGGCCATACCCCAGTCTCTCGCTCTTCCCGTGAGTAACGTCAGAACATAGACCACTTTGGAAGTGGATGAAGAAAATCGACGGGGTTGGAGCGCAAAGACGAGAGAGCACTGTTGTAAAAAGGATCTGCAGGTGTTGGGGTCGCCATTGTAGGTGGGGGGTGTTGCCGTGTGTGGCTCCCGTTCAGTCGAAACGGGTCCTTCGGATGAGGTTGGGACTTCATGGTGAGGAGTCACTTGGTCCAAGCGATTGCTGAGCTCTTTAAGTTGCTCTGACAAGATGCTGAAATCTCTGGCAGCAGCAGACAATAACGACGAATGTTGGTCGATGGCCGCCCCCTGCTGGTGAAGGGCGGTCTGCACCTCCAGACTCTCTAAACTTGCTGACTCCATTCGTGGCGCGCTCATCTGTCAGGAAATGAAGTTCGGAGTCAAGTGCAAGTTAACAATATTTATTTAGAAAAAGGAGATAGAGAGCAAGAGAGCAAAGTCACTGGTAGATCCACACACGGCACACAATAATCCAGTACAGATCCGAAGGAAGAGAGAGAGCCACCCACGCACTCCGTCGAGAACACCAGCACAGTCACTACACGCAACAGAGGGATGATACGCGCCGCCCTGAAGGTGGATGACAGACGGAGATGGAAGATGGTAATCCAAGTTCTCAGACGGGTAATCCACTGTGAAATCCTGATGTAGAAGAGCCTCCCGGAAACCACTGGTCACCGCCTAAAAACAAAGCGAACCAGCGGTCCCGAGAAACAACAGTCGTTAGAGTTAATGTAATCCAAAATGGTAAAAGGTGTACTCCACTCACGGGTGATGATGCAAACCGGAGAGAAACAGAGACAGCTGGTATACCGCCTAAAAACAAAGCGAACCAGCTGTACCGAGAGACAAACAAAGTCAATGAGTTCCAGTAATCCACAAGCAAGCGGTCCGGGCGAAGACGAGTCCCCGAACGCCGAAAACCAAACCTGGGGTAACAAGAGGATGAGACAGAGAGCGACTGACAAGACAAGGCAGGATAGCAGGACTGTGATAAAACAATGAGCCCGCAACGAAGGACAGGACTACGTGCAATATAAAGGAAAAGGTAAACGAGACACCACCGGTGAACAATTACTGAAACAAGGGGGCGGAGTTAGTGAACACACGAGGAACCGGCACCACAGGTAAACAACACACACACACAGATCACACAGCCATCAATCACCCAGCAGTCATGACAGTCTTGACTTCTGGTTGTGAGTGATAGGGTTGGCTGGGTGTGTAATCGGTTGATTACCAAGTGCTAAATAAACACAGATAATGGACAGGAAAATGTCAAAATCATAAGGTGCCCAATTTAGAAAAAATGAAGAGGAGAAACAATGCAACTATGTTGTCTCTAGATTATTATGGTATCCATGTCATAAATAAAATGCTAATATTAATTGAATGGTAACTTATAACTCTTAAGCTTGTAAGCCTTTTTGCTATGATGTTTGCTATGCTTATACAACAATAATTTGTTTTGAACTCAACAAACACAAGATCTGTTAAGGTTGGAGGTCAGCCAGGTTTTAGTTTTCTGTTCTTAGTGCAGAAGTGTAATAATTAGATTCTCTTTAGTGTGTTTTCAATTTTGTGTGATAAAGGAGTTGTGCTATTTAACATATTTATTTGACATTTTATGTGTATATTATAACTTTTATATTATATTTGTATGTTAAAATTTTATATTGTTGCTCTGTGCTTTTGTTACAATTTTTATGCATCTGATTGTATATATTTTTGGCACGTTTATGCATTTAGTGTATATTTATTTAAGATCTGATAACTTATAGAGTCACATTTTTTGCAGAATTGTGTTTATTGTCTTTTGGTAATGTTGGAGGTGAAGACCATGTGTTTCCTGTTGTAATTACAAAAGTTAAATAGATGGATTCTCTTAAGTGTGTTTTTCAAATGTTCTAATGAAGGATTTATGCAATTGAAAAGTATATTTTCTCTTTCACCTATTTTGTTTTAATAAAATAAAAATAAAACAGTTTTTTTTTGGGGGGGGGGGCACGAAGGGGGTCTCGCCCAGGGTGTCATTCCATGTGGAACCACCACTGGAATCGTCATCACTGTCACGCATTCTGGTTGGTTTGCTAGCATACGCAGAAGTTAATGTGCAGAGAAAGCTGTCTATAGATCGATCGCTCAAGATCTCCATCACCAAAAACCACATTGTATTGAGTACAACACTAACTAAACTAAATCAAATTAAAAGAAGTCATAACTGAAACTATTTTCATAGTATTTTATTTTTAACATAGAGAAAAGGTTTTTTTTATTAAGACTTACAGGCTAAAATGTAAGTCAAATTGTACTGTCAGGGGCGTCAGTTTGTGTTAAAAAGTGGTGGGGACAAAAGATCAGATGAAAAAACATTACACAAAAATTTTGAATAACAGTGCATCAAAAATTGAGAACTTTGTCAACTTGGACAAGAAGAAACTGTGTCAAGAATTTGTTCAAGTTACTGATCGCCACATGCATGTTTTTGGGTCATTTTAGAATAAGTAATAGTTTATTTTGTTTTTTTGGACAATGTACATTGTTTCTTTCTATATCTAAACTGGATTTCATGTTTTATTTTATGAAATAAAATCTGGTTTGCTGGATTTTTCAGAACATTTTAACCAAATGCTTTCAAAAAGTGGTTGGGACAAAATCACCCATTTCAAAAAGTGGTGGGGACATGTCCCCAGTGTAAATGACACCTATGAGTACTGTAGACCTAACTATCTGATTTTGTTATTGATGGTCAATGCGTTTGCTACCAATGTCACACATTTGCATAATTTGCAAATCTATTATAATTAAATCTAATTCTGATACTAATATTTAAAGGGGACATATATTATGAAAATCTGACTTTTTCCATGTTTAACTGCTTTAATTGTGTCCACAGTGCTTCTAGAAAATGTGAAAAAGATCAACCCAGTAACTTAGTTTTGGTAAACCGTTCTCTGCAAGCAGGGCCGCCTTAACCTAATGTGAGGCCCTGGGGCTGAGAGGTTTTGGAGGCCCCCCATACGCTCAATTTATAGTCTCATTAAAAAATAAAGTGTAATATCTAGGTAATCCACATCACAAAATGCATTAGTTTCTTTCAATACATCCAACAGTGAGTTTTCCCTCTTTGACCCAGAAAACACCATAATATCATTATTAACATATCACTGAGCCCACTTAAGCATTAACACAAGACACTTTATTTAACAACCACACACAGCAACTTGTGGTGAAAATAAAACCAAAATGTATGAGAGTATATATGTTTATAAGCTTTATGTCTATATAGTTTTTGGAATATACAAATTTGCAGAAAAATGCCACTATCTAACTAAATGCTCAGCAGAGTTTAAAAAATATAAGAAGTTAAAGTTAGTTTTAAAGTGAAAATGCATTAATGTTAACAAAAGATAAGTCTTATAGACATAATCTTTTAATCAGTTATTTATTTTGTAGGCTATTGAAGATATAGTCTGCATTGTATTTAGTATTTATGCATACTACGCATGTAAAACGAACACACATGAAGATGCACAAAACAGACAGGGAACATACATGTACCGTATATAAGATCTTTAGATAAGGAGATTATAAATATGAATGGTGCTATCAGGGGATGATCATTTGAGATGGTCTTGTCGCGCTTTGACTTGCACATTTACCGTTGCGTCGTCTTTCTAAACCAACAGATGTGTACTGTGAGCTAACATCGCGTCAAACTACATCGCTCCAGCTGCGCACGCGTCACTGATATAAACGCGAGTAAACTTAAACTTTATAACAACGAACAGCATTAATATGTTCGGGAACTCATTTCTTTATTTGGCGGCACAGTATCTTGCGCAGAGTTGGAGACAGGGGCGGATCTACCGGGGTGGCACGGGGTGGCAGTTGCCACCCTAAATAAAAGCATTGCCACCCCATATGCCACCCCAGCGCGGGTATCCTAATATATATAATTTATACCCGAGTAGGCTCTTTTAACCAGAAAGGCAATGTAGTTTTTCTCTGCGTGTGTTTGAGGGTGGGAGACACATATCTGACGATGATTGGTGTGTGTGTCTTAGACGGGGTGGGACAACCACATAGCTGATGGTGATTGGCTTAATTTCCATCGTTAGCCAACCAGAGGCAGCAGAGTTCATACACAAGCATGCAGTCAGTCCGAGCAGAAAGTCTTTTACAGTGTAAAAAAAAGTCCGCGCAGATTTGCCAACTTGGTGACTTTGTCTCTAGATTAAGAAACTTTTTAGACCCCTTTAGCGACTTTATTAAAAAAAGCGACTAGGACAAATCTAGCGATCTTTTCTGGCGTGGTTGGAGACGTTTGGAAACTGCAGTGAAAGGATGCATCGCCCCATCCAAGGCACTCACATGCAGCCCGGTTCTCGCGCTGCAATCCATCCCTTCCGAGTCGCACAAACCCACAACAACAGAGCGATGGGAAGTACAACGATCTCAAAACAAAGGTAGCGGGCGCAAACACAAAGTATAAAAAGCACAAACGTTACTTTTCCATCATTGAGGTTAAAGGCAAAAATGTTTATGAACGTGCAACTTATGCCCATGAAGAAAGAGTCTCTTCACGTCTGTAGCGAGGAATTCTGATCTAATAAAGCACCTCACATCATCACATGCTGCCAAAACAAATTCTCTTTAGTGTCTTAAAGTGATTAAGTTGAGCATCACATCAGCAAATCAGAGTACTAAATACGGTCATATTTATAGATAAATGTTGCATCAGGATAAAAATACAAAAATTAAACTGATGTTAAATATTGCACGAGGTAGTTGCTTGGTAGTTAAAACAACTGAACTGCAGGTTTGTGTAAGGAGTAAATATATTTTAAGCAGTTCTTTCTAGAGTTAGCCCGTCATGTCTTGTTAGCTACTGCAGCAATCAAAATATTCCATACGTGCATATGAAATCGCTCGTTATGATATAGTCTGATGTTTTTATTTGTCTTCGTTAAGGAGACAAAACTATTCAGTGTTGTGTATGTTAAGAAAGCTTGAAAGACAACTTAATGCCGCATTTTCCAGGATATTATGAACAGAAAGGCTGATATCCATTCTTTTTACCAAAAAGAATATAAAAATCAAATACTATGGGAGTGGAAGGTATATAAAACAGAAAAATATGTTGTGGAAGGGAAAGGAATAGATGAAGTAATGAAGGAAAGAAACATATGGATGGCAAAGAGCTAAAAAGAAGTGAAAAGACAGAAATCCATCATGAAGTGAGTGAAAGGATTAAAGAAGAGGGTTATGAGAGAAAGAGATGTGTGCCTTTCAAATATGTTTTACATAAATATAAACTAGGCAATCCTATTTTATTTATATAACTGTCTTTATACCATTATGTTCAACCAGTCAGTGTTTTTAGATATTGATAAGCTGTATGTATTAACTTAGTATTAAGACAAAGGGTGCTACAGAGATGCTTAAGGTAGCTGCTTGGGTACTTACTTATAGGAACATTTGTTGTTGCGTTTATTAATGTTATAAAAATTTGAGGTCCAGTGTTCACTGAAAATAGTATATACAGTATATAATTTCTTGAATCCACGACAACCATGCAAGGACGCTTACTTCATTGCCACCCCTTGTAGTTCTCATGCCACCCCCTTGCCACCCCATAAATAATTTTCTAGATCCGCCCCTGGTTGGAGAGGCTTCTGAATGCCAGAGAAGGCACGAGCACAGAGCGAGCGCGCGCGAAAGAGAGAGAGACCTGCACCTCAGTGCTTATTATGAAATTTCAGAAATCACTCTTTCATTTGTTGGTGGATTGTTTCCCGTTTCTCTGTCACACTCAGTCTAACATGTAGGAATGCCAAGTTGAAAACGCGCACATTACGCGGAATAGAAAAATCTGTTACGTCTGATATTTTATTTTATGGTAAGTTACCACGGACCAATCAGCAGCCATGTAACGTGCAGTAAGAGTGATTGACAGATAACCTGACGAGTTACAAAACAATATGAACGTGAACTTGGGAGGCCCCTGAACTTGAGAGGCCCCTGGGCTTCAGCCCAGGTAAGCCCGTGCATTAAGGTGGCCTTGTCTGCAAGCATGTAAAAAAATAGCTCATTGTAATTTGGCTCCTATTGTGATGTCAGAATAAGGTAATACCGCCCCCTTTATCTGTACTATCCAACCACAGCACTGCCATTTAGTTCAGAGAGAAAGAGAGAGAAAAGAAGGACTTGATAGCACAATTGAGTTTAAATTACAACAAACCACCATCATTGTGATCAGTGTTTGCACTTCAGCCGCTCATTTGCATTTTAAATGACACACCCAAAACGGCACACTTTTGCTCGGACCTAGATTAAGACTTAGTTTACATCTTTAAAAAAATCTCATAATATGTCCCCTTTAATGTACTTTCTTAAAAGAATTTTATATTTGTATTTATTTTTAATGGGTTTAATTATATTTTCACTTCACAGTCATATAGTTAATATTTTTTATAGTTACTTTTATTTATGTTTTATTCTTTTTAAACTGTTTTTATAAAATCACAGATATTTTCTTTTCATTGTTATTCTTACATTTTCATGTATCTTTTTTATTGTAATTTTAAATGTCAGTTTTTTCTCTTAAATTATTTTCTCTATAAAGCACTTTGAATGACCTATGCCTATTTTAATAATTATTTATATTAGGCATCTAATACGCCTATTTATGTAAAAAACATTGTAAAAAAATGTCTGTAGAAATTACAGTATTGCTGGGCATTACTGGCAACTAGCTGCCAGTAACTTACTGTAGATTTTACATTTATGTTATATACTGGCAACAGTTTGTTCAAATGTAAATGAACATGAAACATTTTCAGTCTTTATCTTCTACAGTAAGTTACTGGCAACCAGCTGCATAATTTTTTACTTAAAATACTTCTGGCACACATTTAAACTGATACCTGTCTTAAGTCTAATTCATGGTTCCGCATAGGACCTTTGCTGAAGGCTATGTGATTGGTCCGCTAGAACCCCTCCCGTCAGGTCACAAAAAAATCTGTAACACATTTTCTCATACAGATTTTTATTTAAGATGGTAAAAGTCGCTGTCCATTAATCTCCATCACAGCTAATCTTCTCAAATTATACACAACCAGCTGCTTCTTCTTTTGTGGGTTTATTGGCCAAGCTGCTTCTTCTTCGGCTGTTGCACTACTACTGCGGGTTACACGCGTGTATACCGCCTACTAGCGGTCTGCATGTGCAAGTGCATGTTGACGATGAATAAAACCAACCAAGTATGAATAAAAACCAACGCCTCTGGTGCCGAGGCTACGCCGTAGGACCCTCTCAGAACTACAACGAACCCTTTAGTGTTTATTTGTCTCTGATTTAGATCTGAGAGCAGATGTGGTGTACCAATTGAATGTGAAGTATGCTGTTCTAGCAGAATTATAAAATAAAGTATATTTTGCAAACGATCCTTTTGTGCATCTGACCTGACTCAACCCAAACAACACAATCATAGCTCTTGCAAATGAAGGCATCTATCAACAGGTAAAGATCCAACATATTAGAACTGTAAACTGTGTTGGTTTGAGTTAATGAAAGTAACAGGCGGGCACAGTTTTGACATTAGGTGCCACACAGCATACCGCTCGCCACTGCTATTTACAGTACAACTTATTTTTCAGCACTGAATTAATTATCTCTGCATCTGCCAACTTGAAAATGCTTTTCTGGTAAAGCTTTGGATGTGCAGGGTACAAGTGATGCTGATTTAGACTTTGGTTATTTATACATTTGTATACCCATGCATTTTATGCATCTATCATTGAATGCAAAATAAGGATGTTTATGCTTAAAAAAGTGTCGGTAGGACTCCACATCATTTAGCCACATGTACTGTAAGTGTATATGTGTGTCTATGTGCATGCTTTATGTGTGTGTGGTTGTGTAGTACTGTAAGTGCACTCTGGGGTTACTCTATAGCTGGTATTTATAACCGTGCTGTCAGGCCCTGGCTGCAGTTGGACCGTGGGAATGTGGCAAAGTCTTTCTGTGGTATTTTTAATGTTTGTTATTAAATATTCCCACACGGGACCATGACCAAACCATCGTCCCCCCCTTCCTCTCTTTCTCGTTCTCCCTCCCTCACCCTCTCTCTCTCTCTCTTCCTCCTCGCTGCATTCTTCTTTCCCGAGGAGGAAAGCCGAGTGGGATCCGATAACAGCCAGGCTCTGGTTTCCGTGGAGATCCGGGAAGAGCTGCGGACAACTGTTGCTGCAGCTGGATTTGTACGGCGTGAGCCACAGTCAACAGGAAGGTGTGTGTGTCTGTGCGTATGTGTGTGTGTGTTTTGTGTTGGCCAGTAAGTTAATACTGTACACATATTAACCTAGCAAAGTATACAAACTGAGAGATCTAATAAACACACACAACCCTTCTGAAACCAACACAAAGATGTTCTGGAACAGGTGATGTGTGTGTGTGCGCACATGCGCGTCTGTGTGTGTGTGGGTGGAGAACGGCCAGACAATATTTTACCGAGTGTCAGCCGAAGGCGGCACATTGCAGTGAAAGTATTTCCTTTTCACGGCTGTGTTTGTTTGTTTGAATCTCTGCCGTGGCCTGACAGATCATTGAAAGTAAGAGCAGGGTTATCGCACAGAGCCAGAGTTCATTGAGAGGTCGTCATGGAAACGCCCTGTCTCTTCTTACAGATTCTGATTCATCTTCCCCAGGAAAATCAACTCACACTAAATCTGCGTGGGAAGAGTCCTTTTAAACATACAAATTATTTCCATTTTCATGTTTGCCAATAAAGAGTTTCCACACAGTTTGTAGCAGTCTGTATCTGTAATATATCTGTGAATAATCTCTCGACCCTGTGCCTTCACAATAGTGTTCACGCCGGTCCAGGAAGACAGTGGGCAGGGCTGAAGTGAATAGTGAAAATAAAAAAGCTCTAGAGATCTGCTGGTCCATCACTACACTCTACATATTTTTTTTGTAGTTATGCAGCTGTTTGCCAGTAGCTTACTGTGGATTTAAATTTATTTTATTTACTGGCAACAGTTTGTTCTATAAAACTAAAATAACAACCTCATGCAAAGCATTCTGGGAACCAGAAAGACTCATCAACCTTTGATGAGGCTGTTATTTTAGTTTTTGTTTTGTAAAGATAAAGACTTGTGAATGATTAATGTTCAATTAACTTTGAACAAACTGTTGCCAGTACATAACATACATTTAAATCTAGTAAAAGCAATATTTTTTTTAGTAAAACTAAAAGTAAAACTGCAATTCATACAGAAATGTTTAACAGTGCACTTATTGTAAAGTCTCCCAATGTATTTCACATGTGAACAAAATACTATTTAGTTGATGTAAAGTATGCTGTTCACTGTATATTTTTTCAGATGGTCTCCTGTGAATTTGTGTAAAGTTTTGATTTTGTTTTGATTACGATATTGAACAAAGAGTGTTTTGGAGGCATGAAAGTAAATGTATTCATTTTATGTTTTTTTATGATTTCTGAGTTGCGTGTCACCAAATCCAACATTATATTACGATAGTTGTAGTGTTACAATGAAGCCACAGGTATACAATGATAATGAAAAAAAAACCAATATAAATACTATTCATTCAAATGATAACTGTTACTATAATATCAGAGAAAATAAGTCACAATTATGATTGTTTGTCTTTTGTGCAGCCCAAAAAAATCTGTTTACATGCATTGATGCTTAATACAAAGATGGTTAGATGAAGGATGATGGATGGATGAATGTGTGGATATCTACACTCTCACACTGTAAAAATACTTTACTTAACATTTTTTGTTAAATCAACACAGATTTACAAGTCATGTCAACAGGTAGTTTTATTTTGCCTATAGTGAAGACTGAATCAATTCGACGTTCAGTTAGGTACAGAGCTATGTGTTAATGGAATTCTCTCCCAAATGCTATGAAACAACAAAATACTTATCATGGGTTTAAAATATCATCTAAAAAATATTATCTTCAAAAACAATTCAATATTTAATATTAATTGGAGAGATTCTGGTAGACCGTAGAGGTCACTTGTTATTTTATTTTTGATTTAGATCTACTCTGAGTGTTATTTTCATTTTTATTTTTGTTGTGTCAAATGTTTATTTTAAATGTGAGTAATGTGAAGTGATGTGTGTAATGTGTAGATGTAATTATGTGATGTAGTAAATGTATTGTCACACGAAAAGTTTATAGGACCCCAGGAAGAATAGCTTTTAGCTTATGCTGAAGCTAATGGGGATCCAAATAAAAACAAACAAACAAAAAAACAGAGATGAGTTGTCACAACTTATAAAATATAGTTGAGAAAAGTCAACTTAATTTTATAAGTTATAACAACTCACATGTAGTTATGACAACTCATCAATAGTCAAGATAAATAACAGTAAGTTGAAATGACTTGTAAATCCGAGTTGATTCAACAAAAAATTGTAAGGCAGCAAAGTATTTTTTACAGTTCAGAAATAAAGGGACAAAACTGTACCTTTTCTGTCACTGGGGCTGTACCCTTTCAAAAAGTACAGCTTTGCACCTAAGGATTTCATTTTAGTACCTCAAAGGTACATACTGGGAGCAAAGAGAGCTTATTAGTACCTCAAAAATACATATTAGTAGGCCTACATACTGGTACTAAATGTTTACATTTCTGTACCTTATGATCCATACAATTACCTTCTTAAAGGGTGCTGCCCCATTGACAGCTAGGGTACATATTTTGACTTTTTTCTAACAATGTAGGTCCTAAAGGTACGGTAATCTACCCAAAATTGTATTCTGTTTTTTATTCATGCAAAAATACCAAACGGAAACTTAGGGTACAGCCCCAGTGACAGCAAACGTACAGTTTTGTGACAGTGTATTATAGGCAGATATAGAAACAATATCCACCTTTAGTATATAGACAGTATATTTTCTAGCAGGTGTTACAACAAACCCTCTGTTTGTTACAATGAACCCCACCTATGAGGTAATTTGTAACATTCACACTCCTGTCACTTTCAGTGTTATTGTATGATAACTGTAGGTCACACAAACAAACTTTAAGTGTTCATTTGTAGCAGAGATGTTTGGGTTGATGTTGGGTTAATATTTTTTGAATGATAGAGCCAAAGCCAAAAAGCATTAGGTTGTGCCCTGCTCTCCCCTACTGTATAGATCCATGGTCTCAAACTCCCGGCCGTGTGCCTTTTGCGGCCCACCCTCCCCTTCTCTGTGGCCCGCGTATGCTCTTAGCAATATAACATAATCTGGCCCGCAGAAAGATTTTTATTCACTTTGTTTCATATTTATTTGATTTAAGCGTTTAAGGGTCTGTTCACATGTTGCGTCTTACAACGCCTGTTGAAGATGAGTCAAGGCGTTTCTTACTTTCCAAAGTGCTCAGGAGCTTGTGTTCCCGTGGCGTGGGGGCTTCTGTTTCTACGCAGCCATGAGCCGCCCGCTCCATGATGGCGAGGATAACAGAATGCTTGATTGGATTTTAATTTCCTCATTTGCACCTCACGTCAATCATATCATTGTTACCATGTGATCAGTTCATCTGGTCGGGACTTTGTGGTGTTTGTCCAAAGAACTAGATTTGTTACTTCCGGGGGGACATCTGCTGTTACTCAGAGAAGAGCTGCAGCGAGGTTAGTTCACATCAAATCACAGCTTCTAATGGATATTAGGGAGGCAGTGCGGTAGATGTAATGCAACACATATTACACATAGAGCTGTAATAGAATTTTTTCTGTCCAGCTATGTAACATTAACTAGGATCACTTTCACTTATTATTAATATTTCTCCACATATAATAGCAAATTCATGAAATCTGTGTAATAACAGAAATGGAACATAATTAAGTCAATACTGACTGAAAAAAAAATCTGAAACAAATCAAAACAGAAACATTTACTGGTGGTAAAAAATTTAATAATAGTATAATTGTATGTGTTCAAAAATTACATTTGTTGGTTTTAATAGTTATTTAAGATATGGTTAAGAAAATATTTATTTACTTATACAATTTACTTATAATATTATGTATATTAATATTTTCATGTTTTTGTTTTTGTGAACGTCAAATTTGCTCTGCGGCCCTCCAGTGATATGTCAAATGAAGAAATGGCCTCAAGCCAGTTTCAGTTTGAGACCCTTGGTATAGATGTTCTCTGCATGTTTGACTTCTAGACTCAAGTACAGACCGATAACAGCAGGAGTTGAATGAACTGGAAAACACTCACAGATTCCCACAATTCCTTTCTTTAAAGGGCTCCTATTATGCATTTTTCAAAGTCTTGATTGTGTTTTTGGGGCGCACTGCTATAGGTGTTTATGCTCTATTTAAAAAAAACAATAATATTCACATATTTTACATGTACTCTACACTGCTGTTTAAATTATCATAAAAACTGTCTGATGAGCTCCTAGTTCTGTGGAGTTTCAGAAAAATGCAATGGGCTCAGATTGGTTAGCTGGTCGGGTGTATTGGTGTCACGTCCCCGGAACAGGTAGGAGGATGCAAACGCAGAGTTGTAATAAATAACATTTATTAAATCAAAAACAAGACATGAAACAAGTCGCGATAAATGAACAAACGGGTAGCAGGAACCGGGACCAAGACATACACTGTGACAATGAAACAAACTGATACACATCTGCTGTTTTTTTGGGGTGTGTCCTTTTAAATGCAAATGAGCTGATCTTTGCACTAAATGGCAGTGCAGTGGTTGGATAGTGCAGATTGAGGGGTGGTATTTTTATTGTAAGTTCCCCTTCTGACATCACAAGGGGAGCCAAATTTCAATTACCTATTTTTTTTAAATGCTTTTAACTCTTCAAATGTTATGACCCATTTAACCCATTTGCGCCTGATGCTGCGTGCCGAACCATTACATCTACCACTGGTTACTTTTATTTCATGTTTCTAAGTGCTACAGAGGCTTAGATAGTACGTTTTTGGTACGCGTTGAAAATTCTTAGTATTTTTTCTGAAAACCCTCAGGAGATAAGGGTATTTATCCTAGAATAACATAGGTCTTATAGGCGTTTTAGGAGTAAATGGGTTAAAACAAAAGTGCACTTGTGTAAAGGATGCATTGTCTGAAATAGTACTATTCTGTGTTGTAAGCTGTCAGCTTTGGTGGACCAGCCAGGTTATGACAGACCTTTCTTCCATTTAAATCTTTAAAATTTAATTTAAAACTGGCATAGTAAATTGTTTTTGACAGCTGCCTACAAGTTGACCAAGTCCTGAGAGCTTTACATCCAGAACATCCTTGGAGACTGGATATGTACTTGAAATGGAAACACTCATTGTGGCCACCGGGATTTCGGGCTTCCATACCTTTCCCTCTCTGCCAGCCTGAGAATAAACTATTTCCCTTCAGGCACTTTATTTTCCTCAGTTTTCTGTTTTGATTCAAAATAAAGCTCTCTCCTTACCCCGCCAGTCTGAGGTATCCACAAACACCAATGACAGGTCAAGACTTGTACACTGGGCTGCTTGTTTGGGTTTAAATGACCATAAAGGTCAATGAGGGTGAGGCAGCGATTGGCTAAGCTTTATCTGCAGCTATAGCTGCAAAATCCAAATCTTTCTATTGTTGTAACACATAATTATAGTGGTACTAGGCCAAAAACAAAGTACAAGTTTCAGCTGAAAATATCAGGGCCAAAAATATGCACCAACAAAATTTAGACTAAAACAACCCAGTCTCACCCCATGGCGTCAATATTTGACGACACTTGACCATGCGTCAATATGTTGACGCGGAGGGTATACCTTTCGCGTCATTTTTTGACGAACTGGGGACTTCAATACTATTACGTCCGTTGCATTCTCTTTCCTATTTTCTTACCATTTTCGCGTCGGTTTAGGGTTAGATTTACATAATGACATCCCTGCTCAAACCTAACTCTAACCCCAACGCCAGGTGACAACTGTTTAATTTCGCGTACACTGTTTAATTTTGCGTAATCTAACCCTAAACCGATGCGAAAATGGTAAGAAAATAGGAAAGAGAATGCAACAGACGTAATAGTATTGAAGTCCCCAGTTCGTCAAAAAATGACGCGAAAGGTATACCCTCCGCGTCAACATATTGACGCATGGTCAAGTGTCGTCAAATATTGACGCCATGGGGTGAGACTGTGTTAACTAAAAACACTTAGCCTAGTTAATCCCACAAAGTATATTATTTCCTAATCTAAATATGTTTTGAGCATTGCCGGCACTAAATCTCTCAGCCGACCTCTTACCTTTATTTGGCTGTTGTGCGTTCCATCTCTCCACCCTCTTGTTCCCTGTTGCGAGAGTACAATCACAGAGACATTTACAGAGAGAAAAAAGAAATGCTTTCCGCACAACAGGCCAGATATATCCTTGTGGTTTTCTGTGTGTTTATTTAGTTTTTCTGGTGGGACGACATATCTAAGGGAAAACCACAACGGCTCAGCGCTGGTGCTTCCCTCCCGGGAGCATCATTCCGATAAAAATAGTTAGGCTTTTTTTGGAAGAGTTCATGAAGCTTGAAGCGTGCGTCCCCGGGGTTTCGCGTGGATTCGCATTGCTTTTGCACATGGAGGGCTTCTCTTCCGCCCGGACGGAGCCGCAACAAATGTATGTTGACGTTGTAATTTCATCTCTGAAACAATAGGAAGGCGACCGCTGTGATTGGCGGGGACTTGTTTTGATTCACATAAACATAATTGTCATGTTGGCGATAGATGCGTTCTTTTCGCCTGCCTTTGCATTTCCCCAAAAAGATTCATTGCAATGTAGGATTTGCTTACCAGACTCCATACGCTTATAATACATTTCTCTGTCATTGTGTTGTTTGACTCTTGACTGAAGAGGCTGAAGGAAGTTCGTGGGTGGGTAGGAACTGTAGAGTTGAAAAAAGCCCCACAGTTCGACTTCTGGATTTAACCTTGAAGGTCTGGCACTAAGATATACGTGCTTTCCTCAACGCTTCTCATGGTCTGGTAAACATGTTCCTCAGACTGACATTCTCCTCAGTAGCCCAAACTGAATGGGATCCAGTACACTACTCGAAACCAAGCGAGGACTGAAGTTTATCTTCTTTGATGTTTTAAGGCGCTGAGGGTGGGTTGCACAAACAAGGATTAAATTAAGCAAAGTTTAGATCTAATGGGGTTTGTTGATCTCAGTTTCATTTTAGTTTGAGTTGTGTTGCACCACTTAAATGTAAAAACATATTAACAAATCTTAGATGGGTAAATTTAGCCTGTATTTATCCGCCATGAGGAATTTGCCAGTGTAATTAAAAAGCAACAATGTTGTCATTCAAAAAGGAAATAAACTGTTTATGCAGAAAAAGTAAATGTAATTTTTTTATAAAACGATTAGTTCCAATTCTTGATTCTGATTGGTCAATAGGTGTGCTTTATTCACGATAAAACACTTCTATGACCGCGTCACCCAACGGTTCTGTTCATCACTGCGCCCTTAGCAACACCCTTAGCAACCACACATATCGGTTTGTTGTTTTTATTTCAGCTTTCATGCATATTACACATTGGAACACATTTTTTTCATGGTCAGGGACTATTTTTTCTAGCGGAAGGAATGCTTTTTATTGATTTAACTTCATGAAAGTTGCACTAATAATTTTTTTTACTTTAATATTTTGTGGTAACCGTTTTATAATTATTATGCACCATATAATAATTATATAATTATTATATATTATATAACAGCACCAGGGACACATCTTGATCATTATATAACAATATCATAATAGGTAGTGATTTATAATATGTAAGCAATAAGGTACTTGAGGCAAGTGCTGTATTGTGAATAATCCGCTTCGCGTCGTGCCTAACAACGCCCTTCAGCCGTTACTTATTCACGATACAGCACAAAAAAAATTGTCTTATGTGTTACGTCCAGTGTTCGAATTATGTCAAAGCTTATGGGGGGTCCCCTAGCTAAGCCCCACCCCCCGGCCAAGCTCCACCCCCCTCATTATAGGGTCGCTGTGATTTCACAACGTAAGATGTGATCGTCCTTGATCCTGGTTTTAATCAAAGAAACCCCAAATTACCCTTAACTCAAACTCTTAAAAAAAGTTTACCCCTCAAATTAGTGTGAAACACTGGCAAGGGCAGAATTTTTAAACAGAATAGGGGTGAAATAGGGTGGACTCATTCTTAAATTACATAATTTTACCATATAGTAGTGGTTAAATGGATGATTACATTGCGTTTTTTGAGTCATAGATTGATTAATTTTCGGATCAGCAAAACTGGAAATTATGAGCATATAAAAATAGAAAAGAACAAAGTTACAAATAAAGCAAGATCTAACAGTAGTATTTAGGTACATAAATAGAATCAAATGAATAATAACACTGTCTTCTTCACTGTATAAATTACATATAATTAATCTTTTTAAAGATACATAATTTTAAAGATAGTTATCATGCCACCAGGTTGAAGGTTGCTGTCCCCAGCACTCACAGCAGCCCCATTCGCGTAATTTGCGGGTGGTATACGTCCCCACCGCTTTATGACCAAGTTGATTGTGCCCAACTTCCGACCACAAAGTAATTCTTGCGTTCATAATCATAATTAGGGTCCATATTCATTTAAAACGCATGGACAACGCATGACGCGCCGCCGCCTTCTGCTTTTCAAAGCGGTCGCTGCACTCTAAAAACAAACGGTGCTATATAGCACCAAAAGTGGTTCTTTGCTCGTAATCATAGAAGAACCGTTTTTAGTGCCATATAGCACCGGTGAAGCACCGGTGAAGCACCTGTGTAGAACCATATAGTGCTATGTAGAACCAAATGTGGTGCTATATGGCCCCTATATGGTTCTACACAGGTGCTTCACCGGTTTTTCACCGGTGCTATATGGCACTAAAAACGGTTCTTCTATGGTTACGATTCAAATCAAAAGTTTTGGTGCTATATAGCACCGTTTGTTTTTTAGAGTGTGTGAACACGAGTTTTGTTTTAGACGCGTCTATATTTGAGTGCACTTGCCGCACGTTTAGATTTAAAATAAACTTGAGCGCAACTTGATACCTTGATAAAAGCTAAATGTAAATGTAAAAAAAATCTACCGGTAAGTTATATATGTAACAATGATTAATCTATTAATAGTTATTCTTCATCTATTTCATGCAAAACGCTAGGGGAAAAAATATAGGGGAAAACATTTGATCCTTTTCAGCAGTTTTTGAATAAGTTTAATTGAATAATATTAAAATACCTTATGGTAGGGCTGCATGATTATGGCAAAATCATAGCTGTTTTTAGACTATTTGCATTGAATTGGAAATGATATTTTTGGAAAATATATTAATTGCAAGGCTGCAAAGAATAGTGCACTGAGGATTTAATTATATTATTTTAATATAGTCAGTGGTGAACTAAAGTGGGCCGGTCTAAGATATGAAACTCCAGGGCTGAAAAGGAGTCCCACTTCGGCTCTGCATGTTACATTTTTCCAAGGTTTAAAAAAACACATGCAAAAGATACTTTCTACAAATAATGATTTATTTCTGAAAGATGCGTAGTTGAGCGATAGGCTAGTATTAAAGAGACTATCATTTATTATCATTTAAGCGTGATTTCTTCTGCTTTCCTAATAAAATATTTTGTGTGACTGGGTTGACCAGCCGTCAGTCTGAGTGGATAGCTTTGCTACACTTATGAAATAATTGTTTGAGAAGATTTTTTAAAAAACCCTTAAACCTAAAGATTACTAAAGATTCTTACTGCAACTGAGGTAAAAAATACTCCACACGCAGATAGAGACATTAACTCGTCTGTCAATTCCTCCAGAAAACAGCATGAGGCGCACTTGCGAGTTTCTTTATTTCGGACAGAAGTCATTTGAATTATTTTATTGCGAAATTGGGACAAATAATGGACAGTATCGCTTTGTGACACGCAAAATGAGGATTTTAAATTTATGTAGTATTTTAATTTTAATAAAAACCAGGGGACCCCCCTAATTTATATTTTTGTGCTTTATGGGGGGTCCCTTAAGGCTTATAGGAGGTCCGGGACCCCCCCAGACCCCCTTCAATTCGAACACTGGTTACGTCTAAAGTCGACGATTGTACTGTATTTACTTGTTACAAAAAACTGATTTGACAAAATTTAAATGTGTAACCTACTCGTTAAATAAGTAAAATAAGGTGACCAAAATGTAAGGTTCTCACCTAAAAGAGAACAGAACCAAATCGCAAACGATTCCGGAGTTAACAAAGACCACTTTATTCACAGGACAAAACAAGGAAAGAAAAACCTAAACTAGGCACTTTGACTTGAAAGCAAACACAAGTGCTTTAAATAAGGGAGCAAATCAAGAGGGGAACAGGTGACATGAATCAAATAATAACAAGGATAATAAACAAGGTGACGAGGGGGCTGGGCAAGACAGGGAAAGCACATGGCCTAATAAACAAGACCACGTGCCTTCACACAAAACATGGTACTGTCACACCCCATCACAATGAACTAGAAACTAAGACAAGACAGTAACCCTAATTATTTTTTTAACAAGATTTAAAGTTTTGGGCAACAGAATTATTAAATAAGCATTTAAATAAGCATTTAATAAAGTTTTAAACATAAGTTTGGGAGGAGCCTAACATTCAGTACTGTCTCTGCTTCTCCAGCGAAGACAGCAAACCAAGTTAGTTTATCATTTAATGTTAAGACTTACCAGGCAGGCAAACTCGTCAATTTACATTAAATTAATTGATTTCTTCACATATGGATTCATATCACATCACTACAAGAGTGAAATTGTGTTATTAACCACTTGAGCTGCCACCCAAAATGTGCTGTCATACATTTGAGATCTGAGTGGTGACATCTCCAGTTAACACACCGTTTAAAGTTCTTTAGGCTTTGTGTTAGCAATTATCCAATTCCTTCTTTATTCTATTAAAGATTTTAATCATCTTATGCTATTCCAGCAGGACATCACCTCACAGTTCAAGTTTTCGCTGTATATATAACGGCTCATTATAACTGACAATAGAACAACAAAATACAGCAAAAAGTCACAAAAGATGTCATTGTTATTCATTTGTTGTAATCTTTACAATCCATATGATTGCGAGGACAGGTCGAAATTCTGTCCATTATCCAGTGATCTTGACAGTAAACAACAAACCCTAAGCTTGTTATTGATTTAGATAAAATAATAGAGCGTATTGCATGTGATGTCACAATCGGTGGAAGTGTCTGCCGTTACACCCATTGAGTGCCAAAAAGTCTGAGCGGTAGCATTAGTGTGTAGCGTGAAATCCACAACACACGATAAAATGCGGAAAAGTTGTTGTGTATTGACTGTGTTCCTGGTGTGCGTGTGTTTACTACACACTGGTTGGGTTACATGCAGCATTTTTTCACAGGAACAACTGGAATCCAGGAACCAAAACGTGAAGTAGCTATTGTTATGGGTATGTTACATTTTGGGAATAAAAAATAATCCTATTAATCCTTATCACATGCCAATGTCCACGGAGTACTGGTTGTTTGGCAAGTTATTAGGGTCACTGTCAAGTCCAGCTACTTCAATTAATGTTGATAGTCAGACAGTTACACTGGAGTTTACGCAGCTGCCACTATTAAACCCATCCATTTTGTTGAATGTTTTGCCACTCATTCTTCTCTAAGGGGGGCGTGTTCCTGTGTGTTACGTAGTAAAGTGACATTGGTGCATATTGCACCTCAACAAGTGTTACGCCACATTTTAGCGAAGTGATATCAGACGCTCATTGGTTCACCCTTGCTTCATCACAGATATGACATGCAGTGTTTCAGTCAATGTACATTTCAAATCTGAAAAGGGGGTGCCTTGATGGAGAGAAGCCGGATTAATATTTTCATGGATTAATAACTTGTGTACTTCTCTGTACCTCATCCAAAACTATTATATGAAAACCTCCAGATACCTCCTATGATATGCTTTTATTAAAGAGCTGCTTTTAAAGATTGTGCATGTGTGTATGTCCAGAAGAACCCCAGAATGATGCAAGAGGGAACTGTGGAAACATCAAGAAAAACATGGGAGAATAAAAACAGAAGAAAAAAATATATAATGTTTACGTTCTTTATATACAACAAAAAAAATGCACATTAATTCAATCCTAAACGGGTTAATAACTAGACAGTATTACTTCATCCTCTATGTCATCAACTATGCTGTGGAACCAACATGGTATGAACAACAGATGTGCAACAAAGTTATTATCCCAGCCAGCAAAAACTGAGACGGCTAACCATAGACCCAATATAGTCCGGCTATGAGTAATCCACTTCTACCCTAAATAACCTTGAATTTGGTTACATGCCGTTTGCCAAAATAACTTGGAGATGTATTCCAACATGTAGGCAAAGTCAACAGGTGTTGAAAGTGTTTGCTTTCATTTCTTTTACATGTTCTAAAAGTATATGCATCATCTATTCTTGGGCTATGGTTAAACGTCTATTAGACTTTTACTGACAGCCCAAATTTAGGCTTGTTTTAGCCAAAATTGCTTGCTGGGATGTTTTAGTTGACAAGGTAGTTAGTTTTGTAGTTAGTATACATCATTGCATGGGAAACTCACCCCTTCTCTTGCTCGTTCTTAATTAACAAGACCAATTTTCTGTCACACACACACACAGAGAGAAAGAGACACACACACACACGCGCGCACGCACGCACGCACGCACGCACGCACACACACACACACACACACACAGGGTTGGTCAACAGCTATGCACAGAGTAAAGCTGTGACTAATAAGAAACACCATATGGAAGAGACAAACAATGGTTGGTCTGTACCTCCTCAAATATGAGCTCTGCCCCTGATGATTACTAGCAGCGGGAAATCACTGGTACTGGATGAAGACATTTATCTCCTGAAAACTGTGATGTGTGTGTTTATCAAATAATCTCAGACTGAACAATAGGGTGATTTTGACCTGTCAATTCATGTCAATGGGCTTTTCATTCCCCTGGGACCTAGGGAAACAAAACTAATTTTACTTGAAATCAATTGTTTAACAGTGAAGTATTGTGTAGTACTGTAAAGGTATCAGATGGCCGTTTTAATGCAATATTGCCCTCATAGTCATGTGATATGGCACTATATCAGGCCAGAAGCATCCCAGCAAGCAATTTTGGCTAAAACAAGGCTGGCGCATCACAGGACCATAGATAGAGGAGAAGTTGTGGTTTAAAAGTGCATATTTTTATTTTTATTTTCAAAAATGACAATCGTTTCGCTAGATAAGACCCCAATGCCTCTTTTGGGATCGTTTAGAGTCCTTTGAAACTACGTCGAAAAAAACTATTAAAGGTGCAGTGTGTAAATTTTAGCGGCATCTATTGGTGAGGTTGCGAATTGCAACCAACGGCTCAGCCCACTGCTCACCCCTCGCTTTTAAACCGCATAGAGAAGCTACAGTAGCCACCACTGGAATAACATGTCATCGTCAGAGACAAAAAAGTTTGTCCGTTCAGGGCTTCTGTAAAAACATGATGGCACAAAATGGCGACTTCCACGTAAGGGGACCCTAGTGCATGTAGCTAAAAACATCTAATTCTAAGGTAATAAAAGCATAACGATTCATTATAAAAAGGTCTTTATACACCCATGATAATGTAGTTTTGTATATTATATTGCATTTCTGTCAAGAGATCCTTCTAAAAATTACACACTGCACCTTTAAGTGTTGAGTTAAGTGTTAAGTGTTG
Organism: Misgurnus mizolepis; assembly: GCA_025389145.1. NCBI lineage: Eukaryota > Metazoa > Chordata > Actinopteri > Cypriniformes > Cobitidae > Misgurnus > Misgurnus mizolepis. Next base: position 14,709,724 of record JAIFKI010000022.1, on the reverse strand, counting down.
GGGTCCATTAAAGTCCATTAAAATGAGAAAAATCCTGGAATAAACATAATTTCTTCTCGACAGAACAAAGAAAGACATTAACATTTTGGATAACAGGTGGTTAGAAAATTATATGGATTTTTTTAAGAAAATGAACTAATCCTTTAATCTGCACTATCCAACCAGGGCACTCCCATTTAGTGCAGAGATCAGCTCATTTGCATTTAACAAACACCCAAAAAAGGACATTTTTGCTCACACCTACAACGTGGTAATTTTAACATGCTATAATAAAATATCTACATGATATTTTGAGCTAAATTTTCACATATGTAATCTGGGGACATCAAAGATTTATTTGACATTTAAAAAAAAGTCTCATAATATGTCCTCTTTAAATGCCAACTGTGTTAAATTAATAAAATACCACAGGGTTGTTGAATGCTTTAGCTTTTTGCTACACTGTGTGTCTGTATTTATCGTGTTCAGATGTAAACAAACATCAATAAAAATAAAATTCAAACTTCCTTTAATTCACAAATGATTCAATGCAATGGGATTCACTGTGTCAACTGAGTTTGGAACTTCAGTCCGATGTTTACTGTATCCCTGTCTAATTCCTTTTCTCTACAGGTCCAAAATACTGCATTGAGTAAACTTGATGGGTCTAGATCTGTGTTGTTTAGTAGCAGCAACATGTTTCTACTAAAAAAAATGTATGTTTTTGCGCTGAAAGGATTTACAATGACTGCATTGCACTGTGATGTTGCTTTCATTGGATTGCAAGTGGTTACAGACAAGACACAAAAGTCTTTTATTGCAATTCACTGCTTTAAACTGGTTAACTAGTGTTTTTTTTTCTTGCTTTAAGCCCTCTCTCACCCCCATCTGTCTGTCAAATCCACTTGTACTTCAGTCTTTGAGTATCTGTATGGGAAATCATTCATAGCAGCCCCATAACTCAACAAATCCCACTGCACTCATCAAAGACAGATACGAATCAAATGAACGAAACATTTCCTGTGTGTGGATGTTGTGCTCATGAATGCGTATCACAGGTTAACATGTGCGTTTCATAGAAAAAGAGATAAAGAGTAAAGGCTGTGTAGGAGTTTGCGATGAGCTTTCCCACAGCCAGATAGAGAAAGAGAGAGAGAGAGAGAGAGAGAGAGAGAGAGAGAGAGAGAGAGAGAGAGAGAGAGAGAGAGAGAAAGAAAGAGAGAGAGTGTAATAATTGTTGTGAGGTGGTCTCGAAGACAGCTGTGGTTTCCGGCTAAGTGCAGGTGTGTAAGAGCATCTACATTTCCACCCCACCCTACTTCTGTCTCTCATCACATCTGCACTCGTTCACCTGACCACAAGATAGACAGATTACCTTCCATATACAGATCACTTTAGAGACACACCAGTATGTGTGCGTGTTGTCTATCTGCGTATGTGTGTGTGCGCGTGTCTGTGTGGATGTATTTTAGCAGTCAGCACACACACACACAAATTAAGGAACTTTCTTTAGTTTTTTGTGAATAGCAGATGATTTAAATCGTAAAATGTTACACAAATATACAGACATTTTTTGAAGATGGTGTGTGCGCACGTTTGTGTCTGTGTGTGTGCGCGCCCGCGTGTCTGTGTGTGTGGTTTACATACACAGGTGTGCTGCAGTGCTCTCTGCTGTTTGCAGACAACATGAAAGTGTATACAATCTCTTTGACAAACAGCCAGAAAGTGTGCAATTCATAGTTGACATGTACACATTTAAGAAGCACTTGCTATTTCTTATTTTCCTGTGTTAAAATAAAACGTGTTTACTCTGGAAACATTTCAACTTTAAAAATAATTCTTTATTATATTGAAATAAACTTACCAAATACCATACAACAAATTAATTATTGCGCAGTTTTTAATCAGATTCACGGCAGATAAAGTGCCCAGTGATGTAAGTCAATTGTGTTTTGTGTATATGCAATGTAGACTTGCTGGATGTAAACAGTCCTTTCGGTTTTCTTTGTGCATATCATCAAAACATGCAGTACAATGTAAACTGGTGTTAAGTTTCACATTGGCTGAAAGATTCAATAAAACTGCACAGACCAAGTTAGAAAAGAAAACTCAAAGTTGCCTTTAAGTTTTGCCCCATAGCCTTCCATTGTATGTCATTCTCCGTTACAATGTAAAGAATATTTGATGTTTAGATAGACCAAGCTAAAATTTATACTGTATCCTGCCTATGTTTAGTTTAGGACAGGTGTATGACGATGAGTTGATTTTAGATTCGGCTCTGCTGTCTTTATTTATGGTGACAGAAGACAGTTGTCAAACTGCATATGTGTCTTCTCTTCGATGTTTGGGACAGATGGGACTAAAAATAGATATAGAGATTCGAATGTAGAGAGAGACAGAGAGTCCCAGAGAGGACAAAAGAGAGAAAAAATAAAGGGTGTGTGTGTTTGTGTGTGTTATCAGAAGGAAATGTGTTGCTGGCACAGCTGTTGCATGTCCAACAGTTTTGATATGAGAGGGGAAAATGGAGAGGTTGTTATTGTGCCCGGACTAAAACAGTCTTCACTTATCCAACAGCTGTAGCACAAACAGCCTCTACAGGTTTAAGCTACAACTAAACTCTAGTGGGTGTTGTGGGTGTGCCAACCAAACAGACCCGGATTTTGAGTATACAGTTATACCATTTGGCTGCTGTAATTCTGCTCGTTTTATTTCTGCTTTGCCCTTGACCTTTTTGATTTCACCAAACATAGGTTAATTGGTACCAAACTTTTGCCTGTATCATTACAAATTTGTATCAACAAATTTTTCACGCACCATAGGAATTTTCCATACAGTTCAAACTAATGTCTGCACCACTATTTTCATTAAACAAAATTAATTTCCCATACACATCCCTTTTCTGCCATTGGACATCTAAACAGACAGTCCTGACCCAAACTTACACCAGCCATTGTTTCTGCTGCCATTTTGAAGTGCATTCAACTTTGTCAAGTGGACAAGGGAAGTTTATTTGGATAGACCCTCAACCCCTTGAGTTTGACTGAGAAAGCGAGTCTGCTTCACATGTGCACTTCAAGCTGCCCCATAGACCACAATTGACCACAATTGTGAGTTCACACAAGCAACTCACATGCAGTTTTAGAATCGTTCTTACAGTACTTTGATGCCATACACCAACAGCACCACCTGAACACATATGCAGTGTTTGCACTCAATTTACCCTAATTGATTAAAGGCTTTCCATTTAAATATATTGCAAGGGTTACACCAGTAGTGTACACTGGTGAAATGGAAGCAATGCATGCATCTGAGTGATTAAGTCAAAGAGTAAAAATGGATGCAGAAGAAAAAAAGAAAATTTAAGAGCCAAGGATTTAAAGAGCAGGAGTACGAGAAACAGCTGAGCAACACTGACAGGAATAAAGAGAGAGAGCGAGATAGAGTAAATTAACTTATTTACAGTAATACTTTAAAGAGAGAGAGAGAAAGAGAGAGAGAGAGAGAGAGAGAGAGAGAGAGAGAGAGACGCATTAGCTGCTAAATTTATTTATAAGTTACACACCTAGTGACACAATCTTTAACATTTACATTTAGTCATTTAGCAGATGATTTTATCTGAAGCGACAAATGAGGTCAACAATAGAAGCAGTTAGAACAACACAAGAACAGCAATACATAAGTGCACTTGAACTAGTCTCATCAAGTCTAACATAGTATACATAGCCAAGGTATTTTTAATGACAGAAAAATAGATTTTTAAAAAACAAGACATTAAACTCTGTATTAGTAAGTGAAGTGTTGTAGGAAGAGATGGGTTTATCAGCCAATTCTTGCAGATGGCTACAGAATTAGCAAATCATGTCGCAATCGACAGATCATTCCACAGATGTGAACCAGATCCAGAGAAGGTAAGCGATAATGATTTTTTCCCTTTTTGGGATGGCACCACAAGAAATCACTCGTTGGCAGAGCGTAGGGATCTAGAGGGTACATAAGTCTGTATAAGTGAGTGAAGGTAAGGGAGTGCTGACCCAGTGGTGGTTTTAAAGGCCAGGAGCAGAGATTTGAATTTGATGCTATAGGAAGGCAGTGTAACCTGACAAAGAAAGGAATGACATGCGCTATCTTCGGGTCATTAAAGATCACTCTTGTAGCTACATTCTGGATCCTCTGTAGGGGTCTGGTTGTTCTGAATTACAAAACCTAAGGATTTTATGTATTTAGAAAAGAGCAGTGGGCCAAGCACTGAGCCTTGAGGTACCCCAGTACTGAGATGTTGGGGTTCTGAGATGTCACCTCTGCAGGATACTCCAAATGACCTGCCTGAAAGGTAACTTTAACCATATTAGCTCCGTTCTAGACACCCATAGCCTTGAGGGTCGCCAGGAGAATGTGGTAATTGACAGTGTCAAAGGCAGCAGATAGATCCAGTAGGATCAGTACCAATGATTTGGAGGCTGCCCTTGCCTGCCTTAGAACTTTAATGACTGAGGGCAGCGCAGTCTCGGTGAAGTGATCAATCTTGAAGCCAGACTGATTGTTGTCCAGCAGGTTATTCTTTGTGAAAAAGGAGGAGATCTGGTAAAAAAAACATACGCTTTAGAGTCTTGGGAATGAAGGAACGGAGAGATACAGGTCTGTACAAGTGGAAAGATATGTGTTGATAATGTGGGTGAGAGCAAGGATAACCAATAAAGAAATGGCCTGAATGAGATGGGTGAGTATGGGATCTAATGGGCAGGTAGTTGGATGGTTAGAAATAAAGACATTGAAGATGTCAGATAGGAGAGAAGAAAGAGAGGAAGAAAACTGACTGCAGATAGTGTTCGTTTTCTTCACAAAGAAAGAAGCAAAATCGTCAGCAAGACAGAAAGCAAGAGATGTTCGTAGTCCCTCTGTGATCTGTGACTGAACTGTGATCTTAGCATAGTTAGTCACTGAGTCATTCATTGAACAAATTTGTTCAAATGGCTGATTCATTCAGGAACAAAGCAAGTGACTAAATTTAGTGTTGTATGCTATACTACTCTTCATACCTGTCAACACTCCTGTTTTTCCTGGGAGTCTCCCATGTTTCACACCCATCTCCTGTTCCCCTCCTATTTTGTTATTTCTCCTGGGAAACGCTCGTAATTTGTATGACCCAAACCTCCTTATATAAATAGTCACATCAATATATTATTCCAAAATTTTTGTCCAGTTATTAGATCTTGTGTGAAACACATTCTACTCAACATGCTCATCCTCCCTTCAATCTATTTGTGACCTCAACCTGTCAACCTTCAACCCAGTTGCACATTTGAGATCTATGCAGGTACGTAGAAAATTGAATCAAGCATCACTGGTAGAAACAGGAGGAGAAGACTCAGGGCCCTATCTTGCACCGGCGCACAGCGAGGTTTTCCCTCCACAGACGCGCGTCATAATAAAAGCAACCCGCCATGGAACTTGCGCACTTGCGTTTAAAGGGAATGTTGGATGACGTTCTGATTGGTTTATTTGACGTTACACCCAAACCACACCTATGAATAATGAACCTACTTCAGACCAACCCCGTATTGATTTGCGGCTGGCGCAAGAGTTATTTCTCCCGCCGGGAAAATAGCAACAGCCCCCAAGATCCGCCCACAAAGTCACTTGCGCTTTGCGCTTCGCACTTGCGTTTCAGATCGTTAAAATAGGGCCCATAGACTCAAAAACTAGACAGAAGAATTTATTTATCATTTATTTTCTAGAGAAGCGAAAATGCCCAAAGATTCGCATTGTGAAAATGACGTGACTCAGCCTAATAAATCACAAAGGCACCAACGGTCAGCAGAAGCACATAAGGGCACAACATCCAATTTGACCTTTACCAAGGGATAGACAGAAGCATCAACTGTGTTAGAACATGGCTGGTTTATGTTTCTTTTATTGTAATTAATAATTATGTATCATGTATTTATTTAGTGTATTAAGCCTGCCTCTGCTATCCAGCTGTGACCTCTGGAGCTGAAATAATGTCATGTAACGGCTTAAAATCATCAAGGAATAACATAATAAGAGGAGAATGCATCTGTGATCATTTATGCAGATAAAAGGGAAAACAAAGAAAATATTTGGAAAGTTTACAGCAACAATAAACATCCCGAAGCAATATGTACAGGGAAACAAACATGGATGTGGAGGTGTATGAGGTTTCAAAACATCTTCTTCTGATTGGCTGTGTTCATGAAAAACTACTTCCTACACTCTAAAAAAAATTGGGTTTAAAAACAGTCCAAATAGTTTTTAAGCCCAACGGCTGGGTAAATATAGGACAGAACACTTGCTGGGCTAACTTGACCCAACAAGTTGGGTTGTTATTTTTTAACCCAGCAAATTGGTTTTTATTTAAAAAAATTGTGTATAATATTATTTTGTGGGTATTGGTTTATTAATATCTTAATTATATTTATTTTATTATATTAATTTGCGCCAAAATGCCCGCAACAGGTAACTTAACAGCGGGTTAGTTTGACTCAGCGCTGCTGTACGGACACTTGATGTGAGAATAAGCAACTTTAACTTTTTACCTGGACACAAGATGTTCAGAAATGTATTGTGAGTTTTGCTTAGGCAGATTATGCAACAGTTAAAAACGTTATTTTTAATTATCTGAAAAAGCAGAGTATGTGTTTATTTGACATTAATTTCATCATGTGTGTTATTTACTTAGGTTCAAAAACAATCAAATCTAATGCAAATATGATCTTGATCACAGACAGATAACATGAAAAATATGATGCGTTTTTGTAACATTGTCACTGTTTATGTACCACAGTCCATTACAAACGACATAATTGATGATGTAGCTTATAAAGACATAGGTTTTGAGAATAAAGAGTCCTTTCCACTTGGTAAAATAATTAGATAAGCTATCTGCTCAAATATTAGCAAATTGGCATAATAGTTTGAAGAGTTTCGTTGCTAAACGAGATAACTTTTTTATTTTTCAGAAATCTCGTTTTTTGGTTGTGCATTCCAATTTATATCAATTCAACTGCAGTTGGTTTGTTTCGATTTAAACCTTCATAACTTAAAAAATACAGCTAAGTAGCACCATAAAACAAAATAATAACATGATAACATAATAATAAACATGTTTTTTAAAAACTGAGTTATCTCGTTTTGCAACGAAACTCTTCGTTTGTCATTATTGTACTGATAGCCATCATTTGAACTTGTTGAAAACTATTCAACGAATACATTTACCCTGTGAACTCACAGTATAGAAGAAATATCAACATAAGTTGCACTTTTATGTATTCTGAAAGTAATCATTATTGGTCACTTGATATGTATTGTACACTGTCATGTTATGTGAAATTAAAATCCACTTACATATATCTAACAATGACATGGGCAAAACTCCTGTTGGTGATTATGCTTATCTTATAGCTAATGTTATAGCTTTAAAACAACGGGTTTCACATAAATTAGAGTAACCATTGCTAACTTACCTGTCCAGGAGAAAGCAGGCAACTTCGGCGTCATTTTTAAAACATTTGTCCTGTATTAGCGCCATACGTCTGAGAAAAGCCACGTGATATTTATCCTGGATTTATGATCATCTTTTCTCTTCTGACAGGAAGGGCGATCTGTCTTGCATAACACAATACACGTGGGGTACTCCATTCGATCCAAATTCACTTCTCTTCTTCTAATAAGTTTAATATAGCTTCTAATAAACCATACTACTACAACAAAGACAACAACTACTTCTAGTACTCCTGCTGCTTCTTTTTCGTTGGTTTTTCAGCACGACAATGGGAGCTGTGGCAGCCGCCTTCAATAACACCAACGAAGAAGCACAACAACAACATACTCACGAAACACACTCTGTAGAGCAGTTTGTCTGCTCACGGCTTCTGTAGAAACATGATGGCCACGTCTGTGTAAGGGGACCAGCGGTGTGTATAATTAAAAACGGTAATACAAACATATTTGTTTTTTATGTAAGATCATTAAACACCACTGAAAACATAGATATGTATAATATATTCATTTTCTGTCAATAAATACTCCTAAATCTTACACATTACACCTTTAATTTGACCTAGCAATTGGGTTGATGGCGGCAGGTGGAGGAGTGGTGCATTTGTTCAACTGTCACAAAAACCTACCAACATATTACCCATAGATTGTAAAAAAAGATGGACGACGTGACGCCGTTTCCTTCCATTGTAATGAACTGAACGTTAAATGTCCGATGATAGGTGCTGACATGTTACGAAAAAGCGTCAGTTTGGAGCCAGGGAATGCACAGAAGGAATCATCCGTGGAGCCTGGAGGTGGAGCCGCAGTATCAAACTTCTGCCCAAACACTTGCACGCCAAATTCAACTACGCCCCTAGAACGTCTCATTTGACTGGCTTGCTAAAATAAGAGATTAAATACAACTTATTTTGTCGGTGTGAAATAACACAAAAATCGACGAAGACCAGATGCATTGCATTGTGGGATAAAGGACTTGTAACATTTTTTTGTCTATGTGTTATTTTGTAAAATTACGACACCTTCCAGAAGGTTGGTGGATATTTGTCTTAGTTTTCTCAGTCAGTTTTAGTTGTTGTCTTTGATTCCGATAATGAAAGTCTAACTGGGTTTCTCTAGTAGTTATTGTGAGAAAACGATTCAGAATTCAACAAAAGGTGTGTCACAATCGAAAATAGGAAGGTCGGGATGAAAAGTGTTTCCAAGTCTTTTCTATAAACTCCATGACGCAATGGTGACCTACAAAAAACAGATGGGCTTCAGGGTTCTTGTATGAGCTGCAAAGACGCCCACTGGACTTCTGCTGCTTCTCTTCAGTTTATTTTTTATTTTTTCTGTGGTCCTGCCAAAATTGGGTGGGGAAATGGCTTTTTTCTGTATATTCCCAGTCCACAATACAATGAGTAATGATAGAAGAACTAGTGACCAATCAGAGCTTTGTCTTTCTCCTGTACAGTAGTCTGTTGTGTCTCTATCAAATTAGGTTAGTTGGAGTAATGGTGCCCTGGTTCTCTGAGGATTCGTTCTGGTTATTTTAACATCGGAAAGGTCAAGAAGTTACAAGACTTTTCTAAGTTCAGTGATTATGAGTCTGAAGCTATAGTGGAGCACATGCAATACTTTGTCTCCTGCGGCACAGGGCTACCCGACCTGACCCTACAATAAATGTACCCCAATCAGGGGCATAGCCATAAAGAGCATCTCTAAAGAGTAACACAGCAACTCAAGATCACCACTGTATACAGCCAGAAATGAACTCAACATGTTTACGTGTGTAAAAACTTATCACCACAATGTTGCCAGAAATAAAGATTTAAGATTGTTCATGCAATCACTTCTAACTAAAATAGCCCTCCATCAGGTTCACTTTAGATTTAAAAGAAACAATAACAACTCTTTTCAGAATGAGTAACAGAATATTTTAATCGTGTCTGGACGGGGCCGTCTTGCTGTCGCGTGTTATGTGTGCATTGTATTGTTTTGTCATCTATTTCTGACTCTGTTAACTGTTGCTCTGTTGTTGTTTCATCTTCTCTTTCTAACCTGGCTCGTCTCTGTGTCTTTCCATCTCTGTCCTCTTATTGTTTAGTGCGTCTCAGTGAATTGTCGGAAAGGGAAGCATCTGATTATATACAAACAAAACAAAATGGGTATAAATTTGTTGGTGGTAGGATGTGCATCACCCAGAAAAAGCCCCTGCATTGTTTGCATGTTACCAAACCTTTTGAACCTCTTGGCCGTGTTCCTAAATGACTGAGTGACCTCTTTAGGAAAGAAACATTTATAGACTGATATGTAGGTGAGCATGCCAGCAGGTCATTATGGTTTTGGTTTGGTAAATGGTTTATATTTGTTTGCCACTAGTGGAATTGTGCAAGACAAAACAAATTCTGGGCCTGACACCAAAACACAATGCACGCATTCATGTAGAATGTTGACAGTTTTTTGCAAATGAAAATTGGATTTTTGATTAAGAGCATCCCATGCATCTGCATTATATAACAACATATGGAAGAAGTTTGAATTTATGGTACATGTTCTCGATTGCCAGGGTTTAACCATGCAGCTGTTACAATATAATGGTTCAACACAATTTCATGAATGAGGTGGCTAATTCGTACGACCAAATTTGTACGTTTTTGTACGATTTGCCTTCGCCACTGTGAGGTTGGGTTTCGGAGCAGGGTTAGAGGCGGGGCCTCGCGTAGCCAGAGCTTCATACTAAAGGTCTGGGAACCATGGCCACTTTGAATGGGACTGCCCAAGAGACCATGTGACTGACATGCCGCGTCATATTTAGGGGCAAGGAAATGTCTCCACAAAAATATAGCGCTATGCCACCAGTAAATCATTAATAAACGAACATCTCTGAAGTTCCTAACAACAATGGCAAACACATTAAAATATCCCTTTTAGATTCCACTTATTGCATCAGGCAAAACTCTATGGGCCAGATTTACAAAATTGGGGCAAATTAGCACGAGAGCGCAATTCCAGAAAAGCGCCAATGGGAGTGGTAATGTTTGTGAGATATTTACATAGACTGTAAAAAAGATGGATGTTGTGTCCGTGATGTCACCCATAGGTTTCTGAAGATTGTTTTTGAAGGTTAAAGTAGGCGTTGCCTACCGTCGCCATCTTGGTTGCGCATCAAAATCCGAAAATGGGTAAAGAGGCGGGACATGGGTGAAGTTGAGGTGGATGGTTGCTGAAACCACGCCCCCATGGCTTGATTCTAGTGACAGCAGTGCCTGTTCAACCGTCACTCAAGTGGCCACGCCCTTAATTATGCAGGACTTTAAGGCTTAATATAATTTAAACGGACGAGTTACAAAAAAAACATTTTAACATGGAGGTCTATGGGAAGTGACTCTCTTTTGGAGCCAGCCTCTAGCAACCAGTTGATGAATCGCAGTTTAAATCACTTCCGTATTGGCTTCATCAGAGAGATCAGAAGGTTGCCCCTCGGTTATTAGGGACTTTAAGCAACAGCTGGGATACTTAAAAATCTTTAAAATTAGCAACATTTAAAACATTTGAACACATATTATATAAAAGACTTGTGGTACAATCATAAACTGATGCAATTACAATGTCATATGCCATAAAACATAACATTTATTTACATAATCTCTCACGTTGTAGCGACTACGGCAAATCAGCTGTTCTCCCGTAGTAGACCGTTACAGTAGAACGTCGCAAAGTAGCAGTTAAATTCGCGCATGCGCAATACAACGCTATAATGCTGTTGCCGTTCCACCAGAGGCTGTTGCTTAAAGTCCCTATTTACTGAAAAGGCGCAACAGCTGATTTCCGTAATGATCAACACAATCTATTAAGAGCAGTGCAAATTAATTCAGAGTCGCAAATAAGCAGCGTTGATCTTGAGCACCTCGACATCCAGCCCAGTCTCACGAAATTTCGTTATATAGTCACATATTTTTTTGATTCTTTTTTCGTGATATTATCACGAATTTCCGCGTTTTTTTGTGATTGTATAACGAATTCCTGTTTTCGTGTGATTATCACGTATTGGTTACTCAACTGTTTTGTATTTTCTTACCATTGTCGCTTCGGTTTAGGGTTAGATTTACACAAAATGACATCCTATCCGAACTTTAACCCTAACGCCAGGCGACATATAAAAAATAAATCAGAAAAAATTGTATAAAACCAATATATAAAGTGACACTCTAATGCAAGCACCAAATCTAACCCTAAACCGAAGTGACAATGGTTTAAAATTAGGACAAAACAGTTGAGTAACCAATAAGTGATAATCACACGAAAACAGGAATTCGTTATAATATCACGAAAAAACGCAGAAATTTGTGATTATATCACGAAAAAAGAATAAAAAAATACGTGACTATATTGTGAGACTGGGTAGCGACATCACAGCGGAAAATTCGGGGTGTGTAAATCCCAGCTAATGAAGCCATAGGACACTGAAAAGAACTGGAGGACAAAAAAATTAAGGTTTACAAGAAGTTTTGAAATGTCTGGTATTGTGCGACTTCTAGTCTGTAAAACAATCCTCTGCATTGTATCACAGGCTCTCTGTGATGCCTCTTTTTAGGCAATAATTGCAGCAATTTCAAGCGCAAAGTAATTTAAAACATGCATTTTTCGGCGTTAAATTTGCGCAAATACCAGTCATAACACAAACATAAACATTAGTAAATTAACAATTTAAATAATCTCCTCCCACAAAAAATGTCTAATAAGGTCAGTCGCAAAAATAACTAGACCACACCTTTTCAGCGCTAATTATCCTCTACGCATATTTAGTAAATCCTGACATCATTATTTAACGCCAAAATGATGGATTGCGCTGGCGCAAGCTGTTAGTAAATCTGGCTCTTTGTCTTTTAAAGTATGCCGCGAATCTTACATTTTCGACTTTGTGTTGTTTCAAGGCAAACAGTTAAATAATGTGACACACACATGTCTCGCAAAAATCGTATATAATTCAACCAATCAGAGGCGACCTTGAAGCTGCTGATGTGTTTCCAGAAAAATGTGCTGTATGCATCAGACTAGGGTGGGGTATCATTCTTTTTCTATAATAATCACACATTTTTGTATAATTCACTTTGTATGAAATCATATGAATCAGTCAACTCCTAAAATACTTGATGAATTCCCATCATATGAGGTTGGATGTTCTAAGTTGTATTTAGGTGTTCTGGTGAAGGGTTCACCTCAAAATCTGTGATATTCCAGTCTTTCAATGTAAGTTTTGCACAAAAACGTAATACTTTTAACCCCATTAGCAATAGCAGGGATCCAGTACTGTTATGAGGAAATTGTTTGTTTGGCAGGTCAGTAGAAAGGATTGGACACTGTGAGTAAAAGCATATGTATATCGCTGTGTTTGTAACGTTTTAATCAAAGCTGTGTGTTTGATATTAGCGAATATTAAAACAGTAAGCCTCCCTAATACATTTACAGGAACCATCCCAAAAAATTATCTCCTAAAAGCATGTGTGTGTATGTATGTCTGTCCTGTTTTGTGCCGGATAGTGTGTGTGTGTGTGTGTGTGTGTGTGTGTGTGTGTGTGTGTGTGTGTGTGTGTGTGTGTGTGTGTGTTTGTCTCCTGGCCTCTGGAGAACACTCGTCTATGTGTTTAGTCATTTTAATGATAACCACATTCTCTCTTTTTGCCATGCCATTCATTATGACGCATGTTGTTGTTTTCAATGGCTGAAATGAAATTCATATGCTTTCTGTGCGCCCCCCCACCCCTTACATTTATGCAACATTTAACAGCTGCGTGTTCACTTTATATCTCTCATGAAGATCCACACGGACTCGACTGTGTTGACATAACTATTAATTTTGTTATTACAATGTAATAAACGTCTTTATAACAATACATATATCAAGAAGTCTTACATATATCAAGGATTACAAAAAGTGTTTAATCATTGCTACTCTGTATTGTTAATATGACACAAAATCTCAATTCTTTTTTACATTTTAAACAGACTCTGTTAAATTTCTGCTGTTTCTGTGACTGCTAATCGTAGGGTAGTCGTGTTCACACGCTGCCAACACACATTTATGTCCAAACACCTTGTAAAAGTGGATTTTGCATAATAGGTGCCGTTTAATGTTTACAATGTAGTGTTATAATAAATGAATACAGGTTTTCTCTGTGTGTAGTGTCCATATAGAGACAGTGAGTTATATGTCTTACTGTCTTTAGGCCTCTGAGATCTCTGTTGTAATTGAATTAGGATGTTGAAATGTGTCCCGTTGTGTTTACAATCAAACTTTTTAATAATAAACTCTTTTGTTGAGGTCATGACTCGTGACCTAAAGACTTTCTCCCAGAGCATCAGGTTTTATTATTATTGCATGTGTACAGACAGATAAACCTGTATACACTGATGGTGATAATAACATAAACATTGTGGACAGTCTTTTAAAATTTCTCATTGCAAAAAAATGACTTTCTTACTTAGTATTTTGGTCTTGTTTTCAGTAGAAATATCAAAAAATTCATAACTTGTTTAACTCTGTGGACCCTGTACATAATAATTACTTATTATGACTTAATATAAAATATTCCTTTAATTTTTAATGGTCTGTCATGGACCCAGTACCACATATGAGATACTGTTTGAAAGCTTAAAATCTCTACTTTCTGCAGATATGCATCACTTTGAGATATGTTTTACTGTAAGAAAGTTATTTACACTTGATTTACACTATCACCCCCTACACACATTTTTTTATATCATTTAATATTCACATATTTCATATTTTTCAAGTATGACAAATATGGGCAAGTCTTATATTAAATGAAAGCTCTCATTCTCAGGAATAAGGCTACAGCGTTTTATCATCACATATCCAACAATCGTCGAATGAATAATGAGGTAAAAAAATGGTATTTTGTAAACATATGTGAAACTTGAGAATGAACCGCCTCAGATAGCACAGATAGCCAAAAAGTTACAACATCTTTTATCTTAGGTCCTACTCTAAAAAATGAGTCCATTCACAGGATTTTCTTTGGTTGTGTGCATGAATAATCCCTTGCTATTTATTATATGTGCAAAACAAATATTTTATATGAAAAATGCATTTTCACTCCCTTCAGTACACTCTAAAAAAACAAACGGTGCTATATAGCACCAAAACAATTGCTTTGGATCGTAACGATAGAAGAACCATTTTAGTGCCATATAGCACCGGTGAAGAACCAGTGAAGCACCAGTGAAGCACCAGTGTAGAACCATATAGGGGCCATATAGCACCACATATGGTTCTACATAGCACTATATGGTTCTACACAGGTGCTTCACTGGTGCTTCACTGGTGCTTCACTGGTTCTTCACCGGTGCTATATGGCACTAAAAATGGTTCTTCTATCGTTACGATCCAAAGCAACTGTTTTGGTGCTATATAGCACCGTTTGTTTTTTAGAGTGTAAAATAAGAAAAACTTTTGAATTTCTCAAGAGATCATTCTTTTTTTGGGTGTTTACTGTCTGCTGCTGCTAACAACTGTCAAGAACAGGACACGAACCCAGGCGCAGACAGTATAACAGAAACTTTTATTATAACAGAAATGAGAAAACAAAACCTACGAGGGGGCAAAACACACTAGGGAAACAAAACACCAAACAAACTAGACTTAACAATAAACTTCACAAGGAACTACACTTACTTGACTGAATACTAGACTAGATTTAATAAGAATCAACACACAGGATAAGTACAAAACGAACGAGCACAGGACAGCAAACACAAGGGCATTAAATAGGGGAGCAAATCAAGAGGGAACAGGTGACATGAATCAAACAATAATGAGGTGATTAACAAGGAGACAAGGGGGCGGGGTTATAGACAAGACAGGCAAGGCACATGGCCAGATAAACAAAGCCAAGTGCCTTAACATAAAAGATGGTACTGCCAGAACCCTGTCACAAGGAGATAGAAACTACAGGATCCTGACAATAGTGATGGGCAGTCCGGCTCTTTCCATTGATTCGGCTCTTTCGGCTCAAGCTCCGGCTCTACATTTTAGTGATAGCAGTCCGGCTCTTTTCATAGATTCGGCTCTTCTGGCTCGGCTCCCTTAGAAGAGCCGTCTCCCCTGCCTGCGTCTGAAGATTCGGCTCTGCTCGTTCGCTACAAAGAATCAGCTCTTAAGCCGGCTCGTTCGCGAACGACCCATCACTACCTGACAACAACTAGAACTGTCTGCAGTCTGCTAGAGCACCCAGAACCAGAGTTATTTACTTTCAAAGACAGTGTTTACAACATAAAAAAAGACAATTTGGTGTTTCATCATTTGAAAAACAACATAAATAACAATATTTGTCACAAACAACAGCTTTTCTGTTCTGTTTCTTCAAAGGGTTTTCTGTAAAATGATATAAAGATATTGCATTTATTCCACTGTATGTGGTTATGGGAGCACTTCAAATGTTTTTAGGCAGAAATTGTATAAAAAAAAGGGTATTATTCCTCCCATCAGTTGGAGTAAAATAACTTTTGCATAGATTATGATAGAGAAAAAATTCCTGGAATCAAACAAAACTGTCTGCAGGTTTTGTTACCACTCAGGGCCAGAGTTATACACTTTTAAATACAGACTTTAGAAAAAAAAACATAAAAAAGCACCTATTTATTTTTGTGTTTATTGGAGGACTGACAACACATATAACCATGTTAAGCACTTTCAACAGTGTTTTATGTAATTTCAAAGGGTTTCCTGTAAAATGATACCAAACTTTTGTATGTAAACCTTTGCATGGGAAGCTTTTGAAATTGGGTAGGCCAAATCCAGGCGAAAATCCCCAAAATAGCCTCAGAGTGTAAGATGTATTCTTGATGAGCAAAATAAACTTAGAAAATAAGTCTAGTTTTTAGACAAAAAATATACAATTTAAGTGAATTTGTGCTTAAATCAAGCTAAATTATCTGCCAATGGGGTGAGAAAATTTTGCTTGTATTAAGTGTTTAAAAAAATAAAAAATCATCCCATTGGCAGATATTTTTGCTTGTTTTAAGCACAAATTCACTTAAATTGTACATTTTTTGTTTAAAAACTTGACTTATTTTCTAAGATCATTTCGCTCCTTCAAAAAAAAACTTAATTTAAGATTTTTTAAATATTTCTACTGAAAAAAAGATAAAAATACTAAGTAAGAAAGTCATTTTTTGCAGTGCTATATCAATTCATAGTTTGGTGTTTTATACACATGGATAAATACTCTCGATGCGGTATTTCTGGATCACCTGTACATATCACAAAAATGTAAAGTATTTAACAGAATAAACTGTCCCAACTGTGCACCTGACTTGACCTTTTCAATGTAACCCCAGAAGTCAAATCTGTATTTCGATCTGACTGCCAACGTTAATACATTTTTTGATGTATAAAGGGCAAAACAGCCACATTTCTTTCTGGTTTAAACTGGTTGACATGTGGCATGCGTGACACGCTTGATAAGGTCATGTGACAATGTCGCATACTATTGTTTAAAATGCTTAGCACTGCACAATTGTAATTGCTTCACGTGCGTTTTTGTAAAAATAGTAGGTAGACTGTAGGAAGTTGTGGGCTAATAATGGAACTCAATATAAAATTAATAAGCACCAAAGCCAGGGAATCATTTAAGTATTCATCATAATATTCCAGAAAATCACTTGAATTTCATCATATTTTGTTGTACTTTCTAATAATCTGAGTGTAACTGATGTTAAGTTTCCTGCTATTGTGTGGTGTAGATGTCTCCGGTCTCTTTAGTGTGTGTGTGTGTGTGTGTTACCTCCCCTAAACCTCCCCCCTCCTCCTCAGCTCCTCAACCCTCCCTTCAGTACCAAACACACACATTCACTCACTCTCTCTCTTTCCTCTCCTTCTCTTCCTTTGCTTACAGCTTCAGACATTTGGGGAATCCTCAAACAAGTTGTTAGTGCACAGACACATTGTCACAGAAATCTGTGAATGCTCAGGGACTGTATGTAAGTTCTGCCCTGCCGTGTCCCAGCTCCTTCACTTTGCATCTTTCGTGGTGGACGCAGACTGCGCCGGTTGGAGACACCTTCAGCGTTTGGCTTTTTGATTATGGCATTGTAAAGCCCTACACACTGGATGTACACTCGACTCGCTGGTGAGTTTGTGTTTATCTCTCTCTCTCTCTCATCTCTGTCCAGTCCCAATCTCCAGGTTTCGTGTGACAAGAAGCATCACCGGACGGCGCTTCTGGTCCTCAGAAGTTTATACTGAAGTTTTGATTGAATTCTCTCGTGTGTCTCGGTCTGTCGTTCTCGCCCCCCCCTCCTCTCTCTGGAACGCTCTGGATTCAGATTACTGGCTTCCTCCTGTTGTTGGCGGTCACAGGTTTCTGCTTTGGCTCCCACGCTCTCGCGCGGAGGGGAAGGAAAGCGCTGCTGATAAGAGTTTAAGAGTCTCAGACTTTTGTTAGCCTAGCCGCCTCGATGCGTGTGTGCACGAGTGTCTTTGAAGGAGGGAAACTTTTAAGCCGTTGACTTGGCTTGTTTTGTTGATTTTGGAGGTAACTGTTCTTTTTATGGGTGGAGGGGTGAGAAAATTGGAAACAGATCCCCACCCCGAGCTGAAGTGAGTCAAACACAGGCACATATGTGTGTACGACAAACATCCCGTGACTTAGAAAAGGGAAAACGAGAAATGTTTGTAGGCATTGGAAAGGGGATTGGGGAATTCTCAGTGGGTTGATGTTTGCAGTGTTTTGGGTTCAGGGAGCGGTGGAAAGGGGTTGGGATGAGATGTTTGTGTTTTACGTCTGCTGCAAAAAAGTTTTTTAGCTGACACTTAAATGATGGAGTCAATCCATCGGGGTCTGCCGAAGGATTTGATGGGCTTGTGTCAGTCTAATAGTGGACATTTTTGGAGGAAACGTCCTCTTTTCACATCCATGAGGAAGTTGATTTGCGGCCGGCCTTGTGATGCTTTATTCCCACAGTCTGAGGTAGACGTCTGTTCCCCAAAACCTCATTAGCTGCTTACTTTTCTGCCTCGGTCTATGCGATATGCCCATTTTAACAGCGAAATTGGGAAGTCTTTAGTTTTGAACTTTAAATAGAGAAGCTTTGGTTATAAGTGCCGCCAGTTTCTGCTGAAGTAGTCAATGAATAGTGTGCCATCAGCTGGCGTGTCTATGATGACAATGCTTTGGAAACTTCACAGTTTTGCACAAAAATCTAGTACCTTGTGTCAGACCACATGCATTCATCTCTTAAGTGACTGGATGTTCCCAGCAACCCAGTCTCACCCCATGGCGTCAATATTTGACGACACTTGACCATGCGTCAATATGTTGACGCGGAGGGTATACCTTTGGCGTCACTTTTTGACGAACTGGGGACTTCAATGCTATCAGGTACGCGAAATTCTCTTTCCTATTTTCTTACCATTTTCTACCATTTTCGCGTCGGTTTAGGGTTAGATTTACATAATGACATCCCTACCCAAACCTATCCCTAACCCCAATGTCAGGCGACAACTGTTTAATTTCGCGTACCTAATAGTATTGAAGTCCCCAGTTCGTCAAAAAGTGACGCCAAAGGTATACCCTCCGCGTCAACATATTGACGCATGGTCAAGTGTCGTCAAATATTGACGCCATGGGTGTGAGACTGTGTTGTTCCCAGGTATTCACTTAAAAAAGGAATGAAACCTCTCTTCCTCTCCATCGTATTCCCATCTCACCGGACCGCCTGTGCTACGAATGATAAGATATAATAGCGGTAGCTCTTCCTGTCCTGAACAGGACGCAGTGTGTGTTCAGTCCTGTATTCATCCTCTCATCCATTGGGAATATCATATTGTACGGTCGAGGGCACAGCAGTCGAGCGTCTATGTTTACTGACACATCTCACGCTTGCTGCTGCTGGTGCTGGTGGTTGTCAGTGTGTTGTTTTGAGGTTGCTAAAGTGTTTCTCATTCTGATTCCTCGATATGATCGCTGTCTTTCTTTTAATGAATCCAAGGGATTTTTATTTTAAATTACAGTTATATGAGTTTCTCTGAATTATATAGATTAACATTTGAAATTGTCTGTCTGCATCCTGTTATTTAAGAATATTTATTACATACACATAAAAAAATTTAAAATCCACATTCAGGAATTTAAAAGGCTTTCTTAATTGTGGTTATAAATGGCACATAACCTTGACATTAGCACAGATTTCATTTACAAACAGAGTCACATACCAAAGTTTAAATTATGAGGTTAGACGCTTTAAAAAACCCAAACCATAAATATGAGCAAAAGTAATAAAGATGCTTGTTTTAGCAAGCACCCATAATTATTACGGTCAACCCTGGAAATGGGTCAGAGGAAACCTGATCTCTAACCAGCACTCTCCAATATGTTCTCCCAGAGGTCGGCTCACATGAAGCCCTGAGGTCAAGAGGGCTAAGAAGGTCACCTGACTGCACATCCTTCCAGACAAAGATTGATCTCAAAACTATTCCATTCCCAGAAACACCACATGTCTGTTTCGTCAATGTTAACATGACGTCTGCATGATTTAATAAGTTACTTCATTTGCTGCATACACTGTAGTTTTTCATGAAGTCAAGCGTTTATGCACTAAAATGTTTTTGTCACAAAATCTCTTGAAAAACAGACCCATCCCATGCAGCGAATAAACGCATCAAATATCCTCCCTTTCCCGCTTCCAGGACGCAGATCCCTGTTTGCATTGAATTCATCAGCTGTAATCATTTATATAAAGTAAGCTGCTTTGACATATTGCTTCAGACATGAAAATCTGTCTTTCGTGCATTGCATGACAGCTTAGCTCCATACTGAGCAGGATATGAGAAAACTATTTTTGGGATTATTCACATGAGTGGTTTCTTGATGGAGTCACCGTGAAGCATCTGCTCAGATGTGTTCATGTGTTGATGCCCTCATCTGGTGACTTCAGCACATTGAATAAATAGGAAATGTTTTTAAAGAAGGGGATGGAAAAGCCTCTTGCTCGTCAAGTCGGGAGTTAAAAATGCATTGCGTTCAGTCACTTCACATTGGTATCTCACGTGTCTCCTTAAAAGAGATGAAAATGAGTGTTTACTTCTATACGCTTGGTGTATTTTAATGTTTATGACTTTTATTTCCTGTAATGCATTTAAATAAATCAAGTTAATAACTCAATACAGATAACACAAATACAGTTTTCAGAGGCAGGAAAGAGTAAACGCTGAGGAAAAAACTTTTCCTCCAAACGCTCAGAGCAATTCACATAATTAGTCACAAAGACAAATTTCATGTCTTTTCCTCTTAATCACAGCACATTGTTATACTCTGAGCTTTAGTCATTAAGCAAATAAAGCTGTTGGGAGAAAAACCTGCTGCTGGCTGTTCAAACATTTACATTTGTTCAGACATTTCCTGGAAAAACACATAAGGGTCAGTTATTAATAAATGATACGCTTTGATGATTCATATTTACACATTATACGTTTATTATGTAGACATTTATTATATGTTTTAAGCCAGCTTGTGCTTTATTTTTCTTTCTTTCTTTCTTTCTTTCTTTCCTTAAGCAAACAGATATTAGTTATTCAAAACCACTTGCAGTAGATCAGTGGTTCCCAACCTTTTTCAATTACAACAATATTTAAAGGCAATATAATTTTTTTTCAATTTTTTCCAAATAAAATTAACTAGAGCTTGGAATGGCTAGACATATGTATATTCACTAGTAAAATAAGCTTGTTTAAGCTTATTTTAATGCTGGTTTTGTCCATTTTTAAAATAATTTTAAGTCATCTCGAGGCCCCCCTGTGGGCGCCGGCCCCCTGGTTTGGAAACACTGCAGTGGATAACAAAACTTTGATGAAGTTACATTGTTTCACTATGCAAGGCTTAAACCTTACCAGGTCAGATCTTAAGCCATGATATCTATGTCAGGATTTAGTACATGCACACATGACTACATTTTAAATCTATGAGAATTTGTGCATATTGGTCTTTTGTTTAAGAGTAAATAATCAGGTTTTGAGTTTGGATTTAAAATGACATTTGACAGTATTGCTCAGACACAATAGTGGCCGGTGACTTTTCTTCCGAGGGGCGTGAATTCAAAATATGTGTTGCATGTCATGTGTGTTGCTCATCATGTCAAAGTATTTGTTTGTTACGTCATGTGAACTATGTGTATCATGCCTCTCGTCAACATACATGCCTGCTGCACACGTGTCGAAAGGGTTTATAATAAAAGAGACGCTCACGTTCACAAAATACTCACAAGACACTAACTTAAAACTAAACTCTGATTACACTTGAGATTAAGTGAGTATTTGGCAAACTCGAGCATCACTTTTATCATAAACTCCTTTTGAAGCGTCTGCAGCAGACATTTATTTTGACATCACACATTAGTTTACATGAACACATATTTTGGGCTGAATACTTCTTGTGACGAGCTTCGCATCATGCGCCCTCGATAAAGAAGTTACCCGCCACCACTGGTCAGACAGCATGTTTGGGATTTGACAGTACAGGTGCCATGAGTTTAATACTAATACCAGAACCAAAAGTTCTTTCTTTCTTTCTTTTGTTTGGTTCACACGAGACATTTTATTCATACCTTTGCAGACTTTAACTCCTTGTCTTCACCCATTGAGGTGAAACATTTCATGTCATTCCTCTTGACTCCAAGTCTGACAGGAGCTGTCACACATTACTCACATGCTTTCCTTTAAGAGTCTTCAATCATGAGCACATACATTTACAGATGAACCCTAGACGTCTTAAATAATCCAAACCGGCTTCAATATTTTATTCAATACTAATCAATGTTCTTATATGCATATCATTGTCTCATCTCATAGTATTTCGGCTAAACAAACAATAAGGTTAAATTAAACATAAACCCATGAAATGTTCAAGGATCAGCGTGAGAACCTTCAGGTCCATCAGGAACTTTATATTAAGTAGTTTACTATTAAACCTGCAAAGAACGAATATCAATATCCATAAAATTTAAAAATAACGTTTTGAATCAAATGTTTATTTGCACGAATTAATTAATTTATATAGTAGGCCTAGTTTAGTACTTTTGGAAACAGTTGAAAGTGTGACAGCGTGACATTTTGGTGGTTTATTTTAAGCTGTGTCTTTCAGTGTAGCGGACGTCTTCTTTTCTCTGTGTGACAGAGTTCAGAAGTGAAATCCGACAGGGACGAGAGCCACTGAAAGGAACCGATGAGAGACGCTGAAAGAAGCGTGAATGAGGAAAGTCAGAGTTTATTTTTAGCTTCTCTTTCCACCTCTTCAGGACTGTTGTTTTTGTTGAGAAAGGTGGGCGCATGTGTAGCTCGTCCACCTCAAAGCTTGCTGGGAAAAACCCAAGAGTCAGTTAAAACCCGGTCTATACTGAAGTCTCACTACAGTTTCCACACAGGAAAGACCGTGCTTCATCAAGCCATATGAATGTGTATGGTGGCAATTTTGTTCCATCATACTTATTTTTATTTGACCAGTTTTATTGCTGAATTCCTCTTGTCAGTTTTCTGCTGATTTATTTGCTGTGAATCCAGTAACAATATGAGTTTTTTTAATTAAATGTTTCCCTGAATTTTAACTCTCTGTGTGATGTTGATGTCAGTACAGCAATCTAATACATGACCATAGAAATCACTTTTGAATCCATGCTCGGTTTACAAAAAATTGTTTTGCATAAGTAATTCACTCACAGTGGAAGTCTATGGGGAAGTCTTTTACTAGAAATATATAAGTGCACATTTCTGCATTAAAATGTTATTTATATTTACATTTAGGTATTTAGCAGACACTTTTATCCAAAGCAACTTACAAAGATAAGGAAACAATAAAGTGCAATTGTTTTACAAATTTGGAGACAACATTGTATTAAACCTAAAGCAATTATTTTTTTTAATAAATAGGCTCCATAAATTAAAGAGGTCAAATGGTTAAACTTCTATATTTATTTGGTGAAGAGAAATGGTTAAGCACAAGAGTTTATTTTGTATAAATTGGCTGTTTTCCCAGAAGAATTGTGTATTTCTAAATGAGCCCACCGCCCTGTTTTTTTCCATGTTGCAATTTGATGGAGCACGCTGTGTTGCTGTGTTCGGGGTCTCTGATGTAATGTATATGAACATCACCTATGAAACGGTTACCAGCAGCCGTAACTGAACTCTGCTATAACTCATACCGCTACACGCTTAAAGCTGCCCACACTTACCCACATAACCAAAAAACACTGGAAAGAGAGTGTGGAAACATCATCTGTCTCGCTCTTCACACCTCATCCTTCGTCTGTTTTTCTTCTATATGCATTGTGCATTATTGTTTAAAAAAAAAAAGAAAGAGATTGTTTGCCCTCATTTCCAGTAGCAAAAACCCAGTTCAACAATGTGTGCGTCACTCAGCATTGTGCTCGTCTGTGTCATCATGTGTGTTTGTGTAATATTGCACAATTGTACTTATTAGCTTTAGTGTTTACAAAAATCAAAATGTGATAAAAAGAAACAAATCACATCATGATATATGACCTAGAAAATGTTTAATCATTTGAATAATAATAATAATAATCATTACATGTTAAGTGTCACAAAAATATTTTTTCAAACATTGTAAATTAAGAAATGCTTTGTAGATCTTGCATAAGTGCCTATAAAAATAATAATGTCTGTTATATACATCTAATCTATGTTAACCAAACAGATATAAGAATGTAAAATCAAATATAACACAGTAAACAGGGTGTGTAAGGGTGCAATCCCTCTCCTGAATATTTAAAGACATTGTGTTACTGCCAAATAGACAGAACAAGAGGAACATAATAGAGAGATTTTAACAAAAATGATCATCAGTTACTCATCTTTATGTTGTTACAAACCCTTATAACTTTATTCCTGGAACATACAGTAACAGCTGATGTTAAAGTTTCTCGTTGCTGTACAATGGATACACTGTACAAAGTATTAGTTATGTTTTTTAACCTACATTATTTTAAGTTAAAAATGTAAGTTAAAAATGTATAAATATTCACCATAAATTTTCACTTAAAGTAAGACATTTTAGACAATACCAATTAAAATGATTAGGTAACACTTTATTTCGATAGTCCACTTTAGACATTTTACTAAATATAAGTAACTTTGCAACTACTTATAAACTACCAATCTTTAGAGAATTAGTAGACTGTCTGCTTTATATCTAATCACACTTTATTGTGATGATATCTCAACAGACAATCAACTGTCTATAAGTATCTTTGCATGTGCCTGTCAACTTATTCCACTAACCCAAACCTCTTCCCTAACCCCAACCCCTACAGTCTACTAATACTCTAATGACAGTTAGTTGACGTATAAGTGCAAATGATTGAAAGTTAGTTGACATGTAGATGCAAAGTTATTTATAGTTAGTAGAGTGTCTAAAGTGGACTATCAAAATAAAGTGTAACCAATGATTATTTGTATGTGTTAAGTGTAAGGATCATATGGAAAGGATAACATAAATAAGTTTATGTGACCCTTTGTGCATGATTTAAATCTGTGAAGAACAGACAAAAATCTAACTTTTCTGTGAAAATCTTCCTGCACATTAAGTTTTGTCATGTGAAGACATCACAGCAGGTTTGATATCAGTAATGTCAAACATCGATGTACAGTATCTCTCAACTGATAGCCAAAAACGTACAAGCAATAGTGCCAATGAGATTTGGGTGAAAACTTTGAAAACTTTAACTGTGTTCTTTCTCCAAAACATTTGTCATTCTTTGAAGTAACTACTGTATATTATTTGGGTTAAATGAAGATGCAAAGCACCAAAAATAAGTCAAACCATAACGTTTTGCAATGCAAGCACATCACCTGGCAGCAGACCCATGAATCATCTCTATAGTCAAAGTGAATGAGAGCTTCTAAGTTTAACTTTTAATAAGCACTTCTCCCATACATGGCTTCGGCAAGGCTTGCGTTGAAAAATAGTTTTTCGTTTTAATACAGCTGAAACCAAACCTAAAAAGTAGAAAATGTTGCATGTGCTGAATCAGCGCCTAAAAAAATCCCAAATTTAAAGAATCTGAACTGCAGCCAAGATTCCGGAAATATTGAACCTCCCGTGAGGCTTTTGTACATTTTCAGACTCCTAACATGGGATTTTTAATTAGAGATTGGAGGTCAATCTCAGCCTGGAAGCCAAAGTAAACTGTCAGGTATAAAGTGCTGCAGTGTTAAGTTTAGTTTGCCTAACTTTAGTCATGAGTCACTTTATCTAAAGTGTAATGCTGCTCTACATCAGTCCCACCCTGAAATACTCCTCCTTAATAATCCTTATTCCCATCACACACACACTTGATCCTTTCCCTAAACTCTCCTTTTCTCTCTCCACACCCTTTTTTCTTCCTTTAGTTCCAGCTGCTTTTGCTCTGTTTGTTTCAAAGCCTCTCCCACTTGCAGCTCGTTCAGCCCATCTCTCTCTCTCTCTTTTTTTCGCTCTCTCTCTCTCTCTTTCTCCTTATCCAACATTCTCTAAATTCCTTCAGAGTTCTTAAGGGACAGACCCTTCTGGCACACTGTAACCCCTCCGCTCTCTCTCTCTCTCTTTGTATAATTCACTTACATTTGTGTTGTCAAGTTATTATTATTATTTCTCCAAAGGCATTTTAGGAAACTCATCTGAGACAATGTTTGGTTCCTGAACACATAACAGAGAACTCCATAAACGCATTATTCATTTGACAGACACCCATAGTGCATTATACATCATTAAAGTCCTTTTCACACCAAGATTACAGAAAATAAACGGAAAATACGTCTGGGGTTTGTTTTTTGGTTCATTCACACTGCCAATGATTTCCCTGATAGCAATAGGCTCCGGAACGGATCTGCAACGGATCTGCTCCGAAGCCGACAGCTCCGGTCTGGATCCGTTGCGGATCCGTCCCGGAGCTTATTGCTATCAGGGTTTCCGGAATCTTTGCATGTGTTCACAAGCATACCGTAAAGCCATGTGATGTATTTAAAGTCCTGCACTTGGTAGGTTTTTTCCACAGTGTCAGAAGTTTGCTTATTATCTGGGCTGAACTTCTGGTTGCAATGACACGCACATCGTCATTACGGCACACCCTACGGCATTGTTTCTGCGTCTTGTTCACACGGAATGCTTTCCGTGAAAGTTACGGCTATGTTACTGCTGTAGGTTTTTTCAACCCAGTCTCACGGAGTTGCGTATAAATAACACGAAGTGTAAAAATTGTGCAATACATACGCCAAATTCCACTTTGGCGTGCATATGATATGCCAGTCCTTCCCATTCACTTAAACGGTGCATCTTTTTTTGTCGTTTTATTTATTGGTTTCTCAAATTTTTTTTACCATTTTCGCTTGGGTTTAGGGTTAGAACAACTTTTTTTTATATAAAAATGACATCCTAACCCAAATCCCAATTCTAACCCCAACTCGAAGCGACCATGGCTTAAATATAGACAAAAACATGGAGAAATCTGTATATTAAATAACCTCATTAAGCAAATCTGAAATCTAACCATAAACCCAAGCGAAAATGGGAAAAAAATCGAAAAAAATTGAGAAAGCAATAAATAAAACGATATAAAAGATGCGCCGTTAAAGTGAATGGGAAGGACTGGCTTATCATATGCACACCAAAGTGGAATTTGACGTATGTATTGCACGATTTTTACACTTTGTGCTATTTATACGCATCTACATGAGACTGGGTAGGTTTTCTTTATGGGAGCGATCCCAGAACATTTACCGGACGTGTTTGTATTCACACCAACATGATCTCACAAAGTTACGTGGTAGAGTCACGGAATATTTTGCTCATTTATCCATGTCATTGTAACGGATCTCGGCATTTTTCCGCGTCTGTACCACGGAATTTCTTTTCTGTGCCAGTTTCACGTATTGGTTACTCAATTGTTTTTCCTATTTTTAAACCATTGTCGCTTGGGTTTGGGGTTAGATTTGGGGTTTGGGTTAGGATGTCTCTTTAACTATTGGTTTATCCTATTTTGTTCCGGATTTTTAAACAATTGTCGCCTGGCGTTAGGGTTAGAGTTGGGTTTGGATGCCTTTTTATGTAACAGAAAGTCGTCCTTACCCCAAACCCAAGCGACAATGGTAAGCAAAATATTCTGTGACTATAACACGGAAATTCGGAATGGGAATCGAACCCAGTTTGTTTAAATTATGGGAACACTGTTTTAACTAAAAAAAACCAAGGCACTCGTATTTCAAAAAATATTTGAAAAAGCTTTATTTAGACATGGCTATATAACATTAAAAAACATTAAACTGGGCAGCAACCCATGCGTAGCGGCACAGATATCCTTCTTCAGGGTTCTTCAAGAGTGCCTTGGATTCCTTTTTTTTTCACGTTTTGTATACCAAAAAGCACCTTTATTTCTAAACTAATTTCTTCAGCTATTTCTGAGCACTTTGGATTTTTTCTGATTTCACTGTTTTAACTTTGTTGTGAGAGATGAGGTTGACTGGACAGAGTTCAGATCATTCCTTCAGTACGTACTGGTGAGAGCTAAACAGAGCTGTAGATGCTTACATGTCTACCAAAACAACAGACCCCAGGGCTGTGCACGACCCCTCTTTATCCATTTAAATACCACAGAGAATCCGGTTATAGTTTATCAATGGCTGCTGTTATAACAGCACGCATCCCAATCAAGCCTGGCACATTATAAGCAGAACACAGGCCTGCTTTCATTGTGTATTTGTGGAGGTTATTTAAGAGGAAGGTAATACAGCTGAAATTGAAAGAGCACATTGAGGCCAGAGATGTAATCAAATCTGCTTGATTCATATGACTGGTTTTGCTGGCATGCTCAACACTGCTTTCTCAATTCCACATTTGTTCGTGAGAGAACATTTTTGAAGGCGATAAAGCGAGCAGAACAAACCCAGTATTTGCTTGTCATACAATAACTGGATAATATTAACCAACTGCTAGTGTTAGAGAAGAGGATCAAATGTGGCACTGAGGAACACTAAGGGTTAAAACTTGTAAAAGTTGTTAAAGGTTACGTGTACTGTATGTGGTTGCTTTACAGCTGTACTGAAGGCTACAAGTTGTCGTTAGCACAATGCTTTGCATTATGTTGTGAGCATTGTTATCTAATAGTTAAAGTGTTTCAAGGGGGTTGGTGAAAACATGCAGACAATCTCAGTGGTTTTTAATGCAAACCATGAGTTTGGATCCCATTTTCACAAACAAACTGATGAGTGCCATCATGTCTATGATTCTATAATGATGGTAAGGATGTTTGAATGTGTGGTAAGCTGCGCTCTCAGCAAGAAAGTTTATGAGTATGAAAGCATAGCTTCAGTTTGTGTTTTTTTTTTTGTCTTTTTGTGAGCAAGGGGGCAACATGTCGGAGACCACTGCTTTAGATACTTCTGATTCCTCCTTTCACATAAAAGTTCATCATTGCTCTAAAAAAAAAGAAAAGAGTATAACTGTACCTGAATCTGTCGGTGTATCTCTGAGATGTGTGAGAAGTTGGCTGACCACTTCCTGTGCTTATTGAAGAAAGCATTCGCTCTGTCTCTGTTTTACTTACTGCTGTTTAAAGAAAGACCTTGATCTTTATCTTACTAGAGAAACAGTGTGATTGAACCATACACCTGATTTAAAGATTAAACTTTACTGGTACTTCATTAAACACTGCACAGTGTTGTTACACGTGCATTTCTATAGTGCCTGATCTCACAGCAGATAAAGTTTCTACTGGCAAATCATGGTACTGGCAACCCTTGATTCTCCTATACCGGTATGAAACATAGCCTGAACGTTCTGAAAGTAACTGCATGATGCATAAATATGAATTTTTGGCTACAGATATTGAACTGTCAATATTTACAAAATCTATTATCAACAATTGTGTAGGACACTTTCCCTTAATGACAATGTGCACTTGAGCTGGTGACGAACAATGATCCACTATATTTCACCATGATATGAGAATATAAACAAGCACATCTGATGTTAACATGGTTAATGTCACAAATGTTTCTTAAATAATCTAGAAATGAAAAATGTTATTTACTGTAAATAGATTTTAAATACTTAACCTACCAAAAGTAAAAAATGTGTATTATTGTGTTTAGCTGCATAGGCATTGGACGTGTGTGCATATGTGTGTATGTGTCTGTTCCCTGCTGTGCTGTTTTAGTGTCAGATTGTGGTCTTGTTATTTTCAGCTTATGCCGGATATGATTCAGACTAAAGGACTGTGTAATTATAACACACACACACACACACACACACAAAGGTTTCTGGTAAAACTGCTGGGATCCCCCGGTTAGGTGAAGCTTTAGTTTCATAACACGTCTGTGTGTGTTAGGGGTCTCTGTATCATCTGCCCTAGATACTGTACTGTATGCATTTGCTGCAACCCACTGCACTATCAAACTTTTTTTTCAACTAAATGTAATTAACAATAAAACTACAAATCTACATGTCATTCTGTCTTTGCATCTTTAAAACATTTGTCATTCAGTGACCTCATATTATTCTACCTAGCAAGCTGCCTACTTAGAAAGCATTTTTGGGGCATCACAGACAACTACATGTTATATAGGCAGCTCAGTACACATTAATAATACACAGCCAGTTTAAACCTGTGATGAGAAGTGAGCACGCAGGCATAATAAAGGAAATCAGAAACCCACTGGAGACCGCCACAGTCAGTGTGTCCTAGCTGCTTTCTGAGAAACGGGTCATGTAGTGGTTTCAGAGCACGCGCGTGTGTGTGACGTGTGAACGCTGACCATTGTATTGCTGACAATGACAATAATTAAGCAAATGCATTAGCATTTACAGTGCATTACCACAATTTTACAAGCACGTGCATTGCCTGGGAGTCGAACGCATGGCTGTGCTGTTGCTAGCAGCATGCTTTATTTACTGAGCTACAATAATATAGTACACATTTATGCATGTATGTGCAGTCATGCACAGTGTTTTTACTAAAAAATAAAATGGGTAACACTTTATAATAAGGGTCTATGAATGATAATCTAATACCTACATTAATTCTTACTTAAATATGAACTAATGCCGAGTTGAGTCATTATTAACTACAACATGACTCACGAATCAACACATGAATTTATTATTCATTAATACAGGGGTTCCCAAACTTTTTCAGCGTGCGGCCCCCCTTGTGTATGGTGCATTCCTTCGCGGCCCCCAAATAAAATTTGTGACAAAAAAACTGTTCTAATGACTCATTTTAATAAAAAAAACCATTAAATTATACAAAAAAAGTAGTGCTTTTGGTTAGTAGCCTTATTTTTTTAGGTTTAATTACACAGAATTCATGATAAATTCATGTATTTCATAAAATGTCATAAAACTGGGGCCCCCCTGGCACCATCTTGTGGCCCCCCTGGGGTCCCCGGACCCCAGTTTGAAAACCACTGCATTAATACATTAACTAGCATTAGTTTATGTTTAGTACATGCATTAACTATATTAATATATTAGTTCACATTGAAGTAAAAATAAAGTTATGTATTAGTTCATTATGATTCATGGACCCTTATTATAAAGTGTAACCAAAAAAAGGTTACAATTACATTTATGCTTTTTGGTATAATTTAAACTTTTGTGGAAAGCTACTTTAGGTTGAATGTAATTGCAACTGCAATAAAGTACTTAGAAAAACGAACAGATCAAACATATACATAATTTGCAAGTAGTCTGCATTTATTCAAACAGTTTTCTCTCAGAAATAACTGATATATCAGTGTATATATAAGCACATGTTATTGCAGCGGTGAGTAAAGATCTTAAAGTAGTACACTAGAGTGCAGTATGGATGTGTGCTGCACCCTCAGCCAATGAAATCACAGACAGCAGAACAATGCGGGACGTCACACGCTATTTTTGGTGAATCCCGCCCACTATTCTATTTTGGTCGCGGCTCGGAGGCGGGGCTTATTCAGATACTTGTAACAACTCACTTTCTCCCTCATCGCAACTGAACACCGCTGCTGCTGCCGATGCCGCTCGTGCTCTGTTATTAATGGATGTCAGAATATTCACTCAGGATTAACACACAGGACTTTAAAACAAGACGTGACGAGTAAAAGAGGAGTTAGACAGACAAGTCAAGCTGTTGCATACTTATCTCTTTCACAGGTACAGAAAATATATACTCATCATACTGTAGTAGTGCATATGTGCTGTCTGTATACTGCTTCTCTTCAGTCTTTATAAGGAAGTAAACACTGATGTACTATAGCATCACTCTCATTCAACAAGTTTACAGTAGTTATTATTTTGCGATTAAGATTTAATAAACAAAGTACTTATAATAGAGAAAACGAAAGACGAGTAAACCAACTAATAAAGAGAAAAGATTTTATTATGAATAAAACTTTCTCTAGTTGTTTACATTTACAGGAAGCAACTTAAATCGCATCCTAACAGTTTTAGTTTTGCAGTTTGTGTTGAATGTAATAAACTGTTACGTTTCAGTCAGTATATTAAGTTGTACCTGCAAAGTTATTACTGTTATTTTAACTCCTTTCACTATAAATTGAAGGATGTGTAAAAACTTTACTGAATTCGTCTGTCATCTAATTTTATATTCTCTTTTTTTATGTCAGGGTGGTTAACCTACTGAAAAAAAAACAGCTAAAAACAGCATAAACTGGTGAGCTGGTTTAAGCTGGTCGCCCAGCTGGTTATGCTGGACTTGCTGTGTTTTGGTCACTTTTTAACCTGGTCAGGCTGGAAGACCAGCTGACCCACCAGCTTTGCCAGGCTGGCAGGACCAGTTAAACCAGCTACTGCCACCTTAAACCAGCTCATGCTGGTCTTAGCTGGATTTTCAGTAATGATAGTTACCAGAGATTTATATTTATCAAGTTCAAGTAAGGTTTATTGTCGTTGGTACTGTAGAGATACGCAAGATGTTGTGCCTCATGCAACCACAGTGCTGCACATCGTGCA
This sequence comes from Misgurnus mizolepis, assembly GCA_025389145.1. Lineage (NCBI taxonomy): Eukaryota > Metazoa > Chordata > Actinopteri > Cypriniformes > Cobitidae > Misgurnus > Misgurnus mizolepis. The sequence goes on along the minus strand of JAIFKI010000022.1, from coordinate 14,677,235 downwards.
CCATCTCATATCTAACTAGCTAAAATATATCATCTACTTATACGCTACATATATCTTATTAGTAGTAACCACAGAGTTATTTTTGTAGAAAGCGTGCTAGTTTAATAAAGGGTGTGTGATATAGAGGAAATGACAGATCTTTTCATCTCATCTCACAGATGGAGTTTGTGAAGCAGGACTGATCACAGAGTCTGATCATAGAGACGCTCACTGCTGGACACATACAGGTCTGTTTAATCTTCACTTTACACGTGTTGGCACCTTCAACACTGTCCGTCCACTTGTTTGACTTCACACCAGATGGCATGTAAATAACCAAACTATTTCCTCCTAGTCTATTTGAACACTAACAGTGGTCGCACGCATTTGGACACCTGAGCTCTTGTAAATGTACAACATACTGTTTTGTCATTTTCGCTGTATTGAAATTACTAATAATTCGAAGTTTTGTGTCGTCAAACAAGCATTTGTGTTTGAGCTCATTATTTAGATATGTTGTGTTTGTTGACAGTGATGTGTTTCTTTTAATTCTGTCTACTAGACGTGTAAATGTGTAACCTGCGCACATGAGATTAAATGACTTGCTTGTGTCATATCTGTAGATACAGATTAACACGTGTATACAGATTTGATGTGTTTTATCATCCATAACCGTATGTTCTTTCAAGACACGTAAAAAAACAAAGACCATATGGCTCATATTTATTATTAATGATGATCGGTTACTCAACACATTGACTGCATGACAATGTCATTTTTCAGGTTTTGTATTAAGAGACTTTAATCAATCTATTATTTGAAGTAAAAGAAACGATATTATTTTTAAATCCCCTATTATTCGGGTGGAACAGGAGTGTAAACAAACATAAACGTGTACGTTGTTCAGCTCTAGTTACCGCTCGAAGTCGCCCATGGCTCAGGTTGCGCCACCACCAAACGCTCGCGGGAAAACCAACACGATGAGGTCATGGGCAGCACGCGGATAAAGTTTCGTCCGTGCCCGTGAGAGGGATTCGACACCGCTTCTGCTCTTTTGTTCAGTTGTAACCGGGCCCCATGGACCGCTTGTGATGCCCGCTGATCGCTGTAGTACAGAAGTGCTGAGCTTTTGTCTTTCCCGCGATGTGATTTATGTACAGTAGACATCTGATGCTCTCATAGTGACAGAGGGTCTCAGTTTCATCTTAGTATACTGAAGATGATACTGGGCAATATGATTGAATAGTTAGGCCTAATCATAAGCAAACCACAGTTTATCTAAATTGACTCAGAATGAATCGTTCTTTAGAGAAGCCAGCAGTGGTTTTGACGTGTACATACAACACCCTCTTGCTATTTATTGTGTATCCTAAATGCTTTTCAACTGATCTGCAGTCATCTAATGTAATTGATGCTAATAAATAACTACATTAATTGTTTATACATGTTGCTTACTTATCAGTAACGATAACTTGAAGACCACAATCTTGTTATTGGTGCATGGAGTGTAAAAAATTTTATGTACAAAAATACATTGATTGAAAGTCATTTTTTAGGGTCAGGTCAGACACAAATAGTTTAAGGTGCTTTATTTCACAGTGCTATGTTGGTTTCCTGTAATTGGAAAAAAGAGAGACTGGATTATTTGTTATGTGTCAGGTATGATAGGAAATTTTTATTGTGAGGTATTTCTCTGTGAGTCGACAATAGCGAGATTGTGTGTTTTTTTTGTGAAGCTGCTGTACAGATCACATTTCCTGTAACTGGCTGAAAGCAGGTCAGCTGATACTCACCGCTCTTCACAAACATTAACAGCTTCAGGGCGTAAGTTAACTCTTAACTGCAGTCATCATCACTCACACAAAGTAATAACTGTGTGAAAATCCATGCATTGATCAGGTACTTGACACTAAACCGAGATGAGGAAGATTCGGTGCTTTCTAAATCTGAGCTGTCAGGATGTGATGGTGGTTCCTTACGAAACATCTTTGATTTTCAGTGTGATTTTCAGTCTCGTACCGTGAAATCAAACATGGACATGATTTTAAGACTTGAGGATTTCACAGTTGCTTTCTAGATGAATAAGAGTCACACAAACTTACTTTAGTTTTACCAGACTTTGATGCTTTGGGCCTGTGTCGACTAGTCAATCATGTGACTCGTTCAATGTGATTTTAATTGGAGCGAAATCAATATCTTAGTTAGTAGTGGTAGTACTTACATGAGTCAACTAAAGTAGTTGACTACCACTACTTTGCTTTGCACCTAGTCTAGTGTTGACTACTGGGAGATATGTTTTTGCTGGATCATGTTAATGTCAAATATATTGAAACTGCAGCATTGAAAAACACACATTTCATTTGTTCAGATATCCAAATCAAACCGCATGTCATTCAGATGCTGAGAGAGGTCAATAGTAATGATCTCTGTTTGTTACTGTTCATGATGACACAAACAACATTAGATATGAATGCTTTAGGATTTATCATATCAGCATTGACATCACAATGCCTGCATCTGCAATCGCATCACCATTGTGATGTCTTGGAGAGACATACATTCTTAAGCTTTGGTCATTTTAAATGTTTCAAATATGTTTGTTTGGTATATAAAGTGGTACATAATCTCAGAAATTGGTGGGAAACTTTGGAGTAGCTTGCCCCTTCCAATAAGAGAAGGTCCTACATATAAAACTCACTTTAAACAGTGGCTTTTAGAAAACTGTCATACACTTTCACTGTTAAATTAAATGCAGTACAGAAGCAGATAAACATTGTGTATTTTTCATTTTGTTGTTTATTTTGTCAATATATATGTCACTATTATGTTTATCTTTTCAGTTATAGTGAATGAATGTTGTATGATTGTTGGTTGTCTTTATGTTAGTCTTATGTAACCTGCCTCGGGACCACAGATATAAAGTAGTTATTTTGACTTATTCTGGCATATTTACATGGTGTATTTCATACAACAATGTTCACAAATATTCATGGTCCCTATCAAATAAACCAATAATAATAATAATAAAAAAGAAACACTATTTTGGAGTCATCTTTCAGTGGTACACTATATAAACAAGGTTTCAGACGGCAGAAGGAAATCACAGATGTCTCTGTGAGAAATCAGTCAGCTGTACAAAAAATGCAATGCAGAAGTAAATTCCTCTTAAACTAAGCTTTTATAAGTCATCCGGTGAAGTCATCCAGTATTTCTTACTTTGAATTAGACATCTCAGAAAAATAAAAATTTCAATTTTAGTTTCCCCAATATCGTTCAGGCCTACTTTAATTTCTGGTTTGCATCATGTCATCTATTGTAAATTGTTTGTTGTCAGTTAGTAAAATATGCATTTGTACAAGCCCATACATTATGTAAGGAATAATTGACGACGGGCCATTTAATTAGTAAGGACTAATTGACGACGGGCCATTGAATTATAAGAAAATAATGCACACCCAAGGTGCAATGCACCTCTGCTCCGCTTCGCGTCGTGCCGTTAAACCACGGGTGTGCATTACTTTTAAATAATTCAAAGGACCAGAGTCAATTATTCCTCTTATACCACGGTTACCAAAAACATTGCTCTGGTGCCTATTTTTGAGACATTTGACAAGTTAGGTGTGCGGTTATCAGAAGTTAATGCATACCCACGGAACGTTTCTCAGCCAATCAGAATACAGCATTCAACAGACCCGTGGTACAATACGAAAATAATGCATACCCAAGGTGGTAATGCTGTGTGCATTTTCTACAATTATACCACGGGGATATTGAATGCTTTATTCTGACTGGCTGAGAAATGTTCCATTGGTGTTGATTATTTTTCTGTAAACCGCACACCTTATTTGCCAAATGCCTTAAAAATAGGCACCAGTGCAATGTTTGTGGTAACCGTGGTATAAGTGGAATAATTTACTTTGAATTATTCGAAAATAATGCACACTCCACTTCGCGATGCATTACCATCTTGCATGTGCATTATTTTCTTATAATTCAACAGCATGTTGTCAGTTATACAGGGTTCCCACGTGTCCTTGAAATCCTTGAAGTTTGTGAATCTGGGGGAAAAAATTCAAGGCCCTGGGAAGTTTTTGAAAATATTATTCCCTGTGTAGTGTAGGATAATATCATACAAATTGTAGACTTTTTAACGTGCTAAACTGTTAGCTTTAAATGTTTATATCTTCTGTATGCCAATGTTGATTCATACCTAAATGCTTTTTTGCATAGTTGTGTTTGACACATGAAAACGTCTCGGGTTATGTATGTAACTGTTGTTCTCTGAGAAGGGAACGAGACGCTGCGTCTCCCTTGCCATACTTCTTGCGTCCCTGTAACGTTGTCTTTGGCAATATTTCAGATCGCGATATAACTAATTCCTGGCTCCCGCATCACCCTGTCTTTGTCGTTTAGCCTCCCCATTGGTTGAATTTAATATACACATTCAGACGCACTTACCCCTGGAGGCGTCCCTAAAGTGTCACCGCAGTGACGCAGCGCGAGTTCCCTCGAAAGGGAACTGTAACAATGTATCTTAAAAGGTAACACGATGTAACCTTGCTCTCCCTTGAAATGTGTCCCAACATTTAGTCCCTGAATTTGAGGGTATTAGACCTGGAAAGTCCTTGAAAGGTCCTTGAATTTGAAATTAACTAAGGTGTGGGAATCCTGATTATAATTCAAAGGACCAGAGTCATTTATTCCTCTCATACCACGGTTACCACAAACATCGCTCTGGTGTCTATTTTTAAGACATTTGAGATGTAAGGTGTGCAGTTTACAGAAAAAGAATCAACACCCGTGATACATTTCTCAGCCAATCAGAATAAAGCATTCAACAGACCCGTGGTATAAATATAGATATACACTAAATACATACATACATGCTATTATGCAGTACATCCAAACTGTGTTGACTCAGTGGAGCACTGTGAAGTCGCTGGGAATGGACTAATCCCGTTTTCCCAGAGCAGCCCAAGCCGGCCTGCTGTTTTTAGAAGTGAGTTCAGTCGAGGGCTGTGCGGATCAGAACGTTGTGTTTGACCCCCCTGAATGTTTGAAGACAAGGAAGTGTTTGAACACAAAGGTGCTCATTTGTTAGAGGGTACAGGACAAAAACAGCACTATCTCTTGTTTCTCTTTCTCTTTCTCTCTCTCTCTCTCTCTCTCTCTCTCTCTCTCTCTCTCTCTCTCTCTCTCTCTCTCTCTCTCTCTCTCTCTCCCCGTGTATGAGGTTACAGGGAATGTTAATGTTCTCTCTCATTGTTGAAGGCTCAGACAGAAGTTCGTGAGTCTGCATATGTATGAGATGTGTTCCTGCCGAATGCTTTCCCAGAACGGTTGTTCAATAAAAAGAATCTGTGAAAAGAGGCCGGACGGCAGAGGAGAGGAAGCTGAGCTATTAGGAGAAAGGGAAATATGTTCAGAGAGGTGTCATTATGTGCATTTTTCTGTCCACCCGAGAGTTGTTGAGTTCAAACAGCGAATAACACCATTGAGTGGCGCCATTTTGAGTACGCTATAAATTGTGGGTAGATGTAAACTGCAGCATACCTCTCTCTCTCTCAATACTGCCAAAGCTTTATACATAAAACAAGAAACATACAATAACACAGTAGTATCGAACATTAAGGTGGAATTAAGCTAGGGTGCTGTGTGATGGATGAAGTACTACTGCAAATAAAGTCAAATAAAATACAGTCAGAGGATATTTACAATATAAAATACACTTTGAAATATAAACATTTTAAGTATACAAATTGACATTTACGGAGGCACATGAGAGGTAGAATAAAAGTACTGTACAAGTACTTTGCAAATAGAAAAGTATATCTCTCTCGCGGGGTTAATTGTAACTGAATCAAGTCTTATGGGGGGTCCCCACCATGACATAGCAGAAAACCCCAAATGGCAACACATTACTACAGTACCTTTAAACACAAACGTATGATTTATGTAACATCGACACAAGGAAAGCAATCCAAAATTTACGGACTTAAACTAGAACAGAATTTACCTTCATAACAAATTAAAAAAAATTATGTGTTTGGTAGCATTATCTTTACTAAGATACCAATATCTGAGTATAATTTTGACTTGTTATAGGGGGTCCCTAATGCCTTAATGGGGGGTCCCAGATCCCCCCCGCCCCCCTCAATTCGAGCACTGGGCTACTTTACATATTTTTACATATTTTGTGTCTAAAATCTGTGCTTTTGGTCTTTTTCTCTTGCTGCCAGAAGATGATTTCCTGTAAATTTATGAAAAGTTTGGTGTGTTTTGGTTAAGATATTGAACAAAGAGTGTCTGCATTATACTGTGGTTTTAACAGTTTGTTTTTTATTAAATGCGTAATGTGAAATCTGTGTGACAGGTGGTTGTAGGGTGGGGTTGAAAAACTGAAGACCTTGTTAACCTCAGCCTAAAATGACCTTTATTTTAGATGTAGCTCAGTGTATTTGACGAAAGATTATGTAGAGAATGTCTTTTGCATTTCAATAATAATTGTGGATAAGGAAAGTAAATAAATTTGGATGTCATGTTGACTTGACATCTGGCTATATGTGTTATTATTCGTCTAACTGCAGTAGTTATGTTGACACTTTTTTTTTACTTACGAATCAAGATTCACCTCAAACCGTCCCCCACCATAACAGTTTTTGCTGACCATAGATGAAGGCAGTTTAGACGACGTTGAATTGACACATTTTGCATGCAATCAAGCTTGCGTAACTAGAAGGGTTTCACACACAGGTTTCAAACACACACTATGTGTTTGCCATAGATGGTTCTCCATTATTGAAGCAAACCTTTCAAACCAGAACACACACACACAAAGAGAGAGACGTAACTTTACTTCTACTCCTTCATCACACTTCATCTTTTCTTAGCATCACACACATTCTTTCAGTTTCCATGTTAACGCAGAGGAACACAAACACACACAGACTCATGGTGATGTGTAGTATCATCAGCTGACTGGTGTGACTCCACAAGCTGCTTATAAACTTCTCAGTCCATGTTAGTATGAAGAGCACATGGTGTAGATTACCGTAACTAGGTCAGCAGCCTCTTTGCTGTCATTTTAACCAAAAAGTAATAAATAAGATAAATTGCTTGCAGTTATTTTTAACTTGAAGGCCTTGTGACCGTCCTCATGTATTTGGGGAAAATAACGACTTCATCAGATATGGAGAGGATGGTACTTCTTTGTTAGCAACAAGACTAAATGGAGATTAAAAGAGGCTTAAACTTTTTCTAAAACGAAATGATTTTACTCTGGGTGATGCAAACCCTGAAAGTGTCCCACCAGACTAAACCTTCAAAACCACAAATTCTTCTTACATGTTCACCGGGCTAATAACAGACAGCTTTTAATTTTAACCTAAGGCAAAGTTTTCTTGTCTCACATTTGTTTTGAGTTGGAGAGTTAATCTGAGTGAAATGACTTGTGGACTGGCTGTTCTCTCATTGTTAAGAGGATTGAATAGGACCTGCTTCACTTCTGCAAAACTTCGAGTGTCTGAATAGTCCGTCCACACTTTTTTACACACACGCTCCACATGTGCTTGCTGACAGGCATACACACGCCTTGTGTATCTGCAGATGCTCAAGTATTTGTGACCGGCTATAAATACACATAGACACACACACACGCGTGTATAGAGAAAGACACACGCTGGCTGCAGGAGCGTCCTGAGCAGCTGCCGCGGAAGCAACGGATCTGAATAACTCGGACAACTGGGGATCCACCCCAAAATAAATGTTGATTAAAATGACCAGCAGTCCCATATAGAAAAGACATATCTCATTTCATATATCTCTCTGTAAGTCACCAATTATTATCATTTTCTCAGTTACAAAGTTCATGAATGGCAAATAAACCTATATTAAACATTTATATTTTCATTTGACTAAAAATGAAAAAACCTCAGTGCCCTCAGAAGTCTCGTTCTCATCACATCAGTATTCTTAATAGTAAAGTCAAACCCAGAATGCATTGTAATGAGTGATAAAAAATAGTATAGCTGCATTTAAAACTATATAAAAATGATCCTGTGGCTGTGTGATGCTTCACACTTGAGTTCCCTATGGAGCAACATTTGCGCGGGTGCTCCAAATGGGTCACTTGTGAGGTTCAATCTTGCCTTAAAAGACAGCTGCCGATGTAGATGATAGACAGCAAAACAGTTCGCCGGGCTTTAAAAGAGAGCATGTGTGTGCAAGACGAAGGGAGAAAATCAACTGTACAGGCATAAATTATGTCACAGCAGAATTCTGTGAGCGGGCAGAATGGGGAAATATCAGAACAGTGATAGATGGCAAGATTAGGAAAGTAAGGGCAGATGGTGAGATTAGTAGAGAGAGAGAGATGTATGTGAATGTGGTCAAATGTGTCTAAAATTGGAAATCCTGTCTTGCACAAGGTCCATTTGGCAACAGTAAAATAGAAGGAGGGAAGCCTATTTAAAAACGAGGCCGTTTCTCACATTCGATGTAAAAGTGTGTTTATTTTTCTTTTATATGTGACGAAAAGTGTAAGATAAAAAAATACAACGCTATATCTGATGGTACGCATGTATTACAAACTTCTGCACAAATTCAAGAGTTGTGCAGACTGCAATGTCAATGAGTTTATTCTTGTCAAGAAACAGTTCAGCAGGTTAGTTTGAATTCTGTTTGGGTTTTGGTTTGAATAATTCAGATAGTTTTAAACAGGAAACTTCAGTCAAGTCAAGACAAAGCACATTTTTGCAATGTTTCAATATTCGTGTTTCATGTTACAATGTTTCATGTTCAAAGCAATAGTCAATTAATATAATAAATTACAGGCAGTCATATTAAACTAAACGTGCATTTTTATCTTACGAAAAAATTATATGAGAGCAGGTGTTTGATAAGGAAGGCACAGCAGTGTGAAAAGCATAGAGAATCAACATCATGAAGCGCACCCCTGCAAAATTGAAAGAGTGACGTCTTTAAGATTGTAGCTTTTTGAACAGAATTGACAAAAGCCTAAGTTAAGTTAAGCTAATGTCAAAAGTCTCTCAGTAAGTAAGCCGACACGGCGACAGCGGCATTAAAAAACAAAACTGCACTTGTGAGAAACCAGACTTTTCTGGGACGATCAGTTCTCCTGACAGGCTACAGCTGTACACCATAACTTTTGGTTAAAACTGAAGTTTATAATAGCAATTATTATTCATTTATTATTATTAGCTTCTAAAATAAATTGAATGTATACCAGCACTCATCCATTTATTCTCCAATTCTTGTAATCTGAAAGGTCATGTTCTTTAAATCCTCTTTAAATCATGATGATGGGATAATATTGGTCATTAGGTTTTGTGCAAAGTTTATGTTAGCTTATATATTTGTTTTCAGAAAAAGCAAAGGGACTACAAAACGACTACCAAAAATGACTGGGTCTCATTCTTTAAGCATGCGTACGGCGTACGCACAAATTTGTGCGTGAGATGTGCGTATGGGTGTTTTCACGTACAAATCATGATTCAACAAAAACTTTTGTAAAATGTCTTCTAAATGTACACAAAAATTCAAGAAAGCTTAAGACCACTCGTACACTATAATCACGTACGCTATGATCAAATACTTGGCTATAATTATAATGTTTATAATAATGTTGAGATATAAAATTTACATGATTATATTTTATATTATAATATTTTTCTGTATTATATATTATTTTACATGATCTATACATTAGTTTATACATTATTATAGCCTACTTATTTTTTATTCACGTATAAAGATGCACGTAATGACAAATCTTCACGCTTTCCTTCCTCACTTTTTAAATCTCTATATGAAAGCGTCTGCTTATGGAAACGTCATGTAAATGTAATGTGAAGTCCAAACATCAATCACTTGATCTCCTGTCTGTTTTATTTTAGATACAGATGTGTGTCTATGTCATATTAATTAAATGTCATATTTGTTAACGCATCCAATACTTTTTTATGTTACTCCGGTCGGTGGACAGCTCTGGCTTCCTACAGCAACAGCAAAATCTCCCAAATAAATAATGCAAAAAAAACGCAACTTTACCGATAATAAATATAATCATGGATTTCTTTTCAAGCTCTTTTGCTTCAATGACAAACTGCGCTAAAATGTTCTGTGGACCAGCGCTGCGGAAAGCCCTTATATGGAGCTGGTTTGGGCGTGTTTAATGCAAATACCAACCTTGTGCAAGCAGCCGCTCACGTAGAAAACTCCAAATTCACTAACATGCGAACAAGTATTAAACAAACTCATGTGCGTACGCACGTGTTGTGAATTAGGTGGAAAGATTTTCGGAGAAGTTCAAGTGTGTGTAAAAATAAAATGTACGCAATTATTAGTGAATGAGACCCAATGCTTTGAATTTAATGTCTAATTTTCACTCATTTTACTCAAGTTGTTATGTTACAAATATGATATGTGACAAAACAAAGCAATGAACATTTTCTCTACTGTTCTTAATCTTTTGGGGTGTACCATGTTGTCAGATTATATACATTCTAAAAATAATGTTAAAAATATCCCAGCGCTGGGCCAAAAATGGATAAACCCAGCCATTAACCCAGAAAATTTTTATATTTGACCCAAAAATAGATTAAGTTCACAACTTTTTGACTCAACGCTGTCTAAGTAACCTAGGTTTTTTTTAGAGTGTGTGTTCATGAGCTTGAAGTTTCCATTTGTGCATTGATTTGGTACTGAAGCCTCAGTGTTAATCAGCACCAGATTTGGTCATCCATTAGATGCCTCTTTATAATGAGCAGATCTTATTGAACTCTTTATACATGTGGGTTTTTGCGACACGTCGGAGGCCTTGTTTTCTAAATGGCAATGTCAGATGGACAGAAATAGCACTGCCGTTTGTCTGAACTCGATTATAAGCTCGGCTTCTTTGCTTCATGAAATGGCATGCGTGAAAAACATCATTACTACATCAATGTTCGGTTATTTATAATCATTACTAATGCCTTAGCGCCTGTTTGTTTCTTCCTAGTATAATGTTTCAGTACCTGCTTATAGCTGTCTTACTAAAACTGTTGAAGGTTTCTGTGTAAGCTGCGTATCACAATTGTTTACTGGTTTCAGATGGTCTAGCTAGTCTACCAGCCAGCCAAGCTGGTCTTCAGTAGGCTCTCCTGATTTTGCCAAGTGGTTGATGACTCTGGGACAATATTTCAATCAGATTTCAGAAATAAGTTTACAGTTTGTTTCAAGTTATAGTTTAAAACCAGGATAAGCTGCTTTTCAGATCATTTCCCTCTGATTTTAGGGTTCGGTTAGGGTTGGGGTTTGGTGTGGGTTTAGGTTTTATTTACAAATGTATTGAAGCCTGGCCCTAAACCCCCCAAAATAAGTTAAACTAAACAGCTTGATCAAGCTAGGAAATCAGCTAACCATCCAGCTGGTTTAAGTTGTTAAACAGGTTTTCAACAATCTGTTTTTTTTATAAAGTAGCTGTGCTAGCAGGTTTGTGAACCGTTGTCTTGTACCTCAATAGAAACTGGCAGAAACAAAAATAGCTGCATACAAGAAGTCACGAACAGGAAACGGAGACTCAGTCTGCAAACAGGAAGAGTCTCTCTCGCTCTTTTAGTCGCTCTTCTGTTCTACCTCTGCGCTAGAAACCAACACATCTCTCTCTCTTTCTTTCTCTCTCTCTTCGCTCGCTCCTTCTCATTGTTGTGCTTCTGCGTGGCTTCCATGTACACAGGTCTCTATGGCAACCGGCGGCACTAACTCACACGTTTATGGGATGGCGCCCGAACGTTTGTGGCCACCGAACCAAAGTGATGTGAAAAAAAAATGTGCAAAGAAATAGCCAGACGCACGAAATGCGGTGATCGGTGAAAGAGGATGTTGATGCTGACCAAAGGCGGCCACATGGGAGCAACACTTCTGACTAATTATAGTTCCGAAAAAGAAAGAGATGGAGAAGTGTTGCTTAAGCGCAGAAAAGACTTCATCCTCTGGCTATTTATATAAAACAGCAGATTGTTTTTGAGAGAACCATGACTGGAGCTGTAATCAGCAGTGTTTCCTCAGTCCAACAGGAAAGCAAACAATCCAGGCCCTATCTACAGCACACACACACAGGGGAACAGTGTTTATGTGTCTGTGTGGTTAATTAAAATGGCCCAGGTCTCCTCTGTTGTTTATTAAAACTCCCCTTGTTCTCTCTTTTGGCCTCTGGGGAATCTTGACACATATTTAAAGCACTTGCAACGTTAGTCGTTTTAAACAGGCGGAGAGAAAGTTTGCAGAGCAAAAGAGAGATATACTGTAGTCAACATGGATGAAATGTTTAAAACACTCCTCAGAAAGTAAACAGACTGCATTTCATTCATTTCTCATTTGCACTCACGCTTGAGTTTCTTCAATAAGGATTTTTAATGCAGATGCACCAATACCTTTATTTTTGGTGCATATGGTGCTATTCGTCGAGTGGTATAGTCTTAGGTTAAGATCATGACCGTGTTTGGTTAGCACTGCGATAAACCATTAGTGATTTATTAATTTCCTTTGTCGTTTATCTCTAAAGGCTTCCCGAATGCTATTTACACTAACCGTGTAGTTTTGAGCTGCCTACATAGACAACACTTTGAGTTATATGTACTTTTGACATTGAGACTGCTCCAAAAAGGAGGCAGCAACATAATTTAAAGTCAAAATCACACATGCCCTTTGCAGACACAGCAGCCCCAGAATTGTGAACAATTAAACCAAAAGATGCCATTGAAAGAAATGTTTATCATGTATTCTCATACTATACTTTTGTTAGTATTTCATTAAAGAGTACGTATTATGCACAATCCACTTTTATAAGGCGTTTGGACACAAAATGTGTGTTGGCAGTGTGTGAACTAGCGCCCGACCGCTTAAGGATTTTTAAGGCCGATACCGGTACAAATGTTTGTTGGTTTTAAAATCCGATATTCCAATATATCGGCCGATATTTTTTTTTCAGAAACGCGCAAAAAAACATTAACAGATTTACCTAACATTAGTTATTTGTATTTATTTATGAGTTTTAACTCAAATAATATGATAATGCATTTAAAAATTTTCGCATTTTAAAAGTTTCGTCTGTTTTTTTTTTAAAATATTCATTTATCGGCCATTATGAATGTCAATACCGATAGTTTGGAAAATGCCTAATATCGGCCTGATGATATATCGGTCGGGCATAGTGTGAACAACCCTACAATGAGAAAAATCTACCCCCTCTTTTTCTCTTAAACCAGAGCAGTCTCATTAGACATGCTGTTTTGATTCTCTTGTTAATGTGATGTCACACTGATAAAGCCCAGCCCACACCCACTGACTAACTGGTTAATTTTACCCACAAGCATTTCTAAATGTGTTTGTTAGCATGCTGTATGCGGCAAAGATACTATTGTCTCAGACTGCATTCACAGGAATCAGATGTACACTGTAAAAAAAATCCGTAGAAATTGCAGCTGGGTTGCCGGTAATTTACCGTAGATTTACATTTATGTTATTTAATGGCAAGAGTTTGTTCAAAGTTAAATGAACATTAAACATTTACAAGTCTTTGTCTTTACAGAGTAAAACTAAAAAAACAGCATCAAGCCAAACATTCTGGGAAACAAAATCTGAAGCAAAAAACAGAAAAAGGTTGATGATGATTTCTGGTTCCCAGAATGCTTTGCATGAGGCTGTTATTGTATAGTTTTATTCTGTAAAGAGAAAGACTTGTTAATATTTAAAATGTATTTAACTTTGAACAAGCTCTTGCCAGTAAATAACATAAATGTAAATCTACGGTAAATTACCGGCAACCCAGCTGCAATAACATTGAAATTTCTACGGATTGTTTTTACAGTGTAGCTCATTTGCATTTAAAGGTTTATACCAACCCAATCTCAAGGCAAGTCTTGGTATAGTCACAGAATATTTGATTTATTTATTTGTGTTCTTGGAGACGCTTTTCCGCTTTTTCGTGTCAATGAGAATGAATGTCTTTTTTTTGTGCATTTTGAGTTTGACGCGAATTTGCGGCAGACGCCCAAGTTGAAAAATTTGAACTTTGGCGCCGTTTATTTTCCGCTTATAGTAAGGTGACGAAATACAAACCAGTAACTCTCTCGATAAATGCACAATCAACATCAGCCATCCTGCAAACAGACAACCGCATTGCACTTGCCCCTCCCACAAGAAGAGGATTTTGCCTCTGACACGCGTCAAAAACTTGCTTTTTCTATGCGTCTAATTACATCCTAACCCAAACCCCAAATGACAATGATTTAAAAATAGAAAAAAAATACATAAAATGACACGAAAAAGAAAGTCGTGAGGGGGACATGAAAAACTACTTAGAGAAAATCTGGGTGACACGAAAACGACATTCATGCTTAATGACACGAAAAAGCCAGAAATCGTGTCCAATGAACACAAATAAATAAATTAAATATTTTGTGACTATAATACGAAAATGCCTTGAGGTAGGGTTGTATATAGTCATGAAAGCAGCACTTTTTACTCCCACCCAAATAGGGGCATTTCAAACATACTCTAACAAATGATCTGTGTTGTATATTCTGGCCACACCTGTAAGAATGGGCATATATGTGCCCTTTAAATACTGGAGATTGTGTTCAGCATCACTGTGTGGTGTTCATTGTTTTCTGAAATATCTGTCTGATAGAGATTCAAGCATGAGTGATTCAGTAAATATTGATGACTCATATTGGTTGATTGTTAATAGTTATTGTTATGGCCGAGTGAACAGGAGACAGGCAGATGTTTTGGTGGAGGTGGTTTGTGGCTCATGTTGCTTTTGAATGTTTCAGTGGTTCTCTACAGACCCATCAAACACAGAACATGAGCAGTTTTGGAAACTTGGGTCTGGATGGTGCGGGAATATTATACTCTGAATACATTATAGATCAGCCTGTGTTACACACACACACAAACACACACATACGGTAAAATAACCTGTGTGCCAGCTCTTACTCTATAAACCATTTCCCCAATATGACATTTTAACACCTTTAGGGCATTTCACTAGAAAACAGGTTAACTTGCATGCATACTTGTGTAAACCTACAACCTCCTAAAGCATAAATAACCACACAAATACACACACATGTTTAAATGTTTGTGTGAGAATACAAACTTTGAATGATCCACCCAAAATTGATAATTTCCTCACCCTCATTGTGTGTATGAGTTTCTTTATTCTGTTGAACATTTTAATAAATAATTCAAAAAATGATTTTAAGCAGCACACAGTTGGTGGTACCCACTGACTTCAATAGAATACAGTTTACCTACTACGGAAGTCAATGGGTTTGCCAACTGTGTGCTTACCGTCATTTATTAAAATATCTTTTTTGTGTGTGTGTTAAAAACAGGATATTTAGAATGAGGTTGAGTAAATGTTTCAGTTTTTGGTGAACTATCCCTTCAAGCTGAGTCAGCTCAACTTTCTGCCAAAGCCACTATCATGTTACCATCATATGCTCTCATCCTGTGTCTCTACTATTTATCAGTCAGCACTTTGTATGGCTAAACTGGCTAGATGCTGTGTTAACTGTAGTAGTAAACTGACTGTAATTTAGTTAAAGGTGGGGTACATGATTTTTTCCAAATTCTTTGGAAAAGAAAGTCGGGCCGACTACCAAAACACACTGCCATAGTACACAAGAAGACATAATAGAGGCGGGTATGAACACATGATAGATTATTAATTAATTAAATGTTTTTACCTCTAATGGGAATAGCTGCGTGATTAAGTGAAACTAAAGGGTTAATAAACACAAACTAAAGCAGATGTTGTAGAACGTCTGGCAAACGATGATAGATAAAGTGAACAAGAGCGCTCAACAATTATATCTAATCAACAGGCATGTGAAACCTAGCTAGCAGGTTGCTCAAACAACAAAATCACCAGCTAACTTACTTTAAATTTGCAAAAACTATAGACTAATACAATAACAGGCTTATATAAACCCATAACATAAGTCCACTTACAGTTCTCACGGACACGTGTTTTATCAAATGGCTATCCTCCAGACATGACGGACCATATCTTTGTCTCATTTCGTCCGTGTGGTGCGCGTGCATGCTTGTGGTGTGAAGCCCGTCCGCGCTATTCTCCGAGACATTTATCAACTGATATTTTATTTATCCCCCAGACAGTGACAGTCCGGACCACGTCTTTCTCATTTCGGCCGTGTGGCGTGCGTGCCCGCTCGCTGTGTGAAGAGCGTCCACTCTATTCTCTGAGATGCACTTGACGGCCTGTTTTGCAGCCATTTTTTTTTAACGACCTAGTTAAGGCGGTAGGGTTCCCCAGCTTAGGCGGGCCGCCCGAACTGAAAAGTGCTGTGGGAAACCCTGGTATCCAGGTACTGCTGTTCGTTACTCAGGGCCCTATGATTTCCACACAGAAAGCACGGACGGAATCACGGAATCAAGAAATGAAAACTAAATTTACTTTGTAGTGAGGAATTTCATGGAATTTGGCAATCTATTTTCTAAAAGCCATTATAACTTATTTGCGAATATCAGTTTGTTTCAGTTATATTCTTAAGCTGCAAATAAAATGCTAAAAATGTGTGGAAACATTTTACTGTTTGCGGGACAAAACACGGTCACGTGATTACACACCGTCAACTATAAACATTCATTCTGAATAGAGAAAACCATTTCGAAGAGACCGTCTGTCCAACAAAAAACAGAATTCATAAAAAAACAGATAATGCTACAATTACCATTGGGACAGATAACATTTAAAGCTTTAGTTGAGTTTCAAGAAGAAATATTTAAATTTGGGAAATGAATTTTCATGCTGAATGTTTGGTCAGACAAACACAGAGACTCTGGTATCGCATGAGGTTTGGTCTGTCAGACAGAAGGTTTTAAACATTCTTGCTTTAGTCCTCTTGAGTTACTTTCTCAGGAGTGTCAGGTTTTCCTCGCTCTCATCCCCCACAGCTCTCTATGAACCTCCATACACACATGCTGAGAGAAAGCTTTCATCTCCACGATCTGTGGACATTGAGATGGTCTAAGAGAGGTCAGTGGCGTGAGATTAGTGAAGACACAGGAATGTTCTTTTATCACACACATATTTATTCATGAAATATTCTCTCACACAAGTTAAGCTCATGTCTGCTATCGATTACAACAAAAAATGTTTTGCCTAAAGGAATAATTTATTCGATCTTGAAAATTCGTATGACTCTGCAAATAAACAAATAAAATAGGCATTATGTTATCTTGGGGCTTAAGATGTTAAAGCTTCAAATAGCACATGCATCATCATTAAACTACTTCACATGACTACAGTGAGTTAATATATATGTCTACTAAAAAGAAATTATAGGTTAAGAGGGCTCATTTTGAGCTTATTTAGGAAAAGTGATATAAAACATGGCAGCACATTAATACTCTTACATTTTCGAAAACTAATGACATCTATAGTTATCAATGTTAGCGCTGGGATCTGCTTGTTTACGTATCAGTAGACTGGGGTGGCCTTAGGGTTGAGTACATTATGAGAGATTTCCATGTTTGGGGGAACTGTTTCTAGAGCACCTATTTCGAGCTGAATCTGATCCAGAAACTGCAGACGACAAAATTGATCGATTAACTTTGGCAGCGCGGCGTCAGCAGGACGTAACAGATTGGTAAGGTAAAGATACTAAAACATTATAACCATGTCTGTATTTGTGATCGTAGAAAAGACAAACAACAATCGCTACTGTGCACTGCACAAATACAGGTTTTAATCATGGTTTAGTCAGAAGTAAAAAAAAATTAATATGAAACAAAGGCCCTGTCCCAAATGGCACACTGCGGACCTCCTCTTCAGAGTTCACACTTTGATGACATCATGTAGTGCAGTCCACGCACTTATTTTGGGACAGACTCGAGCGTCACACCGGAAATAAGAAGAGAAAATGCCGTCAGTGTGAACTCCTCCCTTCCGTTGTCTGATTGGTCTGATTCGCAAGGACTTCTGGGTTGGTAAAGTGCGCAAAGCCTAAAAAAGAAGACCGCATCAAGGGGGAAAAGGAGGCGCTGATGAGCACACTTCAAAACGTAAAAATGACAGATGGGACACCCTACCGGCTCGTAGACTAAGGCCACGAGACCGAAAGTCCACATGAATTGTGCCATTTGGGACAGGGCCATGAACTACTTACAGGCTGTGAGTCCGAAGCGGGAGGGGTTATTATAATGTCGGTCTTGTCTACATCACCAATCCAAGGAAGTTAACTATTGCCTACAATCCATGTGTCCAAGAAAAGAGATTTACGTTGAAGACGATAACTTGCGTCATCGTTTACTTTGGGATTTGTACCTTTTGAATATCATTAACATGTACTAATACACACTTACACACCAAAGGAAATGTAAAAATGTGATTCGGATAATTGGTGCTCTTTAAATAGATGAAAAATGTACACAAATACACTAACTATGAAAGCATGCAACTTTACATAGTTTAATGTAAGCCTTATACCCTAATGTCACTTTAATGTTCATCACTGAAAACTAAAACAACGTAACAAATTATTTTACTAACATTTACTACTTCCCTTTTGCCTAATAATAGCTACAGCATTTCCATTGTGAACTTCATATATCATAGAGAGCTTAAACTAGCATATTGACATTCACACTTTCAGGAAATACTTTAGTTACACAGACGTTTTTCTACCTAGAAAAATGATCCCACCTCAAAAGGAGGACTGAAATAACTTTAGAGTTTCAACACAATCTTGGCTTCAAATTTCTGCTTTTAAAGCTCTTGTTTGACCTGCACACACCAGTGTTGTTTTTGTGCAACATTGTTAAGCAACATTGCTTGACATGGATGTCTGTTACCTAGCACAATCCATAGATCTTATAGGTGATTTTACCAGAAGATTTTTTTGTCATGCTGGTTGAAAATCTCTTCACATCCTAAAAGTGGTCTAAATGTGCTTATATAAATATATATTATCTTTGAAAGGTGCAAGACCATAAAATGTTTGCCCAATCATTGCATTAATGATAGGATGTCCTACTGGTCTGCCCAACTATGTATTGGCATACCACAACACAACAAAATGATGTAAAAACTAAGAAACAGCTATGAAGATCACACATCAGGAGCTAAAAGCAGAGTTTTTATGTTTTGGGGATGCATGGATGGAGAGTGCTCTGAAGAGAGGCTCGATCTTGTGTTTTCAACTTGCCATGGCTAGCCTTTACGAAATACTTTACGGTACTGTATGCCACTGGCAGCTTTTAACTAAAACAACTATAATGACTTTAAATGCAAATATAGCCACTGATTGATGTGTAGCTCTCTACGCATATATAAACCGGAGATTGCATTGCAGCAATAATTAGTGATAACCAACTTGATAAAGTCAGTCTGTTTTATGGGCATGAGCCTGATTTAATACTTTAGTACGTGCACTTATTGAACCATAATAATTCTTGTAACTACTACAGGCTGTTTTATGTTTTAATAGTCACTTAAGTTTTAGGTTGTTACAATGTTTCACACAAAACACTATGTCATGTTTCAAATACAAAATCACAATTAATCTTGACATTCAAAAACTGTTGCCAGAGATAAAGCCGATGTCACCCAACCTGTGTGTTTATATCAACCAGCTGACAAAAACAGACAGATGATCACTTTAACCAACCACATCAACTTGTTTTGAAAAAAGCAAGTTTATCACTGTTTACTAATTTTTGTCAGTTTGTAGCAACCTCACTCCCTCCCGCTTCAGAATAGCCACATGACAATGATTCAGTTTAATATGAGCACATCTCACAGCGGTGTGTGTATCAGGTCCTGACCCAGACAAGCAGGTGTCATTTCTTCTCAACTTCCTGTTTTGATGGCTGCTGTTATTTTGAGATCAACACACATGAACTCACAAACACATACACAAAGCAAGACCCGAGTTACCTTGACAGACCAATGTCTTCATTTCCCATTGTCCAGTCTTGTGTGTGTGCGTGCGTGCATGCATGTTGTTGTGTAACTCGGCCTGAGCCATGCAGCTGGTGTTCTTGGACTGGACTTGTATATAAAGGGTGTCAGATGTTATGAGAAAGACAAGACCCAAATCAAATACACTTATTATACAGCCATTTGGTCAATGGTTGCATTCACAATTATTCATCACTAAACTCCAGTGAACTTGGCATGATGCAAAGTAATATGTCTTTGTGTTGGACCAATGAGATTTCACTATTTGTGTAACAGAACAGGTGTGCATCTGTAGTCACTTTACATTGACTTGAATTTAATAAGAAACTATCCATTGTGCGAATGTAATGTATTTGAAGAGAGATGAAGTGTCGCCGCAGCACCTGTACAAGTTATGATCCATGTGAGTTGTGTGAAGTTAGTCAGCATCTAACTATAACTACACACACCCACTCAAATCTGTCTTACACAACTGGATGTGCTGGTTTAACAGGTTGGGGTGTGAAAGACTTCTACACAAGAACTCTGATACTGAAGATAATCTGTCTTTAGTCTCGCTCAGCATTTACTGGCAATTTTATGACTAAATAAGGAATCGGTATTCTTACATGATTTACTTGGCTTTTCAATAACAAAGCTTTCTTTGTATTTACACCTAAACAGTTAATGCATTGCCTGTCAATGACGTACAGAGCATCATGAGGTCATTAATATTCACTGACAGTCTGATGATTTCTGGTAAATTCCGTTTAACTGCAGTCGAATAGTTTGCAAAAACCTTTACCTATTTCATGATGAGTGACCTATTTTTCAAATACAATTAGTTAATCATTGCTAAGTATTATATTCTCTAATAGCTTTACAATAATAATACTGCCGTTTATACTATAATAAGAATTGGACTTTGATGCGAATCTCTTCGTCACACACATAAATAAAACCTCTAGTTATGTAACTTGTTGACTAGAGATGGGTGATGTGAGGTAATAAGGGAATAAATGCTGTAATGATCTTAAAAATGGCTTTATTAAAAAAAAAAAAACTTTGAGATCGTATATGAAATATAGTATTTTTGGTCATGGGGAACATTAGATGTTTTGAGTACTTTGCACCACCAGTGGCTAGATTAACTGTTCATAACAAAGACATCAAACTATTAAACAACTAACTGTTTCCTTATAGGATCATAAAATCAGATCAGAATCACACACACATCAACACACACACGCGCATACATGCACGCACACACACCCTTCACATTTCTATTATGTATTTAATAATTTTTATTTAATATAAAAAAATATTATATTATACAATCTATTGCGAGGAATCTAGTTTTTTTTAAAGGATAATTTTTTTATTTTATGTACATTTTCCAGTGATTACGGGGAGGATAGTTGATCATTTATCCATTGACACAAAAGCGATTCAGGTGCATGAATCATAATATTGCACACAGTAGTTTACCGCATACTCCACAGATCACAACTGCACAATGCAAAAGGCCTGAAGCACTTATTTTGTGGGTGTGATCGTCTCATTACCTCATTTGAATAAATCCTTTAGTGTCTTGCCTGTTAAAGCAACACTTGACAAATCTTCTGAATTATTAATATTAGTGGCCGCAGTTAATTCTTGAGTCATGTACTTCAAACTCTTGCACAGGTATAACACCAACCACATTACCCTTACATTCAATTCAATTTTATTTATATAGCACTTTTCGCAATTGGCAATTCAAAGCAGCTTTACATTAATAGAAGCAGGGAAAAACACAGAAAATTCGACAGATAGCATAACATAATACAGATAGCATAAGCAGCTGAATTTGCTACGGCTATGAATCAACATTGTAAGCGAGCGTATTACTAATGTAACATATAGAAGAGGGTGCTAAGTTAAACCAATGAAGGCTGACTCCCCGGGTTGAAAAACACACTAGGAAAAAAAACCCCAGACTTTTTTAGCTGGGGAAAAAAGTTCTAGGAGGAAAAAACCCTTGGGAGATATATATGTATATTGTATGTAAACGAGTAAGGAGATTAAACGGGTTCTTCCAGTGGTCGCTGGTCAGGCATCAGCTGGGCATCACGTTGAAGGACAGCTAGTAAATCAGGGATGTTACGACCTTCACATTTACCGGAACTGGGTCTGTTTGTCTCATTGTCCTCGGGATCGAGGACGATACAGGGAGAGAGAAACAAAATCCTATTAGCGTAGGGGCCGTTCACATGTAATGCAAGTGTCACACAGTGATGTGGTTTAAGTCAGCTCGGTTCCAGACAGGCTAACTATTGCGGCATAAGTATATTACCCATAGTTGAGGATTTAGCAAATTTGTGGGCCCAGGGCGAATCTATGTATGGGGCCCCCATCTGATCTTTAAAGCAGAAACAGAAACTTGTTTGACTAAGGCCAGAAGCCCCACTATCATTGTTAATACTAACGTACAGTGGCAAATGGTTCTGTATGACATACTATTCTTAAGACCATCGGAAAACGCCAAAATCGCAACCCGACCATATGTGCCAAATTAAGACTCAACCGTCTACTAATTCAAAGTTTCAACATATTTCTTAAGAACACTAATAAAATTGATCATGCTTTGAAGTGTTGATGATAATAAGGTTTTAATTTATTACATGTGTGGCGGTGGTGTCAGATAGTAATATAATTGTGCTTTAATAAATAATACCACCTATAGCGGTCACAATGAGTGCTGGAGGCACGGAAACATTCAGGAGAGGTGGCCAGTCATCACAGTAATATATGGTACTGAATAATGGCTATGTACACTATGATATTTACATTCGAAGACTTTTACAGAAGTGCACTTCCATCATGATAATTTCACACACGATAAAGATGGTATTTTTTGTAAAGAATTTCTCAATCATGCCATTGCTCAATATTGTCAGATTAACCTCTGAGAGTTTTAGTTGTTTTCCTTGAGCGGGTCACCATAGAGGTCCATTCTCAGAATGCTGCGTAATGGATACAGCGAATGTTCTGTTATCAGGAAGGGAATGCTGAGGAAAAATGTGGGAGTAATGTCATGTAACACATTAGACGCGTCTCCGGGTGGGAATATGGTAGACGTCAAGCGTTCAGAGTAGTAAGTAATAACCTAAAACATGTCTGGCATGCAGGGCTGCGGTGCCAAGATGTTCCTCCTCTCCATTTCAGGATCCTAAAATGGGGCAGAGGAGATCCTGGATTGTGTCAGAACATGTCGGGACATCCCTCCATACGTTAACGACTCAAGCTGGGTCACTTTTGGGCATTCTTAACATCGTTCCTGTGTCGCTTTATTCATTTCATTTCATTGATCGCACATCTTCACCTTGTGGTCTCGTTTTTACCTTGGTTTCCTCTTGCATAATACATCGGCTCAGCCGGCGGTACACATTGTTCTTCGGTTGGTCTTTATGAAGTCACCCATGACTCATTTTCCACACTGCTGATTGGTGTGCTGTAAAAAGATCTTTTTGTGTCAGAGTAACGGTGACAAAGCAGTCACAATACACAGGAATACAAAAGTAAGTGTGCTTTGGGGCGTCAAAAGGGCGTGAGTCATGAGTTCTGAAGCAACAAGTTTCTGAGAAACGGTCATTTTTGGAGGCTACAAGAGTGGAGAAAAGAAGCGATGTGAGCAGACGTGTTGATTTTAGTCGGGCTTTACCCGGGCGATTTTCCAGCTCTACATCACTGATATCGTTGCTAATCCACATACAGAACAACATGCACATCACAGTTGTGTTTCAGATTTTTTTCCATTCTGCTCTGTATGAAAGGCTTGTTGTACGGGTGAGGCAGTCCTTCCCATTGAGTCACTGCTACTATGCAAATATTCTTACAGCAGCATGCAAAAGTGATGGAAATGAGCCCATCTTTATATCACGGTGGAATGTGCCGGAAGGGAAGAACTGGAATATGCGCTCTTTCTCTCTCTCTCTCTTTCTTTTAAACAGACATGGGCTGGTATCAACTGTTTATTTGTGAAGTCCAGACTAAAGTCTCATATTCTAATAATTTGATTTTACTCATTGATTTAATTCAATCTTTGATACGATCTTACTCTGTAAATATTAAAGGGGACATTTCACAACACTTTTCTAAATTTAAAATAAATCTTGTCCCCAGAGTATGCATGCAAAGTTTTAGCTCAAAATACCACATATTTTAGTTTATTATAGCTTGTTTAAATTGTCACTTTGTAGGTGTGAGCAAAAATGTCCCGCTTGTGTCCTTTAAAATGCAAATGATCTGATCTCTGCACTAAATGGCAGTGCCGTGGTTGGATAGTGCAGGTTAAGGGGTGGTATTATTAGAATAATATCCCCTTCTGACATCACAAGGGGAGCCAAATTTCAATTACCTATTTTTCCACATGCTTGCAGAGAATGGTTTACCAAAACTAAGTTACTGGGTTGATCTTTTTTACATTGTTGTAGAAGCACTTGGGACCCAATTATAGCACGTAAACATGGAAAAAGTCAGATTTTCATAATATGAGCCCTTTAAAGATGTCAAGATTATTTTGTCACAGAATGTTTCTTATATTATTTAGGATGATATTAAGTAGAAAACTGTAAATTACAAAGCAATGTTTCCACAGGAATTAAGACCCTGCAAGGAACATTTCATGTTTTATCCCAAATTTAAGTGCATTCTGCTGAAATTAAACAAAGACTATTTTAGGATAAAAGTTTTTTACTATTTAATGAATCATATGATGGTTTCTACATCCTAATGGTTGTAAAAATGTAACCCCCTGACATGATTTAAGTCAAAATAACGGAGTTGATTTTCTCTCTGCACAGAATCATCGCTGTTGTCTCGCGTGGGCTCCGCCCCCATGGACCTGCGCGTAGGTGAGCGTCTGGTTCGTCCAGGTTCGGACACAGCCTTCCTGTCTCCTCTTCATCCTCCTCTGCTGCTCAGTCCCTTCAATACCCAACACTGTTCCCAGTACAGTCAGCCGCAGATGCAGCGTATACAGGTACATGAGCCATTTAAAGTGAGATTACACTGACCCCAGGACAGCTAAAGTATCCTGCGGTGTGAAATAAATGATATTGTTTAATATTAAAATCATTTTTATCCATATAAACCCATTTGAATTATTACATTCAATCACTAACATCAGATTTAACTTAAACATTGCACATGACATTCATAAGAAATGTTTGTTTTTACTTTAAGTATTTGCTCATAGCATTTTCCTTTTGAAAAGCAACTTACAGGTTATGCTTGCTTGATGTTGATGTGCACTAAACACACAAACACATCACATGTGAGTTATAGTACATGCTTTCCAAATTACGTGTTACTGTCCATACCAGTGCAGACACAAAAGACACAAAGCAAACATGCTCGCATTCCTCACAAGCTTTTCCAAACACCTAGAGCCATTACGACATCTGAAACACAGAGCGCACACGTACATGGAGAAAGGCGTCTTATCAGATACTGTATGTTTGTGTTTATTTTAACAATGTCTTTTATAAAAGGGTTTCTTTTGTAATGTGTAACACCTAAGTTTATTGCATCTTTCTTGTTGAAATGTTATCTGATGTTTACAGACAAATAATATGTCACTTGAAATGGAAGATGATATTTTTGTGTTATGTACACTTAGCAATCTTGTTAGTATTGATATGAATCATTCTCAGTAAGTTCTTTCTTATGTTGCAGTTTAACATGGAGCAGCATTTACGAGATCAGGAGCAAGCCAAACAACAGTTACAACAACTTAAACACAAGGACAAAAGCCAACAGAGTGAGTTCAACATCATCACGTAGAAACTTCCTAAAACACTGTTTTAAATATATATTTCTTTTTTAATAAAATGCATTCAAAGCAAAACACGTCACCCCCCAAAAAGCGGCATCTGTTTCTTAATTAGTCAATACGATGTCAGTAAGGCCTTGTACACACTGCAATCTTTCGGGAGGTACAACCACTTTTAAGACTGAATTGTGATGATTGACACAGAGGTAACCATAGCAACGTTCTGCCATCTTGCATGGTTATCACTAACAACTTTGACCAAAATAATAATACACTATTCTGTTTTGCAAAAACCTCCGGGTTGGCGTTGTGTGTTGTACGCATTTGTGAGGCTGCTCCACAAAGTGCTGTCTCGCAGTGTTGCCAGGTCCTCGTCTTTTTTGTACCATTGTGATGTTTAACCATTTATGGCTTTTGGCTCATGAAGCGATTAGGTTTTTGGTATTATTAAAGTGTGAAGGTGCTGGTCACAACATTTTGATCTTTGAGGTAAAGCATTTAGATTTATTATAAAAAATTTTGTTGTTCGCGTTTTTCATGCAAGATCTGGCAACATTTATAAGCAAACGCTTGTGCCTCTGTGATTTTCTGCACAGAAGACTTTTTCCCCTTCTAGGCATTTATTTTTTTAGACGAGAGATCTGTCATGTCAATGAAACACTTCATCAACAACTAGTTGTTTAGTTTAGTTATGGAAACGCTATGCAGAGTTTCTTTTTAATGCGGTTGTCACTGCCTGCATTTATTCGGTTGTTGAATGCGGTTGTCAGTCCCGTAAATGACTAAAGTGTGTGTGTACAGAACAAGATTAAGCACTAAAAGGTGAAGTGACAACTAATTTATATGCAGTTTGTATGAGGCATACGTTGATTGTGTTTTCTGACATTGAAGTGTGCACTGTGCAGCAAACACATTTTTTTTTTATATATATATAAAATAATTGACAACATTAAAGTACAGTGTGCTAACGCTTTCTTTAATAAAAGCTCTTCTCTGAAACACGGACACGGGTGCCTCCGGAAATAACGCTGAGAGTAAAAACAAAACCTTGTGGTTAAAAACATATGGGCGGAGTTTCTATTAAAGTGCATGGGAAACCCGTTGTTCTATAAAGGGGATGTGTTGTCATTTTACCACTTATGGTCTGTCGCTTACAGCAGTTACATACTGTGTGCTTCAATCGAAAACATGTAATAGAGTTGTATTGTAGTTACTACTTCTATTGTCTGGAGTAGATAGACATGATGATGCAGCAGTACTTTCAGTATTTGTGTGCAGAAAAATTAAAAAGAATAGTTGTTTTTATTTTATATATGAGAATCCTGATCCATCACAAATATCATAGTAAACATCACAGATATGATGTTTGAAATTATATAATTATGTCATGATCTGAATTCTATTCCCGTCAGGTTTGCCCAGTTTGCTATTTTTATAACCTAAGTTTGCATAAAACAGAGTATAAATGACGTAGACTAAGCAAACAGATGAAATCATGAGTAATTTAATTTAATCTTAAAAGCACATTTCTTCTACATATGCTACCGTTGATACAGTCAGAAGTCTGCAGGTGCCACGCAAGCATCTCTCATTTGACCATCAAGTTTTTTTATCAGTTTTGATGCTAAATCGAGCTGTAAAAGTACTTTCAGTGAGGTAAAATTACATGCTTTGTGCAAACAGCAACCATGTCAATATTGACTGTGTTGGTCAGTGGCTGTATGACGCAACTGCCCCGTAATGACTGCTCAGGATGAAGAGGGAGGCACTGAGTCAACATACAGTTTCCTTCTTCTGACCTCACAACAACCTCATGAATCATGATCAAAACAATACAATTATGATCATATATATATCAGGGCCACACCCTTTAAAATGCTGGGGTAAAAAAATCTAAATTATATTTAAAATGATTAATAATGAATTAAAGAGGAAAGCATATATAAAAATAGATCAAATATGTTAAAGGGAAATTCCACTTTTTTTTGAAAATATGCTAATTTTCCAGCTCCCTTAGAGTTAAACATTTGATTTTTACCGTTTTGGTATCCATTCTGGTGATCTCCGTTTCTGGCGCTAGCTCTTTTAGCATAGCTTAGCACAATCCATTGAATCTGATTAGACCATTAGCATCGTGCTAAAAAATAACCAAAGAGTTTCGATATTTTTCTTATTTAAAACTTGACTCTTTTGTAGTTACATCGTGTATTAAGACTGACAGAAAATTAAAAGTTGTGATTTTCTAAGCAGATATGGCTAGGAACTATACTCTCATTCTGGCGTAATAATCAAGGGCTGTTTCTTAAAGAACGGACTTGCGTTCTCGTGAAGATTGGTCTTGCCAGGCGACCTTGTAAGAACGAACTCAGAAGGTCACGAGAACACAGAACGCACTTTTGAGAATTGAGATGTGTGCGATCTTCCTGTTGGTCACCCGACCTCCCCAGAATTCAGCGCGCAATGCATCCTCGATATCCATAACACATCTGGGTATTTTCACACGTCCTCTGTACTTGCGTTCTTGAGAATTGGAATTGAACTTCGCCGGTTAATGATGACATAGAGCGAGGACACAAGGACGCAAGATCGCTGAAGAACGCATATTGAGAAACAGCCAAGGATTTTGCTGATGTAACATGGCGGCTGTAGCATAGTGATATCACACACTGGCCGAAAATAGTCCCCTTGGTTACTTTCAGTAGCAGGGGACTATTTTTATGCACTGCGTAATATCACCACGCCTGCTGCAGCCATGTTACGGCAGCAAAGTTCTTAATTATTACGCTAGAATGAGATTATAGTCTTAACCATATCTGCCTATAAAATCACAACTTTTATTTTTCCATCGGTCTTAGTACATGATGTAACTACAGAAGAGTTTCAAATAGGAAAAATATAAAAACTCTTTAGTTACTTTTTTTGCGCGATGCTAATGGTCTAATCAGATTCAATGGATTATGCTAAGCTATGCTAAAAGTGGTAGCGCCAGGAGATCAGCTAAATGGATTCCAAAACGGTAAAAATCAAATGTTTAACTCAAGGGAACCTGGAAAATTAGCATATTTTCAAAAAAGTGGAACTCAAAAAGTGTACTGTTACTACAGCTTGATTTCAAATAGTTATTTGTTTTTTATTGTGCAGCATTGATGGATTGAGTGATGATTTATTGTTTATTAGTTTTAGTGGTTGGGGTCCACAAAGCAATACAAAAAAAAATAACCCAATACAAATAAATAAAATAAGAACAAAAATACACTCAATTAAAATAAAATCAAGTGATTGTTGTGAACTGATTGGCTGCTTGTGTTTTGATTGACAGGTGCTGTGGCCAGTGCAGTAGTGAAGCAGAAGCTCGCAGAAGTGATTCTGAAGAAACAGAAGCAGGCGGTGCTGGACCGAACAAACTCCAATCCTCTGAGTCCCCCGTCCGTCCCTTACCGGTCAGAACGCGCACTCAACGCTGACCCAAAAATGTCTGCGAGCGCCACAGAGAGATTTATTCATGTTTGTATTTTTACAGGGAGTTGGTCCCAGATCCCAGCGCTACCCTACAGCCGCTTCTGTCCTCCCCAAAACCATCTGTCAGCGAAGGAGCGGAAGAGCCTCCGCTGAGACGAGCCAGTATGTTTTTAAGATTTCCAAACACATTAAGTCTTTCTCTCTCTTTTTCACCTGAGATGGGTGTGTGTATTATTTAACAGGTGCGCTGTATGGATTCATTCCAGCTGTTCTGCTTCATTCAAACACACACTCCTTATGTGTCGCTCTGCCTCGAGCAGCACAGCTTTAACAAAACCTTACGTAACCTCACACACCTTTCACCCGATCCAGCAGGATTACTGCTTATTATGTAATAAATATAATAACAAAGAACCGATGACCAATAGCTCGCATCCTCCCTGCAACACTTGTTTTTGAATTCAACTTTTTTTACATTTGAGTTACGACACAAATGATACATTAAATTGTGTAACTTAAGATATGCTGTAAACAATTGGACGATTCTGTTCTCATTGTAACTGGACGACAAACTCTTACACAGTTATATCACTTTATAATGTATGTTTTGACATATAGTAGTTTCAGGACGAGAAAAATGTTTAAGTATTTCTTGACAGAGTTTCTATAATATATATATATATATATATATATATATATATTCTATAATATATTATACATGACCTCCTGTCCACTTCATATAGTTTAGTACAGTCTGTCACTATCACTTGGTACTTTGATTTAACATTGTTACCTTAAAAATTAACCCAAACCAAATTTATCACAAATCAATGATGGTCATGGATGAGTAAAAACAGAAGTAAATCCAGAAGAATAGAGCTGTCAAACACAGAGGAACTACACGCTACAGTTAACTTCCAATAGTGTGCAAAACTGCATGTATATTATTTTTAAACAGCTAGTCTGTCATAAGTAATCTCAAATTTTAAATAAACTGGTCTAGGGTCACCAGAAACCTATGAGATGTGTCTATTAGCATACATGGACACCAATTGAAGATAAATTACTGAGGAGAGTTTTTATTGAAAGATTTTTAGATGACGCTGCATTATAAAGTAAAGACCACACTGACTGATCTCAAAATAAAATTTTATAATAATATACTCCAATAAAAACTGATTTGACCTTTGAAATTGTCATAAATTTGCAGACAAACACAATGGTACATATATATATAAAAAAAAACAATGAGCACAAATCTTTTTATTAGATTTATTAGAAATGTAGTTTTTTTGTGTTGTGCGTGTTGCATGTTTTTGTTTAAGAGATTGTTTCTTCCTCTTCCAGCTTCAGAGCCAAACCTGAAGGTGAAGCATAAGTTAAAAAAGCACCTGAACACCCGCAAGAGCCCGCTGACCCGCAAAGAGAGCGCGCCGCCTACCGTTAAACATCGAGTACCTGACACACTGGGTAACCAACATCTTCTCACGTAGATCTGACAACTATCCATGCATATTGATATTGGTTTAGCGTGACCACAGAATGAATGACTGAGTGAGTTTAATACATACATTGATGTGCTGGTAAGATTTTCAATTCTCTTTCAGATTCATCTCCCAGCAGCAGCAGTACTCCAGTATCCGGCTGCAGCTCTCCAAATGACAGTCTGCCCAATGAGAATGGAGCGCTGCCCTCTAGTGCCAGCCTGTCACATGAGGTAACAGTCCTCATTTATATTATACACTGTATAAAAGGTCTGTTCAGTGGCTATTATTGTGCTATCAAAATTGGTGTGACCATCACTGGAATTGGTATTAAACGCATGACAGTTGACTAAAGGAAATGAATCGATTATGTACTGATAGTCGGGTCATGCAGTGAAAAGAGAGATTTTAAAGACAAATAAGTTTTTGTCGAGGTTATGATCGGCACACAGAGGCATGATGGGATTGAATGTTCATCCGGTGGGGGTTGTTTGTTGAGAAAGCGGAGCTCGAGAGAGTTTGTTTCAGGAGCGCTCCGCACCGCACTGACATATAATGACATGTTTTAAACAAAGACACTGGAGAAGAACAGCTGCAGGCAGCTGTCTGGATACCCAATCTCTTCATCCATCTCCTCAGCGCTTCATTACTCTGTGCTTCTTCATTTTAAGTCTTGCATAAATGCACGGCACTTCGATGGGTCACACGCAGGACCCTCGGCCGCTCTCACGCAACAGCCGAGCACTCAGGGACATTTAATGACTAACAAGATTGTTAGAGATCTTATTATCTTATATATATCTTAGAGAGATATATTTATTTATATTTGAAGAGTTAACTCCGTTTTTAACATTTTTGTCAAAACATGTTTATTATTATGTTATTATTTGATGCTACTTAGCTGTATTTTTTTAGTTATGAAAGTTTAAATCAGAACAAACGAACTGCAGTTGAATTTATATTAATTGGAATGCACAACCAAAAAACGAGATTTCTAAAAGATAAAAAAAAACTGAGTTATCTCGTTTTGAAACGAAACTCTTCATTTGCAGTATGCCATATTCGTGTGTTTTTATTCGTGTGTTAAAAAACGTTTTATTAAGTTTTTTATTAACTTTATATTAAGAAAATTTTAATTAATGGTCCCTTAACTCATTAAGCCATTTTTAAAAAAGTTGCCCGTCAGCATTTTTTTGTGATTCTCACAAAAGTTTCACAAAATGTATTCTTCTAAAAATATATAAACATACAAATATATCAAATGAAGGAACAGACCCTCTGCTTTCAAACAAACAATAAACAAACCAAACAAGGAAAAAAACTTTCATTCAATCTATATTTTTTTTCTCTGCTTATAAACTCTTAAATATGTTTATATATATTTTAGCAAAAATCTGAAATAATTGCGTTTTTGTGAACAATTTTTTGTTAGAGATCAGATTCAGAACATTTATCAAAACATACACAGAGTTTAAAATTAGTAAATATATTTTTTTGCTTCAGTTTTTTTAATAAATTGGGTAAGTGGATAATCACGGTATTACAGGTTAACATAAAACCTAATAAAATTTGTTTAGCAAAAAGCTAAAATAATTGCATTTTCGTGAACAAATTTTGGTTAGAGATTGGATTCAGAACGACTATCAAAACATACAGTTTAAAATTAGTAAAAAAATTTTTTGCTTCAGTTTTTTTTATAAAATAGGTAAGTGGATAATCGCTGAAAACCTGAAATAATTTTATTGAACAAATTTTGGTTAGAGATCAGATTCAGAACGATTATCAAAACATACACAGAGTTTAAAATTTGTAAATTATGATTTTTTTGCTTCAGTTTTTTTATAAATTGGGTAAGTGGATAATCGCGGTATTACAGATTAACATAAAACCTCATCATGAACACTTTTTTAATGCAGATGTTGTTAACTCGTCAATGGCGGGGAAAGAGTTAAAAGCAAAGTTTACCCACAAATGAAAATCCTGTCAGCATTTACTCACCTTCATGTTGTTCTTTGCGTTAGCAACGCAAAAAGTCACGGGTTCGAACCCAGGGAACACGCATACTGATAAAATGTTTACCTTGCAATGCACTATAAGTCGCTTTGGATAGAGCATCTGCCAAATAAATAATTTAAATCTAAATGTTCTACACCTGTATGAGTTTATTTTGTTAAACACAAAATTAGATTTTTTTAATGATGGTAAACATACAGTTGATAGCACCCACTGATTTCCATTGTATTTTTTTATCCTACTATGGATGTCAGTGGGTGCCATCATATTGATCAGTGGTGGTCATCATCAAAACATCTTTAACATGTCATATGAATAACATATTTAAACAAAAACCTCTGAACTATATACATGTCAAAGTACTTCTTTTCTAAAACGTTTTTTTTTTGTCATGTTGTCTCTCTCTCTCTCTCTAGGCTCAGAGATTGTTGTTGCAGGATGGATCTTTAGCTCACTTCACAGTGCAAAATCCATCCAGTCTCCCAACAATCACATTAGGACTCCCCGCCAATGCCAAGGTATCATCATGACCATGACAACCCTCTTATCCTCTTACATTAAAAACATCTCAGAAGACCTTTACCAAATACTGTCTCTCTCTCTCTCTTTCTATCTTTTTAGACGGAAAGTGACTTGAGTCCACTTAGGCTTGGCCGAGTGCCGATGGTTTCAGGTGGTTCTCCAGTGTTGGTTCCTCTGGGTGTTGAAGAGCAGACAGGACCACTCATGCAACCCGTTCTCATCTTGGAGCCCTCTGGACTTGTACACGCCCCTCTACTGGCCGGTACGAGCACTGCAGCAGTCTGATAATATTATACACAAGCACTATTAGCTTGATCCTAGCGCCACCTCGTGGTAACTATAGACATTATAATCACGACCAGAGTGCCAATGACAAGACATTAACTTTAAACTTCATGTGCCGTAAATATGTTTTGGTACATAAATAATAAAAAGTATATACAGAGTATTATAAAAAAAAATTATATAGGCACAGTACACACAATATACACCATACAATTTTACATTACACTTCATAGACTCACTAATGGAATATAAAATGTATTTATATTTTACTTTAAAATGATTGTGTGTTTATAATAAAATGCAGATAATACATGAACACATGAAAGAAAAGACTAGTCTGTCAGATTAACAATTTAAATACATAACTCATTGTATATAATACATATGTTTCCTATTTATAATTCGTGTGTTTAAAATGAGTTCATCGTGATGTTAATATACATTGTTCTATTTAAGTCGTTGTAATCCATTTTATGTGTTTATTTCCTATGTCGTATGATCTTCACTGCGTGGCATGATATTTTGATATCTAGCTGGAATGTTATGCTTTCATCTACTTCTGTTTTTATGAAAGTATAATCAGATTAGCCTGTGCTGTTTGTGATCAGTTCCAGGTCTGGGTCCGGTTCCGCTGCAGTTCAGCGCGTCTGGTCCTCATAAACCATTGAGCCGCACGCGTTCAGAGCCTCTTCCTCAGAGTCCGCGAGCTCTTCATCCTCACCTGCTTCAACAACATCACAGCGCGCAACTACTGGAGAGACTTAAACAACAGACTCACCTTGGCAAGGTGATCATATACTCCCATTCACAAAACTTAAATGACCAATAAACAGAGAGCATCATTATATAAACCATATAACCTTGATGTTTTCTATAGACCAATCGTGAATCGGTATGCAGATGCTATCATGACATCATCACATTAACGATTCCAACTTGAATATTGAATTACACACAAAAAATAGTTTGCACACCTAAGACTGAAAATACTTTGAATGGTGCTTTGTTCAGACAGACAGCAAACATTTCAGTTTTGGCATATCCTACTTGAAACAACTCAAAGTGAACCACAACAAACGGCGTAAAACCTGATTTTCCAAACCAAATTCATATGTGGCTCCAAATCCCATTAAAACCAGATTTTTGGAAGTCTGAACGGTCAGATTATCTGTAGTTGATTCACGATTTGAAACTAATTCATAGAGATTTATATTGTTGTGTCCTGCAGCTCATGTCAAAGTCCAGCGAGAAACCTCGTCTCAGACAAATCCCCTCGGAGGACATGGATTCAGAGGAGGTGGGGCCAACGGTCGGCGACGCCCACCAGAGCAGGTTGAGGGTGGAGTCACAGCGAGAGCTGGAGAGTCAAGAGGATCAAATACACTTACAACACACTCTCATCCTAAACCAGGTTAAACACAAACCACCAATCATGATCATACATATATAAGGGCAGTGGTTTTCAAACAGTTTTATAACATTTCATAAAATACATCAATTTAAAATTTAATTAAACGTCAGAAAAATAAGGCTACTAACCAAAAACCACTGTAATTTAATATGTATACATTTTCTTTGGGAGACCCGAAGGGATGCACAAGGGGGGCCGCATGCCAAAAAAGTTTGAGTAGCACTGTATTAAAGTATAGACAGATCCAAATAAATGTTATTATAGATTTAAACTTATTTAAATATAAACTAATACCAAATATTGATCATCATTATTTAAAGAATACATAGACAAAGTAAGTCTATACTTACAAGTCTTCAGATTCGTGACATTCTGAGATCATTTTCATGAATAATATTTTCCTTTCACAGTCAACAAAACAAAATCTATTTCTCATTACTGTAATTACTCTTCAATTTGATTGTAAATGTCATTGTTTTCTGACCAGATTACGCAACTAGTATTAAAAAACTATAAAAATACCTTGTGTGAACACACTGATTGTAAAATTTAAGGCAGATACTATCACAACTTCACAATTTAGAGAAACATTTCTCGTGAGTTACTTAATTCTTCCTGTGCAGTCACGTCTGTGGGAGACGCAGAAACAACTGCAGCAACTGCGCAGACAGACGGCCCACATGGAGACACTGGCCGTACCCATGATGCTCGGCGGCGCACATCGTCCTCTCTCGCGCACGCAGTCGTCTCCAGCCTCCACCTCGCTAACGCTGCCGGAAAAACCCGTATCCCTCACCACGGCGACAGAGCCAGCGCAAAGCCAACCCCGCTTCACTACAGGTACCGATCTCGATCTGAACACCGTTTACTAACATCCCAGGAGTCACTGAATGAATCGTTTGTTATCGTTTGTTGTATAGGGCTGGTGTATGACTCTCAAATGCTAAAACACCAGTGTACATGTGGTGATAATAGCAGTCACCCAGAGCATGCTGGGAGAATCCAGAGCATCTGGTCACGTCTCCAGGAGCGAGGCCTTCGAGGACAGTGTGAGGTATTTTTCTTTCTCTTATTTCCTAAAGGGGGCGCTGAATTATCTGTAAGAGGCGTCTGCATGAATCACCGTTGCTGTTTCTAATGCAACACCTTTGATGTTAATTGTGCAGAGTATTCGAGGAAGGAAGGCGACCCTAGAGGAACTTCAGTCCGTCCACACAGAGCGTCACGTTCTGCTTTACGGCACCAACCCTCTGAACCGCCTCAAACTGGACAACCGCAAACTGGCCGGTAATGCATCTAACACACACACATGCATTGGTCCAAACTGATAGAAACCAGTCAACTTTAGTTTGGCCAGCACAACGGCTCATTTTTCAGAGCAAAGACACGATCAACCGTGCCAACACACCAGTATAAGCAACTTTAAGACTTTTAAATGACTAAAGGCTTGGAAATCAGACAAAGACTCAATATGATAATGACAGATAATTCACTGTGTGTCCAACAGGCATACTGTCACAGCGGATGTTTGTCATGTTACCCTGTGGTGGAGTGGGGGTGAGTAAAAACGCACGCAAGGTTACATTTGCAAAAGTTTATAAATGCTTTGTGTAAAAAAGTAATATATGTATATGAATAATATACATGTGCAGGGGGGTGCACACAACATTTTTGGCCTGGTTCTCAAAGGAGCACCTGGAGATGTTTTTTGCTACTCTATTCATAGCACAGACATCCTGCATGCTGTCATCATCACTAATCTTCTGACTACTCTCTTCGACATATTTCTGGTAGAAAATGATGTGCATAAAATAAAACTCATATGCATTTCAAATATTGTTAAAGACAACTAAATGGCACGAATAAATACAATAGAACAAACATACAAATGAAATAAACAGTGCTGTTCATGTTTTCGGGTTGGTCCGTAATTTTCAGGTAGAGAACAGAAACTAAATAAAGTAATTAATAAAGTCATTTAAATAATCCTTATTGAAGTTACACAAGTTATTCAGTCAAGACAAAAACATTATGATTCGCTTTGTTTGTGGTTTGAATTAACTCTTTCCCCGAAAGCGTTTTTTTTTTAAGTTGCCAGCCAGTGCCAGCATTTTTCATGATTTTCACAAAAGTTTAATGCCTTCCAGAAAATGTTCTTCTTTAAATTTATAAACATACAATATATCAAATGAAAGAACAGACCCTCTACTTTCAAAAAACAAACAAACAAACAAAAAAACTTTCATTTTACTTTCATTTTCTTTTATCACCTTTCAAATATGGTTAGGTTTCTTCAAAAACACACATTTTTGAAAAAAAAGCTGAGATAATTGCGTTTTTGTAAAGGATAGAGATCAGATTCAGAGCGAACACGAAACCATTCACGGACATACAGCTGTTTTAGGGCATACTTCTGGGTTTTATAAGTTGCGGAAGAGTGCCTGGTGTATAATTTAATATAATACACCTGGATAATAGTGGTATTACGGATTGCCGGAAATACTCGTCATTGGCAGGGAAACATTTTCTCTTAAATGACATGGTGGGGAAAAAGTTAACATTTAAAACAGCATTAGGATTATACACTAAATGGCTCGTTATAGTTGTGCGTAGGTCCTACGGCGTAGCCGCGATGGCGTAGGTTCCGCGTCAGTTTTCATTTATACTTTGCGTCATCGTCCGCGTCGACATGCAAATAAATGCGCAGACCGCTGTTAGGCAGTATCCACGCGAAGAAGCTTAGCAGGTTAACCCACAAACAAAGAAGAAACAGCAGTGATGGAAGTAAATAAACAGCGACTTTTGTTGCAATTTGAGTTAAATCACTCCTCAGCTTGGCCCATCTTTGTTTTCACCGTTGCAAACGGAAATACCTATGACGCAGGTTTTTTTACCTGATGGGAGGGGTTCTGGTGGACCAATCACAGCGCTTGCGGTCCGCGTAAAACCTGACGCGTTGTTAAAATTTTTGTGAGGCGCACGTCAGGCTACGCAGAGGCTACGGATAACCTACAGCGTAGCTACGGTGTAGATCTTATGCAGGACTATAAATCGGGCTTAAAAAGGAAGGGTCAGTATTATACAGAAGACTCGGTTAGCCAACAACAAGGCAGCATTTTTTTAGAATGTACTGTCACTTTAAGTGCACGGATCCAATATATTTGTTACACACGCACTTTATTTCTCAACTGCTTATATTTATTTAATGTGTAAAAGACTACACTCTCAGAAATAAAGGTACAAAACTGTACCTTTTCTGTCACTGGGGCGTACCCTTTCTAAAAGTACAGCTTCTCAACTAAGGATTTCATTTTAGTACCTCAGAAGTACATACTAGGACCAAAGAGAGCTTATTAGTACCTTAAAAATACATATTAGTATCTCAAAGGTACATATTAGTACTAAATGTTTACATATATGTACCTAATGGTCCATACAACAACCTTTTTAAAGGGTGCAGACCCACTGAAAGATAGGGTACATATTTTGACTTTTTTCTAACAATGAAGGTCCCAAAATTGTATTCTGTTTTATATTCCTGTAAAGGTACCAAACGGAAACTTAGGGTACAGCCCCAGTGACAGAAAAGGTACAGTTTTGTACCTTTATTTCTGACAGTGTACTATAATCAGGGCATTTTGAGATAATTTTCTGTTAAAATGTCCACTCACGTGCAACAACACATTTACTAATTAGATTGTACTGGTGTGCTGTCTAAATCATTGAGATGCGATTTAGAATTGCATGCAAACAAAACTTATCAAACAGCACATAAGTATTAGGATCTGTTTTGCGTCTTTTTGTGGTTAATTATTTAAATTGGCCAATCGGGCAAGTGATGACTCTTGCATCGCCGTTAACAACACATTAATTTTAACACGTTTGTAATAATTATTTTACCAATAATGCACAAAAAAAAAACTTATGTTGCAGTTAATAAGGTACAATGTAACAAATTCCAGCTATGTTGGTACGCAAAAGTGCCTTTTAGCGCAGTGTCTGGTGCTCATTTTTTATTTTAACTCTTTCCTCGCCCTTGAGGAGTTATCTCGTCAATTAAGAGAAAACGCTTCTCTGCCAATGATGAGTTTTTCCGGCAATCCGTATTTTCGCTATTATCCACCAGATGGCGCTCTTACCCAACTTATAAAACCCGGAAACAACCCGTCAGGTTAAATAGTTCAAACTCTGTGTATGTTTTGATAATCGCTCTAAATTGAATTTCTATCAGAAGTCTTTCACAAAAACGCAATTATCTCAGCTTTTTGTTTATAATTTGGTATTTTTAAAGAAACTACTCATAATTGAGAGGTGATGAAAAAAGAACAAATGAAAATGAAACTTTTTTTGTTTGAAAGCAGAAGGTCTGTTTTTTCATTTGATATGGAAGGCATTAAACTTTTGTAAAAAACATAAAAAATGCTGGCGCTGGCTGGCAACTGTTTTTAAAAACGCTGGCGTGGAAAGAGTTAAGTGCACTTGCGCACCTGCGTACCTGTTACGTGCACCCCTGTACATGTGCACTTAAATCATTGGCTCTTTTGATCTTATGTTTTTAAAGCCTTGGATTTGTGAACTACAGAGGAAAGAAAGTTTAAATCATATACAAAGCTATTGCTATATATAGCAGAAGTTATGTCGATTATTCTAATAATACTTTTTATGTTGCTTGCGTTTTCTATTCTCTTATTTTTCAAACGTCACCTGTAGGATTACACAAGTAGGTCATAAAGTAAGTAAGCGTAACAGAATGATGTAAGGGTGAGTAAATGATGACATAAATGAATTTTTATTTTTAGCCGTACCGTGTCTTGTAAGTGTGAAGGTTGTACAACATGGCATCAAAGCAATGACCCAGGATCAGTGTTTCATAAACGCCGTTCCCTTTCGCGTCCAAATGTGAGGTCAGAGAGCACTGGCCCGATGCAGGCAGCACCCCAGCTGAATATTTTGAGAAAATGTTGAAACTTTTGCTCTGACGATGGATCTCGGAGCAGGTCCGTGTGGAGTGATTGGAACAATATGTGCCATGAGGGATAAAAGGAATTCCAGCCTTCTCATTGTTCACAGTGCCAAACCACAAGCAATGCAAGTTCTGTGAAAAAAAGATGGGGGAAAATGAAAGAGAAAAGAGAAGAGGAAGACGTGGGGAACAACAGAGAAAAGGAGGAATGTTATAACCTCATCCGTGGCCACCCCGCGATCTCCCGCTCCTTATGTGCAGAGTTTTGTAGAATAGATCCATACCGGCACGGTGAACGATATTCCGAATTAGTGTTTGAGATCGAATCACTATTACTATTGCTCATACACTATTGTGTTTTTCATTGGAAATGATCGATACAACACAAATATCATGGCGGAGTCACCTTTCTCTGCAAAGAGATTTTGTGCTCGACTGATGATTTCAAAGCTGAGCTTTGTCTGTGAAGCGGACGTTATTTACACCACAACGCCGATGTGTTTACATTCACTTTAGACATGATCGACTGTGTTAGTTTAGCATAAATCTGCACTTTCCAATGGGTTTGTGTGGATGCAGATATTTGGTTCTTTATGTGAATGTAGATGCTGGTCGGATGAGTGAATGTCAGGTCACATCACATCTGATTTTGACTGTTTACTCACATGCAGCAAAATCAGATCGCTGCCAAATGTGTGTGAACAAAACAGAAATGATTGACAGATCTAAGGGTGGGATCTTTTCCAGCAAACACACCCTAGCAACTACCCAGAATACCCTAGCAACCATGTACCAATACATGAATGGCACCAAGCTTTGCACATCGTTGTATTTCGAGATAACCGGAGAGATAGCAGGTGATTTTAATTTTCTCATTAATCAATGCAAAGATGAAAAATCCATGTTTATGCTAAGATGCAGACCACACAGAAAGATATTTCTACATACCTTTCCCTTTACACATAACAGGATATCTATTTATAGTCTGCGTCATTCAATCCTTGTGTGTTCTTGAAATGTGGTTTATTTTCTATAATTTATAACACACACACACGCACACACTTAGCCTTGTGAATGCTTTTAACAAACATAAGCATCTAAATGCTTTTGTGAGCATGAGTGATCTTCATACAAATATGCTTGGATAAACATCATTTCGTCTTAGTTCTGCTGGCCTAACATCTGTTTGAAAGCATACAGCTGGTTATATACTCATCTATTAGATTACGGTCCGGTTTATTGATCGGGAGAATTAAAAATGAGGTCTTTAAAAGTACGTAAAAGCGACTTAATATTTAACGTCTGTAGTGTATGGACCGACTGTCTGGGATACGGGTTGATGGACACATTTCAGTATTATCTGTTTCAGTAAAACCGCCCGTCCTGCGTCACACGCCGCTGGCATCGTGCTGCAATGCCCCTCAGTTGAACCGCTGTTTGCGGCTTTGCAGATTTATGAACGTTGTTCACGGCTGTCATAATGATGAATGCGTCTGTGCACGCCAAGACATTCAGCTACATCATTTTATTCTGGCAGAACGGGTGACTGACATCGATTATTTGTTATTCGCGCGGTGCCGAGGGGTTTCGTGACCCTGAGTTTGGGTGGAGGCGCTTGTTCGTGGCACAAACTGTGAGGTTTGAGATTTAAATATGCATGAATCAACAGAAATGAGTTTTATTTAATAATTGGTGCATGTGGTTACATTTAAACGGATCGTCCGTCCCAACATCTTAATTCTGTCATCATTTACTCACGCTCATGTTGTTAGAAACCCATAACCAGACAGACTTTTAGAATAAAGTGCTAGGCACAATCTAGTAACCAGGAACATCACTTTTAAACTATTTTTTTTTAAAATCTTTGTGTGGCCATTAGTCTTTTTTTAATGTTTGGTTTAAATATGTTTTTTATCGGCAGGTGGACAATGACACCATCTGGAATGAGATGCACACATCCACAGCGTCTCGTATGGCGGCCGGTAGCGTTACCGAGTTGGCTTTCAGAGTGGCTAAAGGAGAGCTTAAGGTCTGTCTGAAATAATATCTGAAAATATTATGTTGATTTTTCATCATCATTGACTTTACAGACACAAGCCCCTCATCTGAACTTCATTCTGAAATTTGTTATTGTGCTCATTTTTTCATTGGTTGACACCCTCGGTTTATCTCATCTTTGCTCTGAATACAGTCATTTTTAGTAGTTTTCTGTGTATTTAATCATATTGTAGCTATAAGTAAGGGTCAACCTCAACATGCTATCCTTTTACCTACTGTATATCTTTGATAAATCACATATTATTTCATGCATTTGCTAAATCTATGCTACAAACTCCAATCAGGGCCGGCACGTCCAACAGGCAATGCGGGCGATTGCCTGGGGCCGGATGACAAGACGAGGGCCCTCCAAGCATATAAATAATTTTGTCATTACACAAACCGCATAGACGCAATCACCAGGATATACGCCCTGCTT
This sequence comes from Misgurnus mizolepis, assembly GCA_025389145.1. NCBI lineage: Eukaryota > Metazoa > Chordata > Actinopteri > Cypriniformes > Cobitidae > Misgurnus > Misgurnus mizolepis. The sequence continues at coordinate 14,634,859 of JAIFKI010000022.1, read as the reverse complement.
GCGCAGGGACCTTATTGATTAACGCCTAGGGCCCCATAACCCCATAGGCCGGCCCTGACTCCAATATACCAAAACCCATTCTGAATAGTGTTATTAGATTCAGTGTTGAAAAAAAGATCAAATAACTTTTTGACAGTGAGCTACAACATGAATCGGGTAGTGTACGGCTCAGTAAGTGTTTCAGGGAAATGTCTTTGTTAGTTTAGCTGACAGCGGTGGGCCACTTGTTGAAGCACTTTGGTGAAAACATCATTCCTGTGTGAGAGACGACTTGTAAATGTTGAGTTAATGACATGTTGGTTTTTATGTTTCAGAATGGCTTTGCTGTGGTCAGACCTCCAGGACATCACGCAGATCCGTCCAATCCCATGTAAGTCTGATCTCTTGGCTGTTGTGTTACGCTGAATGATTATATCTACATATATTATAATATACAGTACGCTCTTATTGTACTTGATTCATCGGTGTCTGTTATACCAAAGAATTAAAACGTCTTTGTAATCTTTCATCAAAATGTAATAACCTGAATGTCTTAAAGGGTTTTCGTTTTGGGCTTATTTTTCAGTCTTTTCCCTTCAAACACATCATTTAGAGATAACGTTTCATTACCCAATCCATTCCTCATGGATAAAATCAAGTCCTGTTCTTTCTCAGTGAATATCCCGTTTCACTCAGAAATACATCAGATGTTTAAGAGTAAAATGGGTTTTGAATGTCCTTTCATGTTCATTTGAAATTCTTTTGTGAGTCAGTGGTCATATTTAGCTGGCATACTCTTTATATATATGGGTTCGAGTCTTGCACCTCTCTGATTCTCTCTCTCTCTACCCATGATTTTCTGTCAACTTCATCATAACATATCAACTAATATAAAAACAATCTGAATGTCAGGATTGTATGTTGTGCATATAAGATGGGCTTATTTATCATAGTTCTCAAAAGTCCTGAAGTTCATTTGTGTTTTTAATGATGCACTACATAACTGTTTGTGTGTGTACAGTGTGTGTACTGTGTGAGTTTGCGTGTGTGTGTGTGTGTACGTGCGTGCGTGCGTGCGTGCGTGCGTGTGTGTGTGTGCGCGTGTGTGCATGCATGTGTGTGTGTCTGTACAGTGTGCGTGTGTGCGTGTGTGTATATTTATGTGTTTATAATGAAGGTTTGGAGGGAGCTGGAGGAAAGACACAGATTTATTTTAGTCATTATTATTCTGCTGAATTCACTATTTCCTAATTTCTCAGTGTTTCGCATCGCTCACTTGTTGGCTATCTTCGTGAAATCATGAATCCTCAGCTTTACACTTCTACAGGGTTATTGTTGGATTCCTTTGTAGTTTCACTCACAGTTCCTTTGTAGTTTAACTCATTCCCTGCCAGCCTTTTTTTAAAAAGTTGCTGCCAGCTTTTTTGTGATTTTCATAAAAGTTTTACAAAATGCCTTCCAGGAAAATTTGTTTATAAATATATAAACATAGAAATATATGCTTTTAAACAAACAAACAAAACAGGAAAAAAACTTTCATCCTATCTTCATTTGTTCACTTTTTATAACCTCTTAAATAATTTAGTTAGAGATCAGATTCAGAACAATGATAAAAACATAGAGTTTACAATGATGTGGAATTAGCTGATGCTTCAGTTTTATAAATTGTATAAGAGTGCCATCTACTGGATAATAGCTGAATTATAGATTACTGTAAAATCTTTTCAGAGAAGTGCAATGGACTCTATGCACGCTTAACTTCCGCGTTTGACTCAAGGCTGCTATTCAGTTTCCGGTACGGGAGATTTAAAGCAGAGTGACGGCAGAATCGCTAAATTTACTTGTTGTTTGCTGGATTTACCCAAATTTACAACCTGTGATGTGTGAAGAATTGTCCAGATGTGCAAACTCGAGAAAGGTTGCAAGTCGTCTTATCTCTGTAATCATTATGATATGTTCATCATACTAGCAGAGCTTACATTGTGCTGTTTTTATGATTCAGGATTAATGTTTTTGTAATGTTATCTTAAAGTGTCAGGTAAATTAAAAGATGTAAATGAAATCTCACTGCTATATGAGGATAAAGCAACACGAACTGCAGCAGGACTTATATTAAATGTGACGTTTAATACCTTTTTTTTGTATATTCACGTCGATTGTCAAAACATTTTTACTTGGATATTTTTGAGTCATATCTTGGAACTTTATAGGATATAAATAACAACGCAAAAAGAACTATGGTAAAGTCCATTTAAGAAATCTATTCCATTATTTGTTTATTTCTTGTGCTGTTTGTTTATTTTAATACCCCGTGTATTTAGTTTGTTGTGTGTGTGTTTTATTTTTCTCTGAAGTTATTCTTGTTGTCATTGATATGAATTTTCTATTTGTCTTTTGCATTTGTTATTAATAAAGCATAAATGCGCAAAATACACGTTTTTTACTGTTCTAACATTTTGCTTGTATAACCACAGATGTTCGCTAGTACTGATGATAACAATTATACAAAATTCATAAGTATATCAACAACAGATGAATAGCACTGTTATCAGTGCAATTTCTATCTAAAACTAGTGTTAATGCAGATACAGGGTAGCAGTGTAGAAGTTGTCATGCTTGAGTCTAATGCTGTAAACACTATGACACACACCAGTGGTGGCTAGAAGTTCGGTTCTCCCGTCTATAAAAATATACTTTCATACGTTTAAATGTCATTATGGTATTAAATGTGAAGTATAAGTTATTTCTATGTAAATTAAACAACCATCAACAAAATTTGCAGTGTTATTTTGGCTATTTTGGCAACCAACGTTCCTGAATATCATTGAGCTCTATGACTGGCGGAAGTAGTCCAGCATCCTGAGATTTCACCGGAAATACGTCAAGCACCGCCGTGCATAGAGTCCATTGGCAAGGAAATGTTTTTTCTTAATTGACGATATAACTCGTCAGTGGCAGGGAAAGAGTTAATGTGTTTATAATATTGTTGGTGTACTGTGATTAAAAATCGAATTAATTAATGAAATGATTCTGTTTGTTCCTCATTTGCTTTATTGACAGGGTGAACTTAAAATCTAAGTAAAAGAATCTTTGTCAGAATGCGTTAACATGCTTAAAAATCTGTCACACAAAATGTTATTCAAGTTCATCTCATTATAACAGTATAAATGCATTTATATTTCCCTTACAATTACATGTATATATTTACAATTATAGTTCATATAGTTGTATTACATATGTGCACACTTTCAGTAAATGAATGTGTTTGTTTTCTCCTGTATAGTTTTATTGGATAGTTTTTCAAAAAATATGTTTTATAATTGATTTGTTAAAGTGAAATATGATGGAAAGTATCTGAGCAATTACAGCATTATGAATATGACATTTTCAAAAAGAGAATGCATTTATTACTAACATATTGGTAGATGATAAGAGTCCAGAAAATATCAGAATAGTTCAATGTTTTCTGTTTTAGATGAGGGAAATATACATGGATGTGACAAAAAGTGCTTTGTAGAAATTGAATTAAAAAGCATACAAAAAATAAAAAGAGAAGACATAAAATGTATATATTTTAAAAAAATGTATGCACAGTTATGAGGTAGAAATAACTTTATAGATGTGACAATTCTGAAATCTGCACTTAGCTAACTATGCACAATCATTTGAAAAAAAAAATGTTTGCACTGGTATATAATCCAACAAATATTGACATCTGAGATATAAGGACACTTAAAAACATTTGGTTAAAACTTTAATGAAATGTTGACATTTGCATGGAATTGCTCATCTTACTCTTTATTTCTGTGCATTTCTCTCTTATAGGGGTTTTTGTTTCTTCAACTCGGTGGCGATCGCTGCTAAACAGCTCCAGCAGAAGCTCAATGTCAATAAAGTCCTCATAGTTGATTGGGTGAGAGCTCTTAACTTAGTTAATGGAAATACTTTTTTACCAATATTCTGTGATCGGTGTTGAAAGGTTAGCTCTACTGTACTCAAGTGTCTTAGTTGTTTAATACAATAAATGTGAATCAGTCTACAAACTCATGAGTTACCAATCAATGCTGAGCTTAACTAGCTGCACTTTCACTCCCTCAAATCACAACACATTTCAGTGCAAGTTACTGCTAATGTTAATGTTAAAAAAATAAATGTACATGTACACATTAGGCAGACACTTTTTTCCAAAGCAACTTTCTTGTGCATTCTTGCCGGATCTTTTTATCTGTATGTGTGTTCACTGGAAATAACCTTTGTGTAACTACCACAATGCTCTACCAGTTGATCTACAAGAACACTAAATAAAACAGGTTAAGCATCTTTGATAATTTTGTGTTCACGATGCAGGACGTTCACCATGGCAACGGCACCCAGGAAATATTTTACAACGATCCGAGCGTTCTCTACATCTCCCTGCATCGCTACGACAACGGAAACTTCTTCCCTGGCAGCGGAGGACCGACAGAGGTTAGCGAACATTAAAATCACTGGCTCAAACAAAAATCTTTTCATTTTATTATCACACGGATAGGTAAAGCAGAAATCTGCACATGTCTGTCTTTAGCTCGAGCTGATTTGAATGAAGTGAATGTAGTATTTTGAGTGTGTGTCAGCAGTGTTGTGTTTGATTTATCTCAGGTGGGCTCAGGTGCTGGTGAGGGTTTCAATGTTAATGTGGCATGGACCGGTGGTCTGGATCCTCCCATGGGCGATGCCGAGTATCTGGCTGCTTTCAGGTACCGGTTTCATTGATTATTCTGTCACGTGTTGCTATTTAATAACTCAAGTCTTATTAAAATAAATAAATAACAGAAGACCTGATGATACATAGTCAAAAATAACCATTGATCCTCATGCTTTACAAAATGGTAAAGATAGGAATCATAAATTCAACCATTTATATTTCATTAAAGAAAACCAGAAAAATCCAATTCCTCATTCATTCCATTAGGAGCAAATCATTTGGGTTTATAAATGCCAAATTCTTCCCATTTGAATGTTTGTTACCATCATAGTATTATGTAGTAACCGTTTAATAAAAACAATAAGGGAAATTGTCAGTTTGACTTTTACTAAACAAGTTTCATGTTTGATCATGATGTATATATTAACCCTCTGGATTCGTATGAAATGCTTTTTTGATGATGGATGGGCTTTAAAATATTTCTTACTATTCAACTAACAAACTTATGAAGAGTCCGCATATGATTTAATATTTAACTTTAATTGTGTTCGGACAAAGAAAGGAAGTCGTATACACCTAGAAAGTCATTCAATAAATGATGGGTTCATTTTTATTATTTTTCAGTGAACTATTCCTTTAAGCGTGCTAATATTTGTGTAGATTTAAGGCTGACAGGCTGTCTTTAGAGTGTTAAATGTTTCCTCAAGGGCACAATGGTGCTCGGGGAACTCACCCCACATCCAGATGTTTAACCACAACCCCGCCACACCATTCACTTTATATGTCTTGTAAAGTGTCTACATGCCTCCATCATCATCATCAAATCAGAATTCAGGAGGAAGTATTTGGCCTTACATCATCAGTTTTTCTGTTGATTTTGGAAAAGCAGCTTCTTGTCGTTTAACCAAACAATAGAGATTATGACTCCAGCGGTCATGATGAACTTATCATTGTCGATTACATCCTTTCATTCGTATCTACTCTTATTGCTTCCAAGTTTTTTGTTTACACGATTGTTTAACTCTGATTATGCATTATAACCACAGACACAGACAGCGTGAATGCAGCAGAGGTGTTTGGGTTTGTCTGTAGACCTACGTCTGATAAGAAACGTCAGCTGATATTCAGAAAGTCAGAACTGAAGTGAAAAGCATCACAACAAAACTCAAACCCTCCTCATATGGCCATGACAGCTTTGTCCCATGATAGGATAGGATTATTGTAGTATTGTCACATCTGGATCATAATTGTGTGTAATTTGTTTTCAGGATATTCAGAATAAGTTTTGAATCAATGTATAAAACAACAACAAAATAATTCTGGACCACAGGTATAGATTGTTTTAGATGCATTCCCTGCATGAAATTTTTTTATTTCACATTGGGTGACGCAATAATGTGATAGGTGATGATGGGCTGAAATGAAAACATTTTTTTGGACCAGTATGTTGATTTTTTTTCCGCCGTCGCCCTGCGATGAAACATGAGTACAGTTAAGATGTTTGCTATAATCGTAAAGCTCTCCCATCTTTCAGATTGCTCCTGTTTTTGATACCCAACCATTTTTCCAAAAGACATAAAAGTGTGGAAGTTGATTTCTGATCCCATTGTAGATGTTTGATCTCAGCTGGACGTACTCTTTGTCTGGCTGTTGGCCAGTCTGTATCAGTCGAGGTGTTTATTGTAGGTTCAAATGTTTGCAGGGCTTCAAATGATTCCCAGCTTCTTCATCCGGAGGCCTCGTGAATGGGTGCTTTTATCCGACCTTTCTCAGCAAGTGTGTTTTGGCTTTTTGGGTTTTGTCCAGTCAGGCAGTGCTAACCACAACTTAACCAGGATCTCTATAGGAAAGTGGGTGGGCGTCTAAAAAGGCCTTTAAGATCTGAACGTTTGGGTAATGTTGTGCCTGTAAGCAGGCCGTCTCTCCTTAACTTCCTGTTTCTTGTATCCTCTTTCTTTTCGTTTTATTGGTCTGTAATGAACGCTACTCTCTCTCTCCCTTTTCCCCTCCACCCAAACTAAAATTGTTCCACACCACACAGGGGAGCGTGGGTAGTTTTATTGGTCTGGAGGGGAGGCGGAGTCGCTTACAACGGTGATGGTAGGCGGGTAGGTGGGGGGAGCATTGGAGGATCCTGGGTAATTAAGGCAAATGGCTCCCAGATGGCGGGCTGTCAGTGACGTGAGGAGAACGACAAGCTCCAAATATGAACCAGATGCAGCGGCGGTCGCTTTGAACTCGCTGGTGATGCGCTCAAGAGGCGAAATCGCTGGCAGGCCCCGCGTCCTCGAACGCAAGAAAGAAAGAGACGAGGAAGGAAGAGAGAAAGAGAGGGAGACTAATTCAAACACTCCAGTCATTTGGACAGTCACGCTGCGCTCCGGTCGGTTATGTTTTGTAAAACCTGTCAAATATAACAGCCGAGCCACTGTACGTTTTCGAACAATTTACTTTGTCATATGAAACGTATTTCTGTCAAAGCTTCCATCAGAACTGAAGGTTTCCATGAACTGACAAAATGTCTGTCTTAAGCGAAGCAAAAGATTTAGACACTCAAAAACACAAAATCATTTTTAATCAAATGAATGCACTAAATCAAGAGATATATTGGACTCCGCAATCTTATCAGACGAGCTGAAATCTAATCCAATATAAAACAGCCATGACTGTATACAATCTGACCATAATTATTTATACATCAAGTTTTTACATTACTTGAAAGCTGTAAATATGTTGCTTGAGATATATGTTGTACAATATATACTGAATTTATGTCTTGTGTAAGAGCTCTTGTTACTAGGATCTAGGGCTGAAAAACGATTAATCGCGACTAATCGTTTGCAAAATATATAAACACACACGCATATATATATTTATTTATTTGAGAAATATTTACATGTGTGTAAATTAAAATTTTTATATTTATATATAATTATAAATACTTAATATATAATTAATTATTATACACAATACACACACATATATCATTTTTATTCTGCAAACGATTAGTCGATTAGAATAATCGTTTTGGCGCTCAAACTTCTGAAAGTCTTATTCACCTCTTTCCTGGATATAATATGAAGTGAATGTGTTGTTATTGATGTTTAGGACGGTGGTGATGCCCATCGCTCAAGAGTTCTCGCCAGATGTTGTGTTGGTCTCATCTGGATTCGATGCTGCAGAAGGACATTCAGCTCCCCTAGGAGGATACAGGGTCACTGCTAAATGTAAGCTATTTCTGTCTGTATGTTCTTGAAAAATGCTGTATGGATATGAATCTTTTGATATTGCGTTACGGTTGTTTGTTTAAATCAGTATTGAATGTTGTTGTTATTGTGTTTTGGGCAGGTTTCGGGTTTTTGACCCGTCAGTTGATGACATTAGCAGGAGGACGTGTGGTTCTGGCATTAGAGGGAGGTCATGATCTCACAGCCATATGTGATGCTTCTGAAGCCTGCGTCAGTGCTCTGCTGGGGCTCGAGGTCTGATTTCATATCAAAAGCTATTTCTTATGCTTTTATAATCGTCTTATAGAGTTTCTGTAAACAGAGACTGAGAATTTAAGAGTGTTAACGGGAGTTTCCTGGCATCGCTTGCTCACTTTTCATCTTGTTGTTATTTGTTAGGAGCCGCTTGCTGAGTCCACATTACTGCAGACGCCCAATGCCAATGCAGTTCTTTCACTCCAGAGAGTTTTACAAATACAGAGTGAGTCTCTGTCTGTAAATACACTACAGCTTCCTGTTCGCACACATTTCTTTCATTAGTTGTCATTAATTATAATCATGACCATTGTGATGTTTCACCATATGGTTCCAGTTCTGCCAAGATATTTCTATAAAAACATGCTACGTGGCACACGCTACAGTCAAGATGCGCTCTTCATTTGTTTCTTTTATCTATTTGCATTTCTCAGTTTAAAGGGTTAGTTCATCTAAAACTTAATATTTTAATTGAGTCCAAACAAGTATAACTTTCTTCTTTATTACATGGCATACAAAAACAGATATTTTAAAGAGCTTTTGTTTTTATACAGACAAATCCAAGTTATAAGTAAGGGATAATGTATAGGCAGCAGGTTGTTATCGCAGAAATAAGCCTCAACAGTGTGATCAGGTCCCAACACAGTTATTTCACGATAACAACCTGTTGTCTTTAAATTATCACGCATATTTTACAGCTATTTACCTCATAATTAATGTAAGGAACATAAAATATTGATTTGAAATATTTTTAACGAATGCAGACCTTCCGCGAGGGAAAACTTGTTTACTTTCGATTTTAAGATAAGACGAGACGTTTAAATATTACTAACACGCTATTTGGTTTCATAATTTGTAAATATAATGACATATGTTATTAAAAGACATATTTATTTTGAATTTTGTGTAATATTAAACTGTACCTGTCAAAATGATCTCTGGGTTATTAATTTTAAGTAGTAGTTAGCTGGGAATAACCAGCCTCCAAATGTCACAACTGGCCAATCAGAATAAAGCATTCCAACAAGATGTGTAAATAAGTTTCAATAAGTGACAGAAAGAACCATAAAAAGTTTGATCAAATAAACTAGCCAATACAATATCAATTCAGGACAGCCTGATCTCACAGGAATTTTACGTATTTTGCAAGTTGAATAATTAAAATGAATTTGTATAAAGCGAATCGAACAAAAACGTTTGATTATTATAAATACAGTAATGAAATTTCACAACAAATTGTACAAAAACATACAAAGGTGGTTGTATATATTAGCCACCTTATAAAATACATACAATTTTCAATAGAATTAGATTGCGTTGTTGCGGTACACTAGTATTCCATTTGGATTCACCAAATCCCCGGTAGTTTAAAATTTGACATCAAACATTGTTTATGCAGATTACATGACAATTCACATAACCAATCTCACAAGATTAAATGTTTTATGAATGTTTTGAGAGTTATACTCACTCACAGCCTGTGCAATATTGTGCAAGAGTCAAGCAGATTCCTTTTATATCTGATATTGTGCTTGAATATCCAACAGGTTTGAATGTATTTGGTGAAGTGTACCTTTAATTGTCTGATGTCTCTTTCTGTGTTTCAGGTCAGTATTGGTCATCAGTAAAATCACTGATGGGTACAGTTGGCATGTCGTTTTTGTCCGCTCAGAGTAAAGATTGTGAGGAGACAGATACAGTCAATGCTATGGCTTCTCTGTCTGTCGCGGTGTTGACTGGTAACAGGTGAGTTCTGTTCATCAATGGTCACATGGCAGATATGAGCATGAATGTGGGGAGTGATCTGTAAAACTGTGAATCACTTCAGTGTGTTTGACTGATTCAGAAAAGAGCATTATTGAATTAAACATTGCTGCTAAGGCTTTAATAGTAGCAAGTCTCAAATTATGGCATGGTAAGCTTTTCACAGGTTCACATTTTAAGTAAAGTGCCAAATGATAATCGATTAATGTCGAATATAAATGTCATTTTTACAGCCTTGCTGATGAACCAATGGAGCACGATGAAGACTCCCTTTAAACCAGCTGTGATAACATGTCCACACATCACTCGAGCGAGCCGTGCCTCAAGACCAGAACTGCCTCAGGGGGCGTGGCTTCCTCGTCCCCTCCCCGAGATGCCACCTCAACACTGACGACCAGCGCAGCGCGGCGAAGCTAATATCCGGCGGTTATAATTCTGCTGGAGCTCTTGGATTCACAGCGTCCTCTCATCTTACATTACCGACATACAGATATCTAAGAAAGTAGGATGATCGCTCTGTGTTTTTAATTTCCAAAGGCAGGCAATAAACCTCTGGTGCCTCAAAAGAGACAACAAGCGCAAACAAGATTTGTAGAACTGGTCAAGGATTTTTGTAACTTTTTTAAAGGCAGCCCACTTTACTGCCCCTGACAAGCAAACTGTTGAAGCGCTGATGGGGAATTAGTGGCTTCCTTGCACCTGGCAACCACAAAGTGGCTCCACTCTATGATGTCATTACTATTGGCCAATTGTGACCACTAAAGAAGAAGATAAAAGGTCTGATTGGTTTCTTAAGTCGTCATTTTTGCACTGTGCATTCCATAATGTGAACCTTGAACATTTTTCCAAAACTCTGGGAAAAGGAAAATTGAATGATCTATCTAGTTTTACCTTTAACATTCGTATTTTTAAGTGAAGCAAAAACCAAACATTTACTTTCTCGTCAAGTTCACTTGCGTTCTGCCTGCATTCCCAGCGTGAAGGCTGTAAACTTGAATACTTTGTACTGATTTCGTGTATCTGAATATGTATTAAGCCTCGTGTTTTAAAGGCCAGAGGGACAAACCAGCTATTAACAAGTTTATTGCACACATCCACCCCAAAACACACACACGACACGCCCCAATCTTTGTTTCTGTGCATCCAAACAAACACTGTAGTCAACAGTAAGACTGTCTTAAACCAAACTCATTAGAATCGAATTGTTTAATACACGTGCTTGCGTGCGTGTGAGTATCTAGAAATCATAACTTCACAATCAAACCTCTATTGTAATTATAAAATGACATTTACATGAGCTGTCAAAGCCACATAAACAGCCTAAAAGAGTGCCTGATGTTCCTAAACAATACTTTTAAAACCAGGAGCAGCCTTTTAACCTGTGGAGAAGAATGTCTGAAGTTTAATGCACATTTAATGAATTTCTTTTTCTTTTTTTTATGAGGGATGCATTGTTTTTGGATGGCGTTCTGTTTTCCACAGCATGCACAGAGATCTTTAATTCACAACAGTTGTGTGGATGAAGTTTATAGTGCTTAAATATATCTCACAGCCGCTGGGATTCACATTTACACCGCTGTTCATGTAAAAATATTCACACCAAAGCAGACGGATCTCTTTAAACCAGGTCACTGTGCCTCCTGTTGGTTTAATATCAACATATTCCACTTTACAAACACTTTATTACTTGTAAAAGTTATTTCGTGTTTCAAACCTCTGTCAGCTAGTTTCTGACAGGCCAGATCAGTGAAATGTTTTATTACGATCCCATATGCTGTACAGTAATGATGTCTTAAAAGTCATGTTGTTTTGTTCATCGATCGTCAGGAAGGTTAAGCTCAGTATGTGGTGCTCGTTTGACTTTTGCACTGTGCTATTCGGTTGACCGACTATCAGACATCTCCTTCATTATGAGAGTCAGCCGTCATCTTCAGGCTCTTTGTTGAAATAAGGAAAGGCCTGAGAAACGAATGACGCAGGGAATCTTTGAGGAAATATTTGTAGGTGTGGGCCTGGTTACCATTGTGCAGATTTGTACCAATATTCTGTGTTATTTACATTTATCAATGACCAAACTTGTTGAGTTGGTATTACTCTGTACAACCCTGTACCTCTGTCTCTACAACTAAACACACCAAGAGAGACGAGAAAGTTTATTTTTTGCCTTCACTACAAGAAACGATGAGCTGAGCTGACAGATAGCTGTTATTTCTTACATATTCATAGAGGCATTCCTTCTCTCATACAGTACTTATTTGTTAGGTTTGTATTGTCTCTACACAAATATGCAGACACAAATGTTTGCATGCGCTCTTGTGTTACTGTTGCATGAACAAGCATCAGTACTGAAGGTTGTGAATTTGTTACCTTCAGATCTCCATGCCATTGGACCGATTGTGTTTCTATTCAGGTAGCTCTAAACTTATATGTCATCAAACTTTAACTTTAAGATAACGGGAGTTGACTTTCGGTAACGCATACGTGAACACAGCTCCGTCTCAAGCACCGAGCCACACATTCCTAATAGAAAACCAAATGCTCAGTATTGCACCTGCCCTCATTGGCAGACTAAAGTCTCTTTTATTGCCTTTGAACCAAACCACTGTGGATACATGTTGTGTATATAGTACCATCATCCCATGTGTATAGTCATTGTCAGTGTTTTGTTTATGGGGGAGGTTTTCATGAAGACCCTGGGCAGCCTTTGCCCACCAGATCACCATGAAGACTGTTCATGAAGTCATAGCTAATCTCTCCCAACTACCGGTGATCTCGCCGTGTATTTATATGGTAGTACTTCAAACAGTGCACTTGCTTTTCACCAACAACAAATCATGCCCGCTCACCTTCGACCGTCGGAAAAAAACTAAAACTAAAATAAAACAGCACTTACAGTGACGGACTACAAACAAACCTCCACATTCCCTTTCAGTTTGGGACACTGACACCTGCGTCTTATATTTAGTTATATTTGAATGGTGTATTTTTACAATAGCTTTGTGCATTTGTACTGTTTTGATATACCTCTTGAAGCGCTCGTATTTTCTTGTCTTTCTGAAAGTCTTATTTCTTCTTTCTTTTAATAATAATCCCGTTAAATGCCTTTTTATATCGATTGTGTAAATAATAGACCAAAAGACTTCATCTGTGTGCCTTGAAGTTCACGGCTAACTGGATCTGTTTAACAACAAATAACCAATTCCCATTCTGTATGTACTTTATGATTCCTTTGTTTATTTCTTTGTGTATAGAAAAGAATGTCTATTTTGTACTGTTTCTATTTTCCAAAATTAAAATGAAAGCCTTTTTTTGTTTGCCTGAATTTCGTGTGGTCATTTCACATGAACATTTTATCAAAAATGTGAAAAAAAAAGAGTTTTTATTTGTAGGCATCGGACATATCTACAACATGTTCTTTTCATTTGTAACACAGCGTTATTAAAATATACTATGGTAACTTAGTTTCTGCCAGAAATTACAGCAGTAACCACAGCTATCGCTACTACAATAAAACTGTGGTAATGTGGTAATACCCACATTTTGTAGTTTTCAAAACAATGGCAGTCTCTAAATGAAGAAAGTATGAAGGACATAACTTAATACAAGCATGAATTTACAGTAATAACATACTGTACAACTTGTGCTCCTCTCATATCTGTCAAAAAAAATTGACCTAAATTTAATGTTTAATGTTTCAAACCCATTTAATAAGAATGTGGAGATGTTGTGAAGAAAATGCCCATTTACTTTCATTGTTTAAAAAAGTGCAACATCCTTCAAAATTTCTCCTCTTGTGTTTCATGCAAGTCAGTACGTCGTATAGGTTTAGATCAACATGAAATGATTTTAAAACACAAGTAAACCACAGCACATCATTTCTTCCCGTTGTTACAAAAACTACAGCACTGTGATGGACTGTTTTCAACATAAAGTCATCCTATATGTAAAGAAAATTCTGTTAAAATATAAGATTGATATCTTTAATATTGACTGATTAAGATCATGACAAAGATTAAAATGAATGAAATTTTGGGATGACCTTGTGTCAGTCCAACATACAGTACAGTGTGTTTTCTAATTGTTTTACCTAATAACACACAGAAGATGGCACGTTTACGGTCAGGCAACTTTCTTATTTCTTGCCAAGCAGACATAAAAGCAAAGAAATCAATTTTATGTGTGTTTATTAGCAGTGCCTGGATCCTGATGCAGTCTTAAACGTCTTCATCTTCTCTGTTGCTTAAAAATTATTTTCCGCATTTCACTCTGAAATTATCCTTGTTTTTTTACTTGACTATATACTTCTGTTTTGAATTGTTTTATTGCTCTGTACATATAAAGTAACCGTTCAACTAATGATATGCATCCACAAATAATGCATAATGAGTTATTCACTGAGATGCTTTACAATAATCCTTACATCAACCTTTATACATTTAATAAAAGCGTATACCATAACAAAATTGTAACACTGTCACAGAAGCAGTATTGTAAGCAAATATACAGCATAAATGATCTGATTGTTATAACAGAGAATATATGCAGTGAAAGAGTTTATTCAGGTGCAGTTATAGATGATCATCAAAGTCACTGCCTGCTTCCGTCAATCCAGAGCAAAAATCCATCAAGGTCTGAATCATTTCCAGAGTCATTGGCAGAATAATCTCATTCTACATATGTTTATTTCTCACAATAGCAAAGACTGATGTCCGAGTGTTTAGCTTTCTTTTACGTTGTTGTCTAGCTCCGGAAGAATTTTTGGCTTTTGTAGTTGAAGTGTAATGTCCTCAGGGATAACTGAAATACTGTTGAGACAAACACAAGAGGAAAAACATGTGTTAGAAATGTGTTTAACAGGAAAAACGACAGTATTGAATTTTTAAGGTCATTTGTATGTTAAGTCGACATGAAAATACATTAGGACATGGTTAATATGCTGTGACCTGCTATATATTACATATTCATGTGCATTTGAACACCTTCTTACTTTTAAGAGTAATAAAAAAGTCACATTACAGATATTTCAGATTTGACTTATAAATCTATACTGTTTATATTTAACTATCTAGTTTGAAACTAACTGTAAGTGCATCGAGATGAGAAAGAAAAAAAAAAGTCTAGAAACACAGGATGAGTTGTTTTAAGGCAGCAAGCAGGATGTATTTAATGTTAAATCAACCAATCATCCTTCAGGAATCTGCATTTCATCGCATTTTAAAGTGAAGAAACATTCCATGAGTCCCGGTAAATGCATTTAGTCATCTCAAATAAATGAAGAAGAATTCTAAAGTAACATAGTATGTGCTATGACTAGTCCTGAGTTAAACCACAATCCAAAATAAACCTTGACAATGAGTGCTAGTTTACTGTAAAGCACCACACTCTTCCCAAAGGTCTGGATGAGTACAGTAAACATCACTCCATTCACTTGAGTTTAAAGATCATAATAATTACTTATCAATTATTCACTCGCTTTCATGTACTCGATGAAACCTCGAAGGTTTTATAAGAATTGTTCTTTTTCTATTTTGATATTGAAACATTGTTTAGCCTATTGTGGCAAAAACGTTTAGAACAGATTTGGTTTTTTCGACGTTCAGTGAATCTCAAAAACTGTATAATGGGTCTTTATGTGTTCTCACTTGTGTACAGTAGGTATATTCCCTATACAATTACAAATCCAATCTTTTTAAAATGACCATTAAAGGTTCCCCAGGGCTGAGTGCTTCATAGGTCATATGTTTCAAACATTTTCTGTGGTAATTATTGATAAAAAAATAAAGACAAAATAGAAACATGATGAGCTAATGGTGAAAAAGTCCATCCTGACGGCAAAAATTCAAAACCTAACAGCTTTCCTCAAAATTGACACTTCAGCCGTGCCTCCTACAATACTTTAATTGGTTAATTTAACTCATTTGATTTAACTTTCAGCTACCTTAAGTATTCAAACCTCTGTTTAACACATTAATGTCAGTGTGCAAAATCAGAAAAATGTCTAATTTTACACAAAGCCAGATTAAATATTTGCAAAGTACTCTTGTGGTCCTTAAAATCAAACACTGGCTGCTTCAAATGTCTATCTTTACATGACTAAAATCTTCCTTTAATCTAGCTCGTGGACACACACACACACACCTCTCTCTCTCTCTCTCTCTCTCTCTCTCTCTCTCTCTCTCTCTCTCTCTCTCTCTCTCTCTCTCTCTCTCTCTCTCTCTCTCTAACACCCCACAACTGTTTTTAATCATTAGGTTCCTGTATGTCTAGGCCCGGTGGCCTCTGATTGCACGACATTGAATCTGAGATCTCATGAAGGGCAGATGGAGGCCGATTTACAGCCAGAGGCTAAATGAG
Source organism: Misgurnus mizolepis (assembly GCA_025389145.1). NCBI lineage: Eukaryota > Metazoa > Chordata > Actinopteri > Cypriniformes > Cobitidae > Misgurnus > Misgurnus mizolepis. The sequence goes on along the minus strand of JAIFKI010000022.1, from coordinate 14,618,596 downwards.
AGTGTTGTACACCTTTACTTTCTTTCTGATTCCTCAGCATTTTATAATGTTTCAAAGTGATTATATTTAATAATTCACTGCACACATACGTGCTGTAGTCTCTGCAGTTTCAGTGGATGTGTGTTTTTTCCAGAAAATCACATAGTGTTAAACATTATTTTCAATATACAAATGCTTAGTATATTTTATGGTAAAATGATTGTTAATGTATTGCTGTATAATTACTACACAATAACTATTTTACTAAAGAAAGATAAAATATTTATGATCGACAATAACAAAATGACAAATTAAATGACTATAACTTTATAAAGTAATACAGTCTCACTTCAAAATGACATTATTTTCTGTATTTAAGTTTTCTATAGTCGTTTTTAGGATCTCATTTAAGAAGAAATTGAAAAATCTGGAGAAATCCCATACTAAGATGTTTCATTAAACCTGACAAATACTGTAAGTAAAACATTACCTTCATTAAAACAACAACAACAACAACCATCTGAAGTCTTGTATATTATTTGTATTCATTCTGCATTCTCCAAATCTGGAGTGAATGTTTGTTTTTGTTGTTTTTGTTGTTGTTGTATTTATTTTTGGATTATTTTATTCTTTTTCATTATATATCATATTACACCATTTTATTCATTTTGAGCTGTTGATGTTTTATTGACAACCATTTAATCCTTTACATTAATATTTGTCTGATTCTAAAACTGTGAACGTTTAGCCTGTTTTAGTGCATTAACAGAGATTAATTATTAATTTGAAAATAAATATCTAAAGCGTAATGTTAAATTGCTGTCCTGCAGATAATATCACATTAGAGAAATCTGTGTGTTGTTTGTATCTGTAGTCGATTGACTTTGTCACATAAACATCTTGCAAGTCAGATATTTGTGTATTCAATCTTTTATGCATGCAAATCTGTGTCAATTAGATTTGGGCGAGATAAACTCAGTATCAGTTCAGCGGTTGAGGATAAAAGTTCGGATATAAAAACAGCTTCCAAACCACAATAATTATCGGAGATTTAAAGATCAGCGGTTATTTTGCATACACTTCAGTCTTTTCTCATTTAAATCCTCTGCATAAATTCAGAAAAATAAATGTAGTTAGATTTTGACATTCAAAATGTCCATACAGTCTTTGATGAATTCAAAAAGCAATACTTTAATAGATTGAGACGCAAACCCACTTGATCCTTGAAAATGTGTTTGATAAATCCATCACGTGTGAGCAGAATATAATTCTGATATTAATAAACAAAACACTGAAGCGTGAACATAAACCATTAGCTGCATCACCGCATGTGCTCACGTCATCTGTCTTTCATTTTGAGCACTTCAGACATTTTTTAAAGGTCAGACATACCTGTGGAGGGTTGTGTTGAGAAAAACAGAAAAGATGAGTGTTGAGGTCAGAGGTCAGGGGTCATACGGCTGTGGTTAAATCAGGGAAAAGGCAATGACGGGTCTAATAAGAGTCAGTTTCTCTCTGGCAAGATTCAGAGTTCAGAGGCCGGGGTTGGGGTGGAAGTTTCGGACGGTAGGGTTAGGAACGGATGGGAGTTTAATGGGTGGCGGACATGGACCAAGCACCCTCCATCCTCCAGACAGAGAAGGCGTAGCTCAGTCTCTCGTGGGCCAGGTAGTTACAGCTGGCCAGCTTGGCGTCCATCTCGTCGCTCTGGAGCACCTGGTAGAGGAAGTCGATGTAACGCGAAGCCAGCTTGAGGATCTGAATCTTGCTAAGTTTGTCCGAGGGCAGGGTGGGAATGATCTTCCGCAGCGAGGCGAAAGCGTCGTTTAGGGACTGCGTGCGCTGGCGCTCTCGTACGTTGGCGATCACCCGTTGCGTGTGCAGGTCTTCGAATGGCTGTCCGGGTAGGGGCGACACGGCGCTTACGACGGGCACTAAAGAAGAGGAAGATGTCGACGAAGAAGCGGGAGAGTTCCTCTTGGGTCTTTTGGGAGCGATCGTGGATGGGCCTTCGGGAGACGTTTTGTCCTCTTGCAGTAACAGACCGCCAGGCTCTTTTTTGGGACCTGTCACCCTCTTTCGAGCCCCCGTCGGTGGTGCTACGACGACCGGACACTTGTTGGCCCGACGGTCTTGCTCCTCGTCGTTGGGTAGGACCCCACCCTCAGGAAAGTCACTACAAGACTGTTCCTCTCTCATGGCACTTACTTATCGATCCTGTGCGTCTACTCTCAAATCTTTTAGCACAAAATCTTCAGCAGGCAAGCAAGTCAAAACAAAAAACAAGTAAATAATAAGGCTTTTTCTAACTCAAAATCGGAGCGATTATACGGCCGTTCATCCGTGCTCGTTCATCCGTCCTAATCCGTCTCTCTAAACTTCTGTCAGTATATCTCTGGGTCAGTTGAGCCCTTAAAACCTGGCTGTCAGGTCTTTTATAAAGGCCAGAGTTAAGAGTTCGGAGGCTCCACCCACACTGATCAGTGATTGGTTAGGGAAACAGCACAAGGGGTGGATCCACTCAAAAGAAACAGGAAGGGAAAATGCGCTTTGATTGGAGGACGGAGTTACAGGGTGGGGGTTTGATTTGAGGTAGGGGCGAAGACTCTGCTGTAGAGATTTCTTGAAATTGTCTGAAGCATATTGGTTCCAGATTTCCCCCAAAACAAGCTTTCGGTCCATACGCGCCCCCTCCACCTACCCAAACCCTACATGATTTTTTTTACCCCAACAAAGACAATAGTAGGCCGAGAGGCTTGTAAGCAGTTTTGCGTGGCTTCTCTGTTGACGTTATGGCAGCTTTTCAAGGGTAAACGGATGATTTCTAACATACTGAACGAGAACACACATTAGACATATGCTAACAAGAACATTTCGCCTCTAAAGATGAATGTAAGCGAGTTTATAGTCAGCTCTAAAAGTTCGAGGCCTAGTAGTGAAAATTGTTGTACGCACCGTTTTCTACTTTGTTAAAAAATATGACATTTACAGTGTAAAGTTTTTTCTGAAAATTGTCCTTTTGTACAAAAAAGTTTACACAGTCAATTTCAGAAACTGGCTTATAGGGACAAATGTCGTAAAATTATAATCATAAAGAATATTTATATTTTCTTTGACTTTTTTTACTTTTAATTTAAATAAATCAGAATGCCATGTGGTTTGGTTTATACAGTTTATTGAGTACAGTACACAGATACATGTATTTTACCACAAAAATCTGCGGTTGAGAAAACGTGAAAATTAACAACAAACCTAACTTAAGTTTACTCAGTCTTTCAATTTACTGAGTACTGTAAAAAAAACTATAATAATTAATATAATATATTATAATGCAACTTAATACAAGCAAATATCTGGACTTAGAAAATCAAATCCACTCAACTCATTTAAATAAAAATAAAAATGAGAGTTTTAGTTAACTTTGTTACATGTAATGGTTGAAACACATCGAAACACTGAATCTCACACAAACCAAAATCATCAAAAATAATTAATTAAAAAATATTAAAAAACTCTAAATATAACGGATAACTAACAGAGACAACAACAACGACATAAATAAAGCCAGCAGACACTAAAACAGCATCCTTTTAAAAATATTAACCACAAGAATTTAATTTGGGAATTAAACCCTTTTTTATATGAAATTGTGGGATCAAAAACTTAAGTATAGTGTAAAAAAAAATCTTTGTTGGTCAAATGTTTAATTCTATTTTCACTATTTAACAAACTCTTTGCAAAAGTTATTCTATTACATTTATTGGGTAGTCATTTTGAAGTGTGAAGAAATGTGTTTCAGCAACATAGTGTTGTTTAGTAGTGAAGTTCAAATCTCACAGCACTGTTAGCTTAGGTTAGTCCAGCTTAGTTAAGTCTGAGTTAAGATCAAGTTATGTCAATTAGACGTAAAAAAGCAACGCCTCTCCTACATTACATTGCTCCAATTTACAACTGGATTTAGAACAAAAAAAGACACAATTAATGAATTTCAGAGCTCTAATCATCCGTTAAATACACACAATAGCTCTTATTCTTCAATGTTTCTCAAGTGAAATTTCTATCAGATTAAGAAAACTGGCAGATGTATTACAGTACATAGCCACAGGCATAGAAATCACTTCAGAAGTGAGTATACTTCTGACCGATCAACAAAACAACGCAGTAATGCTTCCTATTTCCTTCGTCTTGTGCTATTTCATCTGAATGTCTTAACATCCAGCAGATAACATTTATTAAAATATCAGACACTAGTCAAAATGTTTGTGCATGTTTAAGCTAGGGGATCGGGAGATTGTATTGCTAATGAAATGTTGTTAAGAGTGTAAACAATGATAACACTGACTCCTTTGTTTTTCATTTCATTTAATATTATTTAATACCTATTTTGACTCAAATGGCATTGAAACTCTATTACACTCTTAGAACGGATGTGTTAAAAATAACACATCAGTGTTAGTGAAGGGACAACACACTACATGCATCGTTCCAGAATTTATACTGTGTTATTATTGTTACTTTTAACACAAAATCAACACAAAATGACACATAATGTTTTAAAATTACACATAAATTTGTTTTATCCCAGATTTAGATTTGTTTGATCCCAAAATTAGTATTTATACACTCTAAGAAAGGATGTTTTAATTTCTCATTAACAAAAATGTAATACAACTTCTAAAAGAGTTTACTTAAACTTATAAACCTGCAGTTAGCCTACAATGCAACATTTCTATCATGTAATATTTATAAATGTATCATTTTTTGTTGAAATTTTGGTCTTCGTTAGTTTAATCCTTATAATAATAAATAGATTTTTATAACATTGGTCCACCATTTAAACCTTCCAGTCACTTAAAAGAGAAAAACATCCATATAAATCCATCATACAGCAGTCAACAAAACAAAAAATATTTAAAATTTAATTTTAACAAAGGTAACCTTTAACTTTATCTGCAATTTTCCACTATACAGGAAAACATTTTAGGAAAAGTTATGTTGTTTTATCGTCTCTTCAAGTAAAAACAACCCCATACTGACCCAACTACCTGCTGTTTTTACAATATTATCACATTGACATGTTAGGACATTAGTAATGCAGATTTGCTCATCTGAAAAGGTGTGTATCTGAATCGGGGCAATCCAATTCAATTTTGCTTTGAAAAACCAGGACAAAAGTGAGATGGTTTACCTGATCCTGGAACGGCAAAACATGGCATTTCCAAATCTGGGATCATTCTGATCCCGATTAAACTTTTTGAAGTGGCCCCTGGAGAGGAAAAAACATCAAGGATGTCCGGGTGATGATGTCATGAAGAAAAGCTTAAGACTGTGGAAAGGATAAACACAATACTTTCAATATGAGAGAATTTCAGTGTGTTACTACGTATTTAGGTTTACTGATTAACCTGACAATTATTAATTCTGTATGTTTATTAAAATGTTGGCTAATATTTGAAACACGCACCAGCATAAATACACCTATAATTTTAAATCAGGTTTTGAAATAATAAACCAGTATTCACTTTAATCATACATAACGCAGCCTTATGTAAGCCATCAACTACAACAGGATGATAAACCAGATAATAAATATAGACTAATCTATAGATACAGAGTTTCATTTCAGTTGATTGTTTTACTTTTTGTATGAAACAATAATAGATGAGAAATCAACATTTAAACCAAACCATGAAAGCATTGATCTACATCCAAATGAATTCTCTTTATATCGGCAAAACAGTTCATGTCATATAACTATTGTTTGCTTTAACACTATGGTGGTCTTTGTTAAAATCAGTCCTCTAAAACAAATCTGATCACATGTCCTTCACACACCTGCGTCTGATCAAAGCATTTATATGACACAATGTCACTGAAGCTCTTTGACAGGGAATAAACAGACCAGAGGAAACTAAAACTATCCAAACACTATATGATGACTGATATAAACAATGCTGCGCACTGGCTTGAATAAGACTCAACATCAGAGCTGATAACATACTGTAAGTTCCTCTGGTGAAAATAAACCATCCAGTGAATGACCTGACCAAAATAATCCAACAGGACAGATGAAGGAAATACAGGACCCTGTCTGAGAAATCCAAGTATCGTTATCATGGATGCACCGATATATCGGCCAATAATCGGCAGATTAAAGCAATTCTTTCCCACTGTTGGACACCGGCAGATTGTTTGAAAGCAGACCATGTTCAGGGCAGATTATATCATGAAAATCAAATGAGATGGAGAAATCGGAACTCAGACTGTGGGATTATTTTGAATTGAGTCGATTGGAATCCCATCATGTCATTGTGAATAATCAAATATCGGTATCGGTGCATCCATAATCTAATGATGAGATCTGGAGCATCAAAGTCTAATTTCACTCATTGATCTTTGATATGATGGGTGAGTTTATGTACTAACTAACAAGCTGGGTTTGATCGGGTCACATATTATGAGAACATCTGTGATCTTCGGTCAATGTGCAGGTTGTCCTCACTGGCTGCACAGGACACCATACAAGTAATTCACGAGGAATCTTAACATCTGCTTTTTAAAAATCTGCTTGTTTCATTTAATGACTAAATCAGTTGGCTTGTTGACATTTCTTCACTTGAATCAATATAATTACTGTCTGTTTATATATTTAACTGCATGGTAGATATTTACAACAGTCGGGCTGCTTCTTTAAGTACTAAACAAATGGTTAACACATTGGTTAAGAAACTAGAATCATTATATGTTGACGATGTTATACACAGCTACATCATAGAGCAGTTACAGGCTTTGTTTTTAAAGTAATAATATGCATATATACGTATACACAACATGCGCATATTGGTGTAATCATTCACGCACACAGACACACACGTTAAATGTTATGCACACACAAGCATGTACTACCTGTAACCCAACATACAAAGCTGCAAACCAGGATAAAAATGCGAGTGAAACTGAGATTTGGAGGCAGGTATGGTTTTCAGAGACCTCTCACCTTGCGTGCTACCACGTCGTTGCCTCAGTAACGTGGAGGAATTTCTGACGGGGAGAAACAAAAAGGCCGCTCTCAGAAAAGGAGAAAAAAGCCGAGAGTAAAGCGAAGAGGAAAAAAGCGAGGCAGCGGTCAAACAGAACCATATGCGAGAGTGTGGGGCCGACTTTGATCTTGGCTCACCGCCTGATTGATGCCGCGCATTTCATTTCCTCGTCAAGGCCGTGACATAATGTTTCACTAACACTTGAGCCTCTCGCTCTCTGTTCCTCATCTCCAGACCTCACTTTTCGCCCCTCGTTTTTCCAATTCACCCCATTGCCACCTCACGGAGCGTTCCGGGTCGTCAGTGAACAAAGGAGACAAAAATGTTCGTGCCTCGCTAAACAACACATCGATCGACGTGTCCCAAAACATTCGGAGCTTTGAAATCAAATGATTGCTATCGTGTGACGAGGGAACGCCGAATGAGGTCGGTGGAGGAATTCGGATGAATCTTTCCATATCTGAAGGTGGACATCTGGGAGACTTGTCTACTGCAATCTGTGTTTGACAACACGGCCATCACGAAATGCTTTTGTTTAACTTTCAACAAATGAACACTGGGACTGGAACGTGGTAGAAACCTAATAAAGTTCACTAGGGGAAAAACGGCTTAAGATTGTTTTCTGTTTGTAGCTGGTATCCCAGTATGACCTGATTACAAGTGTACGTTGGTCTGTTTTGATCTTAAGACCAGTAAGGTCCAGAAAAAAACCTTTAGCTGCTTCAAGTCATTGTCAATAAAGTTCAAACTTTTAGTTAGATGTCAGATCCGATGTACAATATCGTGATAGTCGTAACTACTGTAGAAATTCAGCTTCAGGGAAAGAGTGTCCGAAAGATCTTAATACATTCGACTTTGCTCAAGGGAGATTTCAAACGCAACATCAAATAGCAGCGTCTTGTTTAGCTACAATCAAAGTTCCAGTTGAAAGTGATTTTGTAAACGATGACTTATGTGGACCACCAGCATCAGAAATGTAAAAAGACCTTTTGATGATTTCTGTTATTATAAGCAGAGAATGATCAGACGAATTGACTCTTTACGTTTTTAATTAAAGTTTCAAATACAGTCTTGGCCCCGAGGGTAAACACAATCAATTCTCACTTTGGGGATGGTGGGTTGTGACACGGCGTTGTCCTCCAGCTTCACGTCTTCCCTCAGGACTGACCTTCTCTCACCTCTCTCTCCAGAGCTCCGGGTCACCTCCACACATCTGGGAGCCATTTCCAGCTGAAAGCACCCACTTCCTGTGGGCAGGAGAACGGGAGGCGGAGAGGTTTCTCCATAACATGGAGGTGTTTCTGCGAGAGGTCATGATGGGACTGCAGAAAAGCTGAGATTGATCCGGTTCCAGGTCACACGAAATCTAAGGCTGACCTCTGCCGCGCCAAAACAAGAAGGAGGTTGCATTGTCGAAGGAACGGTTCATCCAAGGTTGAAGGTTTTGTTTATTACTCACCTTCAGGTTAAACCCGTTTGAAACCGAAAGAATCTTTACGCAGGTATTTACCACTAAATACTTCACTTCACCAAAACTTTACAGTGTCAACAAAATGTTTTTATCTGATCAAAAATGCACATCAAATCAGATATATGACCATAGAGTGTTTGTAAACATTCACTCAGAAATCCATTCTTAATCCTCTTACCTTTAATTCAATGAAATATCTGCATCTCACACAGAATACATATATGCCAAAAAAAAGATTAAACATTAAAACGTTCAAAAGTTTTGAGGCAGTCCATCAAAAAATCTTCAAACATCTGCACCAGTACAGTAAAGCAAAGGCACACGGTACAGAGCGAAACACGACTGTAAATTCTGATGGATATTACATAAATAGCTTTAGGCTTTTGTTCCGCACTCGCTGAATTTCCTTAAATTCGTTTTGATGCCGCGTCTCCAAAGGAGCTTTTAATGTCTGCATGGGCATCTGGTTTCTACCCGATTCAAGATGGGTTCTGTTCATTCACATCTTATGTAAATGCCGTCGAATTCTTTCAGTAACCCCCTCACACCAACCATAGGCCCTCTCTCATCTCAAACATTTTCTTTTTCGTATAAGTTATACATCACTTGAATATTCCTGAACCCAGAATGATAAGCACGAGCAGAAATGATATTCACATTATATTCAACGCAAGACCTGCCTTATAGTTCAGCATTTACACAGCAAAATCTCTTTAAAGTCACAACGAAATTGAAATGGGTTTTTTTTTACAAATGACTTATCTGTGAGCTTTATTAAGACAAATCTCCTCCCCTCCTCAAAATGATCTCTCTTTACTTTCGGTCATATGGTATGGCAGGTGGTCGGGGAAAAGATTGCAGCGATTAGCAATTAGCAACATGACCCAACTTCAAATGATCCAATCAATTCTCAATGAACAAATTCCAGTCCATCCCAACCTTTTATTTTATTTCGGATGCCGTTTCACTCAGATATAGGGGAGAACCGGGGCAAAAGTTACGCGGGACGAAAGTAACAAAGCTATTTTCTCCGAGCCCTGATAACATTTGCATCCCAAACTATGACAGCATCTTTAGCACACAAACCCTTGGCAGAGCTGACAAATATTGCGTTATTTACTCACTGTTTTCCACGTGTAGATCCAGAAAGGTGTTTTCAACCATGATGAGTAAATTCCAAAAGCGATAATTTTTTTTCTTATAATGCGTTGTGTTTCTGGTTTCATGTGTTACACTACAGATCAATCTACAGGTTATTTAGTGCTCCAACACATCCTGAAGTTTAAAAATCTCAAATTTTTTCAAAATAAAAGTAAATCGGGTTTAAATGCGAGGAGATTCTGTCAGGACGAAAGTAACACGTGTTACTTTTGTCCCGCTGCTAACAGTGTTGTATATTTAAAAAATTATATTATTCTAATTTGATTTAATTAAATTTTCAAAGTGTTCAAACTGTTGAATTTTTTTATTCTTAACAATTTAAGTTTGTAATGTTGGTTGCTTTTGAAACATTTGATAAAACTGAAATTTAAAATTAAAATGTAAATTCATTATTTTTTACAAAGATAAATTACAAAATATGTTTGCAGTTACATATTAATGAGGTCATAGTCATGTATATTTAATAAAAACACGTGAAACACAAAAATCAATCTTGTTTTGTTGTGCTACTTTGACCCACCTGTGTGTTACTTATGTCCCTACAGGTGGGGTCGCAAGTAACAATTCACTACTTAAATTTAAAGTTAAAGCAACAGCAAAGAGTTTTTGCTTTACGGCAGACCTACAATCCAATCAGAGCCAGCTATGCTGCAGCTAAATTGTTTACGACAGTGCTAATGGACAATTCTGCTTCCAACCTGTAGGGGGAGCAAAGAGCAAAAACTCTTTAGTGTTGCTTTAAATTATACTGAAGCCGTTTTACAATTTTTACAAAATTCCACCTGGTATTGATAGACCACACTTGTGCGTTTATGACAACAGCAAATAGATATCTCTGTCTATAACATTATCTTTTAAAATTAAGTTTTTCTAAAAAAAATGGTACTTTCACCCACGGGGAAAATAAGACTATCGCTACTTCCGTTTCATGGTGACTTTAAAAGATATGAAAGATTAAATATTGCATATTTTTTTATCATCAAAAATTTTTGTTTTCAAACAAATAATCACAGATCTAGGACTAATAGTTGAGTATTAATATACTAATCCAGTGTTTTTCCTAACAAAAATCATTTAACATATAAAGAAATTGCATGGAGTGCGTCATGATGATAATCATCATTCAGTTTGAATCCACTGCTATATTATCAAACAATTTCACCTTTAAAATGAATTGTGACTGAATTTGAATGCCATATTTTTTAATCATAAAGTTTTTGCATGATGCATCCACACCTCTAGGTGTCAGTATAAATCTAAAGATGATAACTGTATCAGTAATAGCGCAATTTTGTGGGGTTTTTTTAGGGTTAGGTTTTTTGTTTTAATTATGTAAAAAAGATTTTTCCCAAATGTTATTGAGACACAAATGTCACACATTCTGATTTCTACTTTTTTCAATCAACTTAAATCTCTAATGACCATCAGCCGAGTGTTCTGGTTTGCTGTGTGTATCGCAGTTTATACCGCACCTTTGTTTGAATTTTTTTATAATGGTGTAATTAAATTTAAGAGGCAGTGTTGTGTGGTAGGTTTTGGTGAAACGCTCTGCTCCGTCACTCTTATGTTTGTTCCTGTAGGAGGAGGGGAAAGCGTACATTGATTTAATAGCGTTTCCACATCAAAGCGTCTGTTATTGCTGGGTTAGGGTTCCCATTACCTGCAGACTCTACAGATCCTTTAACAAGCATTGAGGAAAGCAGTGGTCTCTTTAAATCCTAAACTGCCTTTCAATGAAAATTACAGTTTCGTCTTTAGTATAAGGATACACACAAGACACATATGCTTTTATGTTATAGTAAAGACATCCCATTAACTTCTGTTGTTCATGAATTAAGCTCATTATAATTACTGTAGACTAAATATTATTAACATTTAAACCCTAAACCTTTGGTATTTTTATCCTTGTGGGAGCCATAAAGTCTGTACCTGCTTTCTTTTTGATTATTTTACTCTGGCTTTGTGCAAACATTTGAATTTTGCAAAAAGTATCAGGATGAAAAATAAGCAGAATGTTTAGGATTTCTATATTTTTAGGTCAATTTTCAAATGTTAAAAAATTGTGTCTTTGTTTGTGATTCAGAGTGTATATTCTGAATATTCATATAAAAATGTTAATTAATAATAAAATATGCATGAAATTAAAAGCATTCTCACAACAGCTCTTAAACTTTTGGAGACCAATGTGCATACAGTACTGTAGATATTTTTTGCCTATTTTTTATCCACTGTTATGTTATAGAGAAATAAATCTAATGCTTACTAGAATCAGCGTGTTTGTGAATTGAATATTGTATTATATTGAGGCATTTCAGAGATGCATGATATTCAGAATTGAATTCTGCCTGGTACCTTCACTCCCAAATCTGTAAAGTCATGTGTTTAACAAATATGCATCACATAGCCAGTAAGAATTTGTGACATTTCTGTGAGAAATAACAGAATTCTTTAAAAACATGAATAAAGATCAAATCCAAACAAATATAAATCTGTATGCAAAAAAATCTGTTTAACAACAGATAAAAAACACATTTGCTGTTCTAAATTCAATGGGTTGAGATTAAATAAGCAAAATTTTGTTGTTTGCGTCAACGTGTAACATTTTTGAATTTGAGTGTCATGAAGGTTTGTAGATGATAAAAAAATGCAACACCTGAATGTGACCACTCATCCCGCACAATGAGTTTTACACAAACATTTTTCAAAATCTATTTGTGCAGAGACGTTTCTTCTCCTTCGGTTTAAATGGGCGCTGCAGTTCAAAAGCACAGATTTGCGTTAGCTTTTAGAGTTACATCTCTATGATAATTCTGATCTTGTAAATATCCTCAAGGATTTGGTTAAAGCTTCCCTGCAGCAGTTTTACAGTTTTTCCATGCCAGAGTTTGACAAGAGAGTTTTTTTCTCTCTCTGATCTCAACATGTGAAAGTCTCCCAATCGTCAAACAACAGCATCTTACAGTACTGACTTAGAGGAGATTTGCTATATAAGATAGCGTTGTTGTGCTTTCGTTCAATAAATATTTAATATGTTGACGTCAACAGTGTTGACATTTCTTTAAAAAAAAAATTTCTTAATAATTTTGCTTCAAATCTATAGATCATGTTTATCTATTAGGACCTGTAAGATACAAGTATACTTCATTAAGAAGTTGCTTTACGTCTGCGTATTTCAGCTCAGTTTTGATTTTGAGTTTCTCTCAGAGAGGCCTTGCGCCCCAAACTTTTCTGGTTAGCACAACAGGATGCAGAACTCAGAAGGTTTTTAGATGTGGCAGAAAAAAGCCCCACACCGAGGAAGAAGTGTTTACTATAAACACAGAGAAGCATAACACATGTTTCGTATTGAACTTCCTTTGGTTTCCTTATGACCATCTGTATGTCCAGAATGTTCTGTTGAACAGGACGAAAACGTTTGATTGGCCATCTTCATCCATCACAGATTTTTGTTTTGTCTATTAATATTTTGTCGCTATACCGCATTCTCATATTGCTTTACGGTAATTGAACCATTCAGATTTCTCGGCAAAGTCTTCGTACCTGGAATGTTGCACTGCAGGATCATAACCGGGTGAGCGGGTATCTGATCGTTTCCTGTTCACAGGTGTACATGCAGAAGGGCATTTGCTGAGAACGTGCAGACATGTCTCTAAGTAAACCCGAAGAGCGTCTGACTTTAGAGTTGAGCTGCCCGATCTGTCTGCAGCTTTACCGCGACCCCGTGGCTCTTCCTTGCGGACACAATTACTGTCTGGGATGTATACAAAATGCAGCCAATGCGGAAGATCCTAAGAACTCGAGTCGTTGTCCGGAATGCAGGGAGGAGTACGGTAGCCCAAAGGCTCTGCAGAGGAACTTCAAACTCAGCGGCATCGTGGACGGTTACCTGGTGGCCACATCGAGTGGCGGTCTGAGAGGAGGCCCTTCGAAGCCGTGCGACCAGTGTTTGGACGATTATGTGGCTGCAGTGAAGTTTTGCACACGTTGTGAGATGTCGCTATGCTCCGGCCACCTCAAACGGCACGAGGAGCGACACAGTTCCAAAGGGCACATTTTAGTGGAGCTGAACGCCGAGCGGGATGGGAAGAGATGTCCGGTGCACGGGAACACTACGGAATACATGTGCGCGCAAGAGCGGCTGTTCCTCTGCTCGGACTGTGTGATAGAGGGGACGCACCAGAACCATGATGTCAAGACGTTTGAAGTGGCGAAGGGGGAGATGAAGAGGGTACTGGAAGGGCTGGGGAAGGCCGTGTTTGACAAGCTACAAATGACTGACGCTCTGCTGAAAAATGTCAGCGAAAGAGACGGACCCGCTGACAACGCAGAAGGCAAACTGGTGACCAGGGCAAACGTACTGCTGGATAACATGAGTACACTAATAAGTGCATACAAGGTATGTTTAAACACAGTCACAGCAAGTGCATGTTAGTTCACTTTGAATGTGTATGGTGTGAAAGTCTTCTCTTCTGCCAATAAAATGTCACCATCAGTTATGTAGGAAGCACATCTATAGCAGTGTTGACGCCATACAATCACGTTGCGGTAACTTGCTTTCGCTCTGTTTATATGTAATTTTCTACAGAGTCGCATGAGCACTTTGATGGACGATGAGCTTCGTTTGCGCGACAAAAGCTGGCAGGCCATTCGAAACGATTTGGAGAGCTGTCAGCGGCAGCTGAAGGAAGCTCACCAAACCACCACTGAGGTTCTCTCTGAATCCTCCGAGTTCCTCTTCATCCAGCAGTACCTCAGCATCGAGGCGAGGGTCCGTCAGGCTGCCAACGTCACCATCCCCTGCCTACCCGCCCAAGAGCCATCCGATGCCAAAAACCTGCGCTCTGCCCTGCGCACAGACACCTTTCGTGCTGACATGAGCCTCCTGCTGGACTCTCTCCACAGCTTGATGAACCCTCTAGACTTGACCTTCAACCCGGCCACAGCCCACGCCAACCTTCTGCTCTCCACCGATCTCAAAACTGTCAAGCAATGCGCCGGATTGAGAAGCGGCAGTGGGAAGGATCAGAGCGAACGCTTTTCCACGGTCCCTCAGGTCATGTGCTCTCAGGGTTTCTCTGGCGGAGTTCACATGTGGACGGTGGAGATCGGCCCCGGGTGCATGTGGTCCGTGGGTCTGTGCTACAAAAGCATCCAGCGGAAAGGTGACCACAGCAAGCTGGGCCATAACGCCGCCTCATGGAGGATGCAGTGGAAGAATAAGAAGCTTACGGCAAGCCACGACTCGGCTAACGTGGCCATATGCGATGGGCTAATCGTGCCACCGAAGCGGATCGAAGTGACCCTGGATTACGAAGCAGGAATCGTCGCATTCCACAGCACGGGTCACGGTGGACGAAAGCAACATCTTTACACGTTCAGTGGGGGTTTCAGGGATGTAGTGTACCCTGCATTTGGCATTCACTCGACGTCAGAGGAGTCTTGGATAACACTGCTGAGTGGAGTTTGACTGATGCACACACTTTCGGTTTTCCCTTTTTTACAAAACTTGTTTGACGAACAATAACGAAATCATGATATATACAAGAATCTACCAGTAGAAATAGTACCTCAAATTATTTCCTAGAAATCTCTGTTGTTGAGACTGTGAGTGCTGTGTTTGTATGACAAACATTAATATCTCAGTACTACTAATCTCTGTTTAGATTTTACTGTATGGTCTGGTTGCCCTCAGACAGAAATAGATGAATGTTTAATGCAGGTAACATCGTGAACAATGTACCTCATTCACTGCTTTACCCAAACTTTTCATATGGTTTAAATAAATACAGTGAATTCTTACCAGTGGATGTCATAACATCTGATGTATATTTCACAGACGTTTCACCTTGACAGTGATAAACTTGAATGACTGGGATCTGTGAGAATGGAGTGCATAGATATAATTCTAACATATTTGCATATTTAATCAATCTTAAGAGAAGTTCTCATGGCATGCATTAAAAAAGTAAATACAAAAAAAATAGCTCAGCAAAGCTATTAGATCAATGATTTAGCATTGCATTAGCAATACAAAAGGTTGTGGGTTCCAGTGGGGGCCGGTGACTTAAAAAAAACATGTATTTAACCCGTCGTGTGTCAAAATATGTGTTTGATGCGTCATGTAAACTTATGTGCATCACATATCATGTCAAAATACGAGCCTGCTGCAGACACTTTGAATGGGTTCATGATAAAAGAACCCATTCGAATGTTTTTTGTGAATGTAAGCGTCTCTTTTATCACAAACCCTTTCGATGCGTGTGCAGCAGCAGGCACGTATTTTGAAATGCCGTATGATGCACATGGTTCACATAAAGCAACAAATTCCTATACATGACACTCTGAACACATATGTTGAATTCGCGCCCCTCGGAAAAGAAGTCACCGGCCGCCACTGATTGGTTCGTTCGTAAGGAACACACATACTGATAAAATGTAAACCTTGTAATGCACTGTAAGTCACTTTGGATAAAAGCATCTGCCAAATCCATAAAAGTTAATGTAATAAATAAACAGAAATATTTGTTCACACCTTTTAAAACCGAAAGTCTGTAAGTCTGTCTGCCTTTATCTTTGAATGAACTACGACAATGAATCTCAATACCATAACTGCAAACGTGCAAACTGAACGTACAGGTTTCACACAAAGGAATTTATTCAACCTTACCAAACACCTTTCCTGTTATGAGATCTTAAACTTATTCAGTTTGTCAAACCGGTTGTTTCAGTTTCATTTCAACTGACGGTTTTGTTTTAGTTTAGTTTTTATTTTATTTTAGTAAATTTCACAGCATTGTGCAATCATGTTTATTAATGAACAAGTTCAAGTTCATTATAAATGTTTGTTTGTATATTTTGAAAGACTATAACAGGTGGCATTATTATCTCTACAGCAGCACCATCTACTGGTTCTGTGAGGTTTTATGATGTCATTAGTGGCATTTTGTACGACTTCAATAAAGTTGACTTGCACTTTAAATTGTGAACTAAACAGAGTGATGTTTACTCAAAGGAAAGCTATGTGTTTAATGTGTTACGTGAGTAAATATACACACATCAATAAACAGACAGAAGTGATGACTCTTATCAGGTTTGATGTGTCATAAGGAAAAGAAAAACTTCTTTGGTTAAACATTAACATGAGTTTTTAATGTGACTTTAACCCTGAGGAACAGCGGAAGAAGACATCAGGCCAAGATCTCATATAAAGGTAAGTGTGAATGTGCTTATTTATATGTGTAGTATGTATGAATTTCTATTTAATGTGATTCAGTGTAAGAGATTAAAGAGAAATGCAATCCTGTAACATGTAGCTTTCACTTTGTAGTGTAAAGTAAATGTGTTTCGTTTCAGCACATTGTTTCAACTTAATTATTCTGTGTTAAATATTTGTAAAGGTTTGATTTTGTGAAAATGTTTGATTAAGACATATTTTAAAATGTATAAATGTCATGTTTTATATATTTATTGTTTATAGTTAAGTTTTGTTTTAGGTGGTGTTACTCTACTAGATCATCACAAACATCCACCTGATAACAGCTGCCATAAAAAATACTAATAAATACTTAAGAAGTCAGCGATCTTTGTGTACATTAGTTATGGTATACTACATACATATTTATATGTCTTAACTTTGCTTTTTTTCTATGTAATTGTAATAGTATAGATAATGGAAATATGTCATCTGGTAAATACAGAACACTGGGCATTCACATGTTTAAATATACAAGACATTTTTTAGTTTAAATAATTAATTCACAAAATGCACTACATCCATTTTTTTTTACTAAAATAAAGTAAAGTATAATAAAGTAAAGTATAATAAGTATAATTTTGACTTCTTGTAGGGGGTCCATAATGCCTTATGGGGGGTCCCGGATCCCCCCAGCCCCCCAATTTAAGCACTGTCATGATCAGTTACAAACATCCCTCAAAATATCTTCCTTCGTGTTCATCAGAACAAAGACATTTATACAGGTTTATAACAATATGAGAATGAAAATATTATGGCAAAATTTTCATTTAGGGTGAACTATCCCTTTAAACAATGTGTTTTACTTTATTTGAAACAGTGGTGAAAATGAGTGATATAGATGATGACAGTGAAGTTTCCTTCTCAGTTAAAGTGAGTATCAGTTTATATCTCCTTTGTTACCATAGATTTGGGATAAATTTTACAGTAAATGTTGCATTTGTATAATCGTTTAAATTTACAATATTGTGCAAAAGTATGGGTCACCTCCAGTTTTGTTGTTTTAGAATTAGTTTGAATGATTCATAATTATTTTTCAGTCTAATCAGAAAATACATTAAATAAACAAAATAAAAATGAACACAACAAAAACTGTCAGGACAAAATGTTTTGACTGAAGCCCTTCTCATTAGATTAAAATGTAGGGTGTCATTTGTATTGTGTGTTTGTGTAGTTTTTGGGTCGTGTCCGGGTGGTCCATCCAGGTGGGATGCAAATACTGACAAATGCAGTGCAGGTGAGGCAATCATACATCACACTGTGCTCTTACATAGAGATTGAGGTTTGCATTATTTCATCTTTGTGTCCACTTCCACTCCATCCTTTTCAGAATCCTAATAAAGAGGTGGATGAGAAAATGAAGAAAAATAAAAATAAAGTTCATCTGTTTCTGAGCAGGAGTGCCATTGACATACTGGAACATAAGACAAAGGTGTAAGACTTGTAGCACAAGATTTTAAAAATATTTAGAAAGTATTTAAACTTAATTTATCCTGTCACTTTCTCTTTCTTCAGTTCATGATGTACACGTGCCCCCTGGCATCCATCTCATTCTGTGCAGTTCATCCGACCCAGCCCAAAATCCTTGGCTTTGTGGCCAAACACCCTGCGTCGGACGTCTTCCACTGCTACATCTTCCAGAGCAAGAAGTTTGTGCGTTACAGAAATCTTACATTTATAGCTAAAAAAAATAACATTAAAGGATCTGACATGAGGGGGTTAATATGTCACCATTATATATATTATATATTATAAACCCAAATGTAAAAGTGTATTTCTGTTTATGTTTTGATTGTTAAATTTTCTCTCTGTCTCTCTTCATCTCAGTCTCATCTGCTGGTATCCGTTATTGGTGATGCTTTCCAGGCCTGTAAACAGAATGAAAGTCTAGGAAGTGATCGTGATCTTGTGGTGGAGGCTCTGAGGCACAAGGTAACCGATCCTGTTAACTCAGTACAAACAGTTTAATTCATAATGAAGGTTTAATAATGTGTATTTCATTGACATCTTCTGTTCAGAATAAGATACTGCAGCGTGAGAACGCTGAGCTCAAGAGAAGACTTGGAGGAGAGGTGAGTACAGTTTACTTATAAAGATCAGATTAATCATTAGGATCTCCTGGGTTTCTCGGTAAACAGATGATTATTTTACAGAATGCCGATGGAGTACAGAACATTTATGAAAAGGATTTAGACACTGATAAAATCTCATCTAATTCAGGGCAGTCCACATCACAGGGTATGTTTGTACTTAAACACACACACACTTTATTATTCTCATTACAGTACATTTCCGTGTCTTAAAACGTTTTGTGCTTGGTATGAGTTTATGTAAACATATAAACAGAAATATGGTTAATGGGATGAAATTTCAGGGATACACTGTATCATTACAAAATACATGTCATTTCTGTAATTTAAAAGCTGCTTTGGGACCATGAAAATTTCACTTGAACTGATTTTTTTATTCCAACCAATTCAATAAAAATCTCCCCCAAACTTCTTTAACACATGTTGATTAAACTCTCTTTATTTGTCTGATTTGTTTCAGTGAGATTCTTCTCAGAGGATGAAAAACTTCCTTTAAAAAGAAATTTCTGAGTAGAAACAAATAAACTTTGTTGGAGAAACTACATCTGAAATCCCAGGAATATGATTATTATAAGAGACATCAAATGATATTTCAAATCTGTAAAAAATAACAGTTTGTGTGGTTATGTTTTATTGGGTCTGGGGTGGTGACCTCACGCTTGGGGCAGAGTTACATTAGATTGATCAGTTTCTGTTAGTCACTATATGAGCTTTTACTGTACATTGTGTTAGTCAATAAAACACTCACCCATGTGTGGGTCCAAGTATCTCAAACTGATTTTTTGTTCTAAATATTGTACCACAGATCCCCGAAGCTCAATGATATCTAAATAAAAAATATTTTCTTAAAAGCTTTCTTTCTGTATCAGACCAATTTTTTATATGATCACCTAAACCGATCCACATCAAAGCTTTCCTCCCTCTCTAATATGCATTACTCCACCTTCTCGCTTTATTAAAACAAAAACAAATCACATTTTGTTGATGTTCTGCCCTCACCCACATCTTTCAAAATAAACAACACTGTGCACTGTAAAAACAATACAGTAAGTTATTATTTTTTTCATAATTTAACTAGATTAAGGCTTTATTTATCAAGGAATTATATTGATTAAAAGCCATTATTTTAAAATGTAACTCCAAATTACTTAAAGTCACTCTGACAAAACATTTATAATAAAAATAATAATAATAATTATTATTATTATTATTATTAGTAGTAGTAGTAGTAGTATTGTTTTTATTATTATTATTATTATTATTATTATTAATAAAAGTATTATTGCAGTGATTTGTTCAGGAATTTATAACACAGAGTTTTGCCTATACGACTTTATCAAGTAAAAGGGGATAAAAGATAACATTACATTGCAAACAGATAATTAAAGTTGAACACTTTCTGAACATAACTTAAGAAATGAACATCAGTGTGTTTATAGATTTTTTTCTAACTGGGCATGGGCAAGATTCCCGCTTCTGTTGAACCAACATATAGTATAATATACAGTACTGAACCATTTATATTGTACAATATAGATATATTCATATTAATTCCTTAAATATATATATACACACAAATCAGCTGCTAGTGAACAGACAAACTACTAAACTGAAAGAGAAGTTAATTTCCTCATAAAATTTTTATTATTTTTCAATAAATAAGAATTATTGATCTAGTCATAAGTGTTTAGATGTTTAAACAGTATTTATTACAGTAGTTAATGTAAATTATACATCGACAGCACTTATAAAGACATTTCAGAGAGTTGGAGTTGTAATAGTAGTAATGGAATACCCTTAAAGGTAAACTTCTATATCTTGCATTTGAAAGGTGCATATTTGTATCTTTATGATAATAATATGCACCTAATGTGAATAATAATGTCAAGTGGGTTTAATCACTCGCTAGAAATAATCATACTGGCTTGCCGTATCGAGAAATAAAGCATGCAGTTCACCTCCACAGCCGCAGGTGGCGGAAAAACCAACAGGACGATCAGTGACCACAGAGCAGAGCAGTGAGAGGCATCAACACAAACACATGACAGATAGCATACAACACGACACACGAATGATCTGAGTCAAACACACGAAACGATATACACACACAAACAAACAAACACACACAGGTGAACCAAACAGCAGCACCAGACTCACAGTTTAAGGTAAGCGATTCATCTCGACTTGTGAACTTTCTCTGACTTTTTAGAAAAGTTACCACACTGGTTTTCTTACGCAGTTATTAAAGTTGATGCGGTCAGATGTGTTGCGTGTGTTTAACTGTTGTAACCATGGATTTTTGGTTTAAACTGTAGTAAAACCATGAGGTGTTTCTGTAGTTTATCATGCCAGATATGTTTTTTAAACCGCATACGTGTTTGTTTTTCTCTTTCTCAGACTGGAGTTTGTGTACGCAGCTGATGGGTGCGTCTGTGTGCCGCTATGGCCGCTCTCTGTTGTCCGTCCTAAAGCTCGACAGGTCCAGACAGAAGGACACACTGATGGGCGGTGATGACTCTCTGGATGGGCTGGACAGACAGGAGGACATCGCCCAATTCCCATATGTGGAGTTCACAGGCCGGGACAGCATCACCTGTCCTACCTGTCAGGGGTCTGGACGAATACCATCAGGTATCAATAAAGGATAATCCCAAAACAAGGATTAAAAAGGAACTGGATATCTTAATTTAGCAACTCAATGAATGAATTAGATGCAGACTTTGTGAAAGACTTGTGTAATGTCTGGTGTGGTTTATTGTGTAATGTTGTAATCAGTCAGCACGCAATATATGCTCGTTGTTAAGGAGATTTGATTCTGAATGAACAGAAGTGTTTCTTTCACAGGTCAAGTCAATGAGCTGGTTGCTCTCATTCCCTACAGCGATCAAAGGTTACAGCCTAGGAGAACGTAAGTAATCAAACACAACCTGTCTTAATGCTGATGTCATCACCTGGTTTTAAGATACAGCCATCTTATCATGTATGGGAAAATTAATTCTTAGATGTTTATTTTGATTCAGCTACTCCCAGCAAACACAGAGCATTCCCCTAACACAGTGGTTTTCAAACTGGGGGCCGCGAGATGGTGCCAGGGGGGCCCCAGTTTTATGACATTTAATGAAATACATTAATTTATCATGAATTCTGTGTAATTAAACCTAAAAAAATAAGGCTACTAACCAAAAGCACTACTTTTTTGTGTAATTTAATGTTTTTTTTTTTTTATTAAAATGTTGTGTTTTAGAACAGTTTTTTGTCACAAATTTTCTTTGGGGGGCCGCAAAGGAATGCACCGTACACAAGGGGGGCCGCACGCTGATAAAGTTTGGGAACCACTGCCCTAACATCATGTTTTTGGTCCCCCTATTGTGTGTTTTTTTTTTTGGGGTGGGGGTGGAAACATTCCCAAAACATTGCAGGGTGATTATTTTTTTATAAGATATAAGGTTAAAATAATTTGAATAAGGTTGAAATAATAATAATAATAATTTGAAACAAGTTTCTCTATATATTTCACAATTTAGTTTATTTTATAAGTATAAAGTACTGAGAACTGCTAGAAATGACTGATACAGCAAATCAAAAATATTAAAATTGAAATGAAAGCATTTAATAATGATGAGAGAAAAAGGGCCTATGCCCTTTAGCAAGACCATTGACAAATCACTACATGAATTTGCACTTAAAAACAACACTGTCATAAAATCTGTCAATGACAAAGACTGCTTCAGGCAGGCCTATAATAATAATAATATATTACCCAGATCTGTCTGTATTATATATCATAAGTTTTTGTAATAATGATTCTTCAATGCTGTTTACAGGAAGTGTTATGTGGTGCTGTCCGTAATTCTGTGTCTGTTGGCTTCGGCATTGGTGGCTTTCTTCTTGTTTCCTCGTCCTGTGTTGGTCGTCGATGATGGCATTCGCTCCGTGACCGTGCACTTTGACCGAAACAACAGCAAAGTCCTGATCAACATGACGGTGATTTCCTTAGTGTCACTTATTGACGTTATCTTGAAAGTTAGTTTGTCAATTCTGTGCTATTGGTGTAACAGAGCAGGTTTGCAAGATAATAACACTAGACCAAAACCATAATCTCACGCCATTATATGATTTAGTCTTGCTCTGTCAGACCGGCTGTAATGTTTTAATAGAATAAATCAACCTGCTGTGTGCCTGACAAATCATTTTACACTTTAAATGTGTTGTGAGCTCCTGTACATTAACTGGCTTCATTTATTGGTTGTGTTTAATGATATGAAATGAATACAGGATGGATATATTAATGTTAAGATGAGATGTTATGAGTCTGATGTGTCCTGTCTTTGATTTCCCAGAGCTCGCTGAACTTCACAAACTCAAACTTCTTCACCGTTTGGGTGGACAGTGTCAGCTGTCAGGTGCTCTATATGAAGACTGTCATTGGATCTCAACAGCTGGACAATATCATTCACATTCAGCCTCTCGGTCAGAGACAGGTACTTTACGGTCATCAATGCTGGATTTGATTCTTTAATGTAGATGTAAGCCTGGTTTAATGCGTCTTTAAATGCAGGTCAACTTCACAATTAGCATGGAAATCGGTGGAAGTCTGTCCTATGTTTAGTGAGTATCATTGTGTTCCTCATACTGTTATATATACTTGAACTTGAAACTTGAATTGAACTTGAAATTCAGTTTTGCTGTGATTGACAGTGGATGCTTGGCTTTGTCTCACCATCATGTCAGTCATGAATTGACCACAACAAGGCTTGTTATCTAACCAGAATACAGTGGCCTTCAGATGCTTTTTAGGGCCATCGTATTGTTACATAAATTAATGATTTTGTTTTTGTTCACAGCGCTTTTTGCACTATGGCAAGCATCAAGGTCCACAACATTGTGGTTTTCATGCAGTAAGTTTGATCTGTTAGTCACCTCTCATTTCATTTTCACTTCCTTTCTTGTGTCCTGTTGTACTAAGACACAGTAAAATGTTTAAATGAAGCGAAACCGGACAGATTTGAACATTTTAGGCTTAGTTCACACTGCAGGTCTTAATGCTCAGTTTGGATTTGTTGTTGTTCACATTATTATTTGAATGTGACTGCCATCAGTCCCCTGTGAACCGCATGCGCAGAAGAAGACTTGATGTCATCTTCTCACCTCCTCCAGTGCAGAATTATAACATCTGTTGTGTTTCAATGACGTAAAAGTCGGATGAAATGGCATTTCAGATTGAAGTTGCATCACAATACATTAGATATTTATTCAATTTAGGACCACATATAAAAGTGGCCTGGGTCTGATTTGAAAAAAAAAATGGATTTGTGCTGTTCAGACTGAAAATTTAATATGGTTCACATTAGAACCGGAATTTGGGCCACTGTCGCCTGCAGTGTGTGAACGTAGCCTTACCTTTGACTGAAAATTTATCTCTCATTTCTCTCTCAATTTCTCTGTTTGTCCCATCTGTCACAGGACCTCAGTGAAAACCTCCTACATGGTGAGGGCGACACAGAACACACTTGAAGCTTACCGCTATATCGACTGTGGTGCAAACTCCACCATCCATCAGCCTTCGAGAATTATGTGGTCTAAACCTCACCTCCGTTGAAACCTCAGCCTTAGCGGTCTGCCTGTGATCTGAATTATGACATCATCGCCATGACCGGGTCAGAATCATGGAAATAGACCGCATGCGCTCAGTTCAAGATCTTTGAAGAAGCTTTTGTATCATTTTCTATTCTCAGTAAAGATGAGGAAACCAACACAAGCTTGTTTAAAACAAATTAAACTGGTTTATTTTTGCAGTCTGATAATTGTTTCAGGGATTGTCAGTCCACTTTCACAATACTTTAGGTTTGATTAGGGCCAATGTTAATACACTTCTTTGTTTTGGTTTGTGGTTGGTTTATTTTCTAAAGCTCAATGCTCAGGCATCAATACTTGAATCCATTAGAGAGAATGTACACAGAGTGGGAATGTTTCATATGAAATCTAGATGGAGAAACATTGAGATGTAGAAAATGATTTCAGTCAAGTGATTATTACTGTATGTGATGTATTTGTTACAGTCTGTGGGTTATTTAAAGTATTGTTTTGGCTCTGTGATGCCATGAAAACTGAAATAACGGCTATTATCGAATTATTTAACCAGACTCGCTTCAGGATTTGTACTAATTTTAAGAAGTTTTTATTTAATGAAAACTGAGTTTGCTTACTGCGTTGAATCACAATCAGAAAGATCTGAAGTATATTATTGGTGGTTTGATGTTTGTTCAGATTATTTTTATGTCAATGAAAAGCTGTTAATAAGAAGTTTAATGCAATTTTGTTTGGAATAAAGTTTGAAGAAAAAATTAAATAAACATTTCGTCATCTGTAATAGTTGTTTTGTCATGTTTTCTCTATATTTTCGCTTATTTTCTATCTCCGTGGTTTTTAATGCTTACTCTATGGCACACCTGCAAATACACAATCAACACACATCCAGGAAAATGATTTTCAAACTGTTCATGTCCAATGATGCCAAGTTTCACTTAAAGTCCCGGTTTCACAGGCAAGCCAAGCCCCCCTAACCTAATAATGTTTATTTTAGATTTCAGACATTTAAATACACAAAAGTGCACACATGGATGTATGTGGCAGCAGCAATAAAAATCTATTCAAATAAGATAATAATAAATAAATATTTTTTTTAAATAATAATAATTTGCCGACGTGTGTTATTCATATCAGACAAACACAGTGGAAGTATAAAGTTTACTCTATTGTTATAAAGGTTATAATGACACCTGTTTGAGAGATGGAGATGTGCACCTGTCAATTACATAACAGAGCAAGGCCAGAGACGAACGTGCTCTTAAACGAACGTGCTCTTAAACGAACGTGCTCTTAAAAGGAAATAATATATGGAATAATTTGTGCATCTTTGAATAACTGTAAGAATACATTTCCTTTAAATATCATTTTTGTCATATAAAGTTTTAAGAGATAATAATGTTTTATCCACTTTTATTGCTTATTTAAACTTGCGGTTAACAGCGTGTTTGCCGCATTTACCTCAGAGTTTATTTCAGTAATATTGCTGTTTTTCTGATAATAATAATACAATTTACATGTCAATCCTGCTTCCTCTGTTTATTAATTTCATTATGCTGTTATGTTAAGTTATATGTGGATATTTATTACCGTATAAGACGTTCATTGGCTTTATATGAATACTCTCATCTATTATTCAAATCATACGCTGAATATGTAGTGGCAAAAAGCCTTAGCTTGAATCTTCATAAGAAAAATACTCGGGAGACAAAGGTTCCAGGTGCCAAACAAAAATTACTTTATTCGCTCGAGCCAACAAAGTGAGACAATCCACACCCCTCAAAGAGGTGCTCAAAGATCATCTGCCCTCCCAAAATCTGACTCAATTTGTATACAGTAAAATCAAACACTTCTTATCTGAGATGACGTATACTCTTCTAATTGGCCTCGGCCTGCCATAATTAACTTACTTGTTGGATGTAGCAAAAGTGCAGCTAAATCCTTCCTCATATCTAAATTGATTTATTCTGCTTATTGGTTCTCATGGCCTTGGCCTAGCTTGCACAGATTATTATTAAAGCAACACCAAAGAGTTTGTTTTTTTTTACCTTAAAATAACGTTTCCAAAAAAGTTTCAGTGGTTCATTCACTCAAAACAGGGTGAATGGCACTTTCACATTCGCTTTAACAGCCCTCTACCGGCCAAAACCGCACTAAAGAAGTTTCCAACCGTCGGGTAGTGGTCCTGTTGCTTTAAGGCAGACCTACAATCCAATCAGAGCCAGCTATGCTGCAGTATTTACGACAGTGCTAATGAACAATTACGCGTCTAACCTGTAGGGGGAGCAAAGAGCAAAAACTCTTTAGTGTTGCTTTAAAGGCGCTCTAAGCGAATAATGTGCGACGTCACTTCCTGTTGATGTTTGAACTGTTTTCAAACAGACAGAGCGTAGCTAACTCCTCCCCCTCCCCCTCCCTTCCGTGCTTTCATGAACGCGCCCAACCCCCACCCCCAAATCCTTCTTGTCGTTTATTGGCTGGAATACTTTGTTTAGTTTTGTGCTGCTAGGTTTGGCCATTTGTTGATATTGCCGTTTGTGAAGCCTGGGCTGTCTACAGAGATCGCGTTTTTTTACAGTTTGATCAGCCGACAGGCAGCAAGCAGATAGTGAGGAGATGTTTCCGGTATGTAACAAAAAATGTTTTATGGTCTAAAACGCTTCAATTCGCTTAGAGCACCTTTAATATAGCAATGTACAGCTGGACTTCTCCTCAAATCGACGTACTCTGTTAATTATGAAACTGAGAAAACAAAAGTTAACTAATCTAAAATGACGTCCTCTTGTTTATCGGTTATTTCGACCTTTTCTCATAATAATCGTGGTGAGAAAAATCGTGGCATAGTCGCAGGATCACACCTGGGCTCTATTAAATATGAAACAAAAGTTAACTGAGAAAACTAAAGTTTAACTGGGTGTCTTATAGCCTTGTGTAGAAACAACAGGCCTTAGGCCTAATATAATTTTAATACAGTGTATGATCAGTATAATACCCAACAAAAACTACAATAAATAATGTGTGCATCTTTAAATAACTATAAGAATACAGTTCCTTTAAAAATAATTTTTGTCAAAGTTTTGAGAAATAATAATGTTGTGAGGATATTTATTGCCATATAAGACGTTTATTGCCGTTGAATACTCTCGTCTATAATATAGTAATCACATAGTAGGAAATACATAATGGGTTATACTGTAAAGTTACCCTGCTACTTTTTATTTGTGATATATGTGGAGAAATAAACCTTTCCATTCATGTCCTGAACACCAGGCTAGAGATTTTAAAATCCTTCATCCACACTTACTAGTATATCAAATAATATCTCATGATCTATCATCATCGCTGTTTAAAGGACAAGTTCGGTATTTTACACTTAAAACAGATTGTTTATGATGAAATAGAACGGTTTTGATTGAAATTTGTATGATGCTGGCCCGAGAATTTTTGGGTGTTTATTGTATAACCTTCCACCTCTACAATGGCTGCATAGGTGCACTGGAAGAATCCTTTTTAAAATGCATTAAACTTTCGTTTACAAAGACGTGAAACTCACCGAGTGGTCAGGGGTGTTCACTGATATGCTCACACAAAAATCGCTGCAAACAATGCTTTCCAACAGCTGTTTTAGCATTCGTTGTTAACTTCTGGACCTATTTTTCCAAACGCCTCACACCCGTATATTCTTCCGCTTAGAGCTTGAATAATAGACACTCCAGGCCAGTAGGTGGGGATAATCCGCCTTTGCCAGTTGCAAGAATACAAACAACGTTCCCGGCACGGAGTAATACCGTACCTCACAGCACATCTAATACAAGTCAATGGAGTTGGACAAAAACTATGATAAAACAGCTGTTGGAAAGCATCTTTTGCAGCGATTTTTGTGTGAGCATATCAGTGAACACCCCTGACCACTCGGTGAGTTTCACGTCTTTGTAAACGAAAGTTTAATGCATTTTAGGAAGGATTGTTCCAGTGCACCTATTCAGCCATTGTAGAGGTGGGGGCTGATACAACAAACACCCCAAAATTCTCGGGCCACCATCATATGTCCAAATTTCAGTCAAAACCATTCTATTTGACCATAAACAATCTGAAAACAGGGCTTTAAGTGTAAAATACCGAACAGTTGCCTATGGAGTGCTTTATGGAGCGCTGCATTTAAAAATCTGTCGTTCTAAAGCGAGATTTCAGTGTGCATTATTCATTGATGGTATAAAGTTAAGCCCCCACAACAATTTCACATGCCCCCTCAGTCATTTCATCCTGCAGCCGGGCCTGCCAAAGTCTATTTTTATATTGCTGAAAACACCTACTTTAGTGGCCCTTTAAGATGTTTTAGCAAACTGCCTTGGAGAAAGATGTTACTGGTGTGTATTTTGAGACTGGCATATTTTAAAGAGCCCCATTACATTGCTAAAACAACGTTATTTTGTCTATTTCCACGTGGTTTATGGTTAAAAACACATTATTTTCCACATACCGTTCATTATTGTTGCTCCTCTATGCCCTGCTTCCCTGAAACGCGTTTATTTTGTTGTGATTTGCCTGAATACCTCTGATATCAGCTGGAAATGTAATGCTCCTTACCATGTTTTGAAGATTAGCTCACAATGCAACACTGACCAGAGTTAATAAAGTCTTATCAATACGAGCTGAATCTGATTCAAAAAATGCAGATGAACAAGCTGATCAATCAACTTTCCAGTGCAGCTTGAGCAGAACGTAAGCGAGGGGTAAGTTAAGGATACTAAACCTTAAATCATGTCTGCATTTGTGATTGTAGAAATGACAAACCACAAACCATTGCAGAGCACTGCACAAAACTTGGTTTAGTCTGTAGTTAATTTTTTAAAGAGTAAACCAACTTTTTTTAGTTTATGATCTGTAAGAATGGGGCTTTATTAGTGTTGTTCATTGATTTGAGTAACTTTTTTGACATTTGGGTATAAAGTGTTTCAATACTGTACAATATATGGTGTAAAAAAACGAGTGCTGCCCTCTTCAGGTTGAATGGTGGCTACTGCAGTTGAATTTTCCTGTTGGATGTTGGAGTAGCTGCGTGATGTAAGCGGTACGACCCTACGTAAGCAGGTTCAAGCTAACCACACCCTTCAGCGCAGCCAATCGATTTGCGCTATGCTGGCCAGACCAAAGTAGGCAGTGTTTTCAAAACTCAGCGGGATTACTATAAATTACTACAGTATTTTTATTTAAGGTTAAGTAGTGGATGGGGAATACAGACGCTGATTTTGCCCATCTCCATTTCAAGTAACTTAAGCTGCCTACCTACAACAAGCTACCTGACTTGAAAGCAAGTCCTCCTCGCACGGCACAAGCCATTGAAATGAATGGGTTTCACCGCGTCCTG
The DNA here is from genome assembly GCA_025389145.1 of Misgurnus mizolepis. Taxonomy (NCBI): domain Eukaryota; kingdom Metazoa; phylum Chordata; class Actinopteri; order Cypriniformes; family Cobitidae; genus Misgurnus; species Misgurnus mizolepis. The sequence goes on along the minus strand of JAIFKI010000022.1, from coordinate 14,588,649 downwards.
TGTGAAAGCGCCATTAGACAGTCCCCTCTATCTCTGTTGGGGTCTGGCCATTTTTTTTGCATTTTTCAAATATTGCCAGTGGGTGGAGTCCGGCTCTGGCCAGGGGTTTATTTACTCTTTAAATGAGAAAACATAGACTACTTACAGGCTGTGAATCAGAAGTGGGCAGAGATATGATTATAACCATTGTAAACTGTTGCCTACAATCCGTGTGTTTGTTGTAGTCCAAGAAAAGAGATTTAAGTTGGAAACTATAACTTGCATCATGGTATACTTTGGGATTTGTACTTTTGCATATCGTTAACATGAACTAAAACACACTTACACACCAAGGGGAATGTAAGATTGCGAATCGGATAATTGGTGCTCTTTTATAATTTACTTTCGTTAGGTTGCTTCACAGGTTCTGGTGGATTCTGGTTTCAGGAGGCAGGGCTACTGATTCAAATTTTTCCAGCAGAATCTCTTGTCCTGGACAGACGTCATTTCACTCAGGAGAGGATCGTATTTGTTTGGTTTGAAGTGAATGCAGAATGAGTGGAGTTGTGGTGAGCGGTGTGAGAAAACTGAGCACCATCTCAGAGATTGATGTTGATCCTGCTGCTGAATCTTCAGGAGAGATTAAATGGACCGAATCCATGACTTCATTCTGCTCCTGTGGAAATCCCACTGAAGACAGCAGCACATGTACTTCATTTGAGTCCAGTCAACCTGACGCTGCAGGTACACAACTTTATATCTACACACTGTGTATACAGTCTGTTGTTTAACACATATAGTATTGAGTTTACTCTGACTTCTGTTGATTTTTAGCTTTTATCTGTGCATACTCAGTAATCTTTGCAGAAATTGATAAATTAAGAATGTCATTTATAAATGTCCAAACAAGGATACATTTATAAAAACAATAATTACAAAAAGGCAAAAAATAATACAAGAAGAAATAAATAAAATTATGAATAATGTATTAGTTTATGGATATTATAATTTAGCAAATAATATCTAAATTGTTACATTTAAAAAGTTCAATATCTAATTTTATTTTTTATTAAAGTAGTATGTTAATACAAATAAAATACGTTTATTATATAGCCCTTTAAAACAACAAAAATGCTGACCAAAGTGCTGCACAACATGAAAACCAAAAACATCCTAATACAAAGAAATAATAAAACATTGAAAGAAAACAGAGAAAAAAAATTATCAAATTCAAATTAAAACAAATTTAGCATAAGCCTGAGAAAAAATGTTTTAAGAGAGGACTTAAATGCGTATAATGGGATAATCTAATGGACAGCGGTAGGGAATTCCAGAGCTTTGGGGCGAGTACTGAGAAAGCCGTCACCTTTGGATTTGAGTCAGGATTTTGAAACACTTAATAACATCTGGGTGGATGATCAAAGTGTTTTCAGAGGAAGACCATGCAATTATTTAATAACAAATACTAAAACCATAAAATCATCTCTGAATTGGACAAGGATCCAGTGAAGTGATGCTAACATGGGTACACTGAAAAAAAATTATTCATTCCATTTACTCAATTTTTTAAGGTAAGTGGTTGCAATCAATTTATTTAAGCTACATTTAAACAAAAGTTTTTTGTTTTGTTTTGCCTTTCTAATTATACCAATGTATATAGTATAGACTGCGACTATAGTAACCATACAGAGACAGATATAATACAGTTTTATGTTAGGAGTCCAGGTAGACAAATGTGTGTTTACCTTATTACTGCTTTTCTGCTCATTTTCAGATCCCTTTTTAAATACCACTTAAATTAAGGTATCATATCCCGACACAAAAACACATAAACAAAAGTCACAGTTTTATTCAGAAACACAAGAATAAACTCTATGACACTTAAAGAAGATTTTGAAACTCTTTTCTCTATTTCTCATAAATGTCATATGTTTTCAGTGATACACAAAGTACATGTTGCTTAAAACAGTGATTGTATCATTCACTCCAGCACACTTGTGTTAACTTAATGTGCTTTCAGGACAACTGCACTTTTAAGAGCACTTCATGTACAACAACACATTCCCTGAGTGACAGAAGAGCAGTGCAGATAACAATGAACTGTTTTTGGGTCATACTGAAGACACATCCATGTGCTCATCCTACAGTGAAGCTTTATTTGGGCTTCTCTGTTGTTGTGTTTATTGGGTTAGTTGTTCACCGGGGGAATAAAAAGATTGAGTTATAGGCTGCAGGCTTTTATTATGTACATATGTGCTCCATTTCTTCTCATAACTCTAAAACAACCCTGCAAACAGGTGTAATACGATAACACACTCAGAAAGGTTTCACTAATATGTGACATTAGTCTTGTGATGGGCCATGACTGTCAATTATAATTCTTAAAGCTGAAGTGTTTGGTTTGAGGATGACTTGCTCTAGGTGACTGTTCTTTATTCATCACTCTGTAACTGTTTGATGATTGTTGTCATTTAACTGTGATTAGAAGAGTTAAGCATTTATTTAGTTGGTGAATGGAAATCTGCAAAATAAATAATGTATGTGTGAAGCATTTAGATGACGGCAAAACTTCCCTCATACACTGACAGTGAACGTGCACTTTTGTGCAGTAATTCACATCGATTGGCCGCTGGAATGGGATTTTTCCATCACTCTCTCTGCTAGGTATGGGTTCAATCAAATTTATCACACGATAAAGGGTTGTTTACCCCAAAATGTCATTCATCATTTAGTCGTATTGATTTAAACCTGTTAACTTTTCTTCTAAAAGTGTAATTTACAGAATGTAAGAGATGTAGAGTAGGGCAGGCATGGGATGTTATAACACGGTGTGGGTTGTCAGTTTAATCCATTAGAAAATAGTCACTTGGTTTTCTTATACAAAAAAATACAAATTTCTTATGGTTAAGTATTTAATGGTAAATGAAAGAACTTCTATTATCACTCTCAACAACAATCTCTTCATCATTCACACACACTTTCAATACACTTGTAAATAGATAGCAGACGGGAGGATTATTACATTCCTTTGCACCTCTACTGGACAAAGATGGCACACCATAGAAACGTGCATAAAAATTAATGCAAAGCACAGGCAAAAGACAGGATCCAAGTACAACATTCATTTGTATTAATCCACCACTAGGTTACGACTGTCCACCACTAGACTACGATTGCCCACCACAAGTTTACAACTGCCCACCACTAGGCTATGACTGCCCACCACTAGGTTAGGACTGCCCACCACTAAACTATGTCTGTCCACCACTAGACTACACTGTCCACCACTAGGATACAAGTGCCCACTACTAGGTTATGACTGCCCACCACTAGACTACAGCTGCCCACCACAAGGCTATGACTGTCCACCACTAGGCTACAACTGCCCAACAATAGGTTATGACTACCCACCATGCACTGAAAAAAATTATTCATTGAAGTGGTTGCAATCAATTTATTTAAGCTACATTTAAACAAAAGTTTTATATTTTATTTTACGTTACCAATTTTTTTTTGTTTAAATGTAGCTTAAATAAATTGATTGCAACCACTTACCTTGAAAAAATGGATTAAATTCAATGAATAATTTTTTTCAGTGCACAAGGCTATGACTGACCACCACTAAGCTACAACTAGGCTACGACTGTCCACCACTAGGCTACAACTAGGCTACGACTGTCCACCACTAGGCTACAACTGCCCCCCACTAGGCTACAATGGCCCAACACTAGGCTATGACTGCCCACCACTAGGCTATGACTGCCCACCACTAGGCTATGACTGCCCACCACTAGGCTACAATGGCCCAACACTAGGCTATGACTGCCCACCACTAGGCTATGACTGCCCACCACTAGGCTACAATGGCCCAACACTAGGCTATGACTGCCCACCACTAGGCTACAATGGCCCAACACTAGGCTATGACTGCCCACCACTAGGCTATGACTGCCCACCACTAGGCTACAATGGCCCAACACTAGGCTACAACTGCCCCCCACTAGGCTACAATGGCCCAACACTAGGCTATGACTGCCCACCACTAGACTATGACTGCCCACCACTAGGCTACAAGTGCCCATCACTAGGTTAGGACTGCCCACAACTAGGCTACGACTGCCCACCACTAGGCTACGACTGCCCACCACTAGGCTATAACTGCCCATCACTAGGCAATGACTGCCCATCACTAGGCTATGACTGCCCACCACTAGACTATGACTGCCCACCACTAGGCTACAAGTGCCCATCACTAGGTTATGACTGCCCACAACTAGGCTACGACTGCCCACCACTAGGCTAAAACTGCCCATCACTAGGCAATGACTGCCCATCACTAGGCTACAAGTGCCCATCACTAGGTTATGACTGCCCACCACTAGGCTACGACTGCCCACCACTAGGCTACGCCTGCATATCACTAGGCTATGACTGCCCATCACTAGGCCATGACTGTCCACCACTAGGTTATGACTGCCCACCACTAGGCTATGACTGCCCACCACTAGGCTACGACTGCATATCACTAGGCTATGACTGCCCACCACTAGGCTATGACTGTCCATCACTAGGCTACAAGTGCCCATCACTAGGTTATGACTGCCCACCACTAGGCTACAAGTGCCCATCACTAGGTTATGACTGCCCACCACTAGGCTACAACTGCCCACCACTAGGCTACGACTGCCCACCACTAGGCTATAACTGCCCATCACTAGGCAATGACTGCCCATCACTAGGCTACAAGTGCCCATCACTAGGTTATGACTGCCCACCACTAGGCTACGACTGCCCACCACTAGGCTACGACTGCATATCACTAGGCTATGACTGCCCACCACTAGGCTATGACTGTCCACCACTAAGCCACCACTAGGCTATGAGTGCACACCCCTAGGCTATGAGTGCCCACCACTAGGCTATGACTATCCACCACTAAGCCACCACAAGGCTATGACTGCCCACCACTAGGCTACAACTGCCCCCCACTAGGCTATAACTGCCTATCACTAGGCAATGACTGCCCATCACTAGGCTACAAGTGCCCATCACTAGGTTATGACTGCCCACCACTAGGCTATAACTGCCCATCACTAGGCTATAACTGCCCACCACTAGGCTATAACTGCCCATCACTAGGCTATGACTGCCCACCACTAGGCTATAACTGCCCATCACTAGGCAATGACTGCCCACCACTAGGCTATAACTGCCCATCACTAGGCTATGACTGCCCACCACTAGGCTATAACTGCCCATCACTAGGCAATGACTGCCCATCACTAGGCTACAAGTGCCCATCACTAGGCTACGACTGCATATCACTAGGCTACGACTGCATATCACTAGGCTATGACTGCCCACCACTAAGCCACCACTAGGCTATGAGTGCCCACCACTAGGCTATGACTATCCACCACTAAGCCACCACAAGGCTATGACTGCCCACCACTAGGCTACAATGGCCCAACACTAGGCTATGACTGCCCACCACTAGGCTATGACTGCCCACCACTAAGCTACAACTGTCCACCACAAGGCTTTGACTGCCCACCACTAGACTATGTCTGTCCACTACAAGGCTACGACTTTCCATCACTCAGCTACAACTGTCCACTACAAGGCAAAGGCTGTCCACCACTAGGGTTAGGGTTTTTTATGTTCACCTAACTTTACAGCTTGATGTCAGTCCAAAATTGTTTTTTGATGTCCACCTTACATTACGGCTTGACGTTAGATCGAAGTTGGTTTTTCATGTCAACCTATTGTTACAGCTCGAAGTCAATCCAACGTTTGTTTGTGACATGCTTCGGACATTAAATCTAGAAAGCAGAAATGAATCAGGTGAATACTCAGCAGCGGGGTCCACATGCTTTCTTGAATTTCTTGAAATAGTTTTAAAAATCATTAACACTCATCTGATATGAAATGTTTCTGACATCATGTATGATAAGTTTATCTCATCAGTGCAGTCTGTAAGTTGTGAACTGATGTCTAAGTTGAATGTTTTTCTTGCTTTCACACAGAGGATTGTGCCACCGTCCTCCTGGCCTGCCTTTACTGCCACTTCTTTGAATTCATAGCCCTGCTGCCCGATGCCTGTGAGAGAGCCTTTCACCGCTGCTTTCCCTCCTACATGTATTACATCACCTCCACTGAGCAGAACAAATCCAAAGACTGCTGCAACTGGAACCTGGATTGCGACTGCAGTGTGATGAACTCTTGCCATGAGACCACCGAGTTACTTGAGCTGGCTATGGAGATCTCAGAGGTCTGCTACCGCTAACAGTCTCATAACTCAATCACATAACTGAAGGTTAACCTGTATGATGAGTACAGGATATGCACTCAAACAGATCAGATCTAGTGAATGTTACTAAAATACTTATCTGACACACACGCACACATTGTTGAATGAGTGTCTGTGCACAGTAAACGCATGCAATGTAATACATGTCATTTGCATGTCCTCATATGTTTAAGAGCAGATAAATACAGACCCCAATTTTTTTATATCTTATCAATTTCACAATCTTCACAAAGGTTAGCTTTGAAAATTGCTTAAAGCTGCAGTCGGCAAGATATTTTTTATCACATTTACTGAAACGACACTATGCTCTGGTAGAACAACAATTAGACTGTTTAAGAAAAAAATCTGCGCTTCTAGCTCCACCTAGAGCCTGTTGTTTGGTTTGCAAAAATCCACCGCTCCCGGTTCATCTGGTCGCAGGGCTGTTTAAAATCTGCCTGTCAATCACAGTTCCTGCAGGCGCCACAGATCCCCCCTTGCACGTGTTACAATATCGCATGCCTCCGCCTGAAGTTCACAGGTGTGTTGGATTGAATGCAGAGTGATGGCGGACAGAACATTCACTAACAAACTTCCAATTCCTCGGTTAAGTTGGATGCAGAGCTTGCCACATGTCTTCTCGACAGGTAATTGTGCTTTATCAACCATTGATTGTATTTTGCAGTCTTATGTAAGGAATCTAAGTATTCTTGCTAAGTATTCATTCACAAAAATACTGGTGCACACGCAGCCCATCCTCACCCCATGGCGTCAATATTTGACGCCACTTGACCATGCGTCAATATGTTACGCGGAGGGTATACCCTTCGCGTCATTTTTTGACGAACTGGGGACTTCAATACTATTGAGTCCGTTGCATTCTCTTTCCTATTTTCTTACCATTTTCTTACCATTTTCGCGTCGGTTTAGGGTTAGATTTACATAATGACATCCCTACCCAAACCTATCCCTAACCCCAATGTCAGGCGACAACTGTTTAATTTCGCGTACCTAATAGTATTGAAGTCCCCAGTTCGTCAAAAAATGACGCGAAGGGTATACCCTCCGCGTAACATATTGACGCATGGTCAAGTGGCGTCAAATATTGACGCCATGGGATGAGGATGTGTTGGCACACGCACTGACGAGGACGAGCTCGAAGGGAGGTTGCTCGGTGGTAGTGTGGGAGGGGCATGAAAATTGTAAACATTCAAAATCATCCCAATCCTCCAGAGTTGCCCACCGCAGCTTTAAAATTAGTAAACCTTTGCGCTCTCTGTAGGCAAATATGGCAGCCACTTCATGACCGTCAAATGTTATTTCTCTAGTAGCCTTGGAACTTGTTTATTGTTTACAAAACTTGTTGTAAAGTTACAAAGTAAACATCATCACAGTGGCATAGTTTTGAATAAAAAAATTTCATCTAGAAGCAAAAAATGTGCTTAATATCAAGCATTGCATCAGTTCGGGCCAGTCACGTCAGTCAAGGTTTCTGATGTGTACCAGTCCAGTTTTTGCAGGTTTTTTTGTGTAAATCTGCATTCGTTTAGGCACCTTTCTATTGTTGCATGGTTGCACAATGAATTGAAATCCCCCCTCTATTCCCAGGTCTACTTATGAATTAATCTGGTCTGTCTTGTGATTGTCTTCAGTGATAGCAGTAATTGTAATCATCTTCATGTGTCTTTTGCTTGTTTACATCCTGTTCAATTTTTTGTATTTAATGCATTATTACACAAGGAGGTTTTGACTTGCTGCTGTCCTCAGTTTGTTTAGACTTTGTCCAGTATTAACTGAATGCATTCCCATTGAATAAAAACTAAATTGATTTACTATTATAACACGCCTATCTGTACATTCAATTACAGATAAATCTGCCCTTTGCAATGGTGCAGCGATTTGTTTGGTATTTTAATCAGATTCCTGTTTAATAATCCTCAGTGGTTCTCAAACTTTTTCAGCGTGCGGCCCACCCAAAGAAAATTTATGACAAGAAACTGTTTTAAAACTCAACTTGTGATTAAACAAAACATATTCAATGATACGAAGTAGTACAGAGCCCCTAAGGGGACATGGAGCAAAAATTCAAGTTTAGTTTCATGTGCTTACGTGAAACTTTCAGGTGCTCACGCGAAACCTTCATGTGCAGTTTTTTTATTTTAAGTGTAGTTTCACGTGCTCACGTGAAGCTATCGAGGGAGCACGTGAAACTATCGCGTGCTCACGTGAAACTATCACGCGAGCACGGGATAGTTTCACGTGAGCACGCAAAACTAAACTTTAAATAAAAATTCTGCACATGAAGGTTTCGCGTGAGCACATGAAAGTAAACTTTAGATTTTTTTACTCCAATGTCACCTTAGGGCAGGGGTTCTCAAAGTTTACATTCAAAGGTCCAAATCTGAATTCTCATAATTTTCATAGGTCCGGAAAAACTTTATGTAAATCATTTGTTTATATAACAAATCACCACAAATAGTTTGGGAAAAACATAAGTGTATTTTGCATTTAAAGTAAAAAAAATTTTTTAAACAAACACAAGAAATATGCTAAAAGTAACCAGGTGCAAAATACAGAGCAACCTAATTAGAGAAATGGCACAGTTTGTTCTCCATCAGATGCAAAAACCATCTCAATGAATTACGGTGAAATGCCACTACATCCAAAAGCCGGGGGGCGCTCTCGGGCAGAAACTTAATATGCGCTGCAGACGAAGAACCAGACACACGCAGATCCAGGAAATGTCTTAAAGATATATTTATATTGCTGTTCTTCAAACATTTTCAGGTATTTTCATGATAATAAAGAATATGTATAAAGATTATGTTTGACGAGTGTTGCTTTTTCAAATGCATGTTTTAAACGACTCAAACCAACAGTGATTTCAGATTGATAAGGACTTACTGATCAAAAGCCGTAGTACATGAAGTAGCTGTGCATAATATCTGGGTGTGATGGCTACAGCGTCACACAGGAAATTTTTAAATAACTCGTTTTATATTCGGATCAGGAATACTCTTAAATCTAAAAAGAAAAAAAAACTACACGAATGGTTTACAAGTTTAATATGCATTTGTAAAGTAGCAAATGCACACATTTAATCAATCACATAGAAATTAATGCACTTGTAATATGAAGTGGACGCGGGTCCGGATCAAGTTCCCGTTGGGTCCGGATCCGGACCGGAGTCCGGACTTTGAGAACCCCTGCCTTAGGGGCTCGGTAAAGTAGTGCTGTTGGTTAGTAGTCTTATTTTTTTAGGTTTAATTGCACAGAATTCATGATAAATTAATTTATTTTATAAAATGTCATAAAACTGGGGCCCCCCTGGCACCGTCTCGGGGCCCCCTGTTTGAGAACCACTGCTGTACATATTTCCCATTGTTTACTCATTCGAATTTATTTGCACTTTTCACAACTGTGTGCTGTTGTTGTTAAGCAGGAAAACAGTACAGACAGAAAATCAATAATTCTGAAATAAACACACCATAAATAGTATTGTTGCGAATCATTCCTAAAATATACATTAGCGATACTAACTGTACTTAAAATTGTGGTATTGTAATCCGACCGTTATATTCATAGCACTATTAAGCATGTGTGTCAAATTTTTCATAAGATGTATATTAGCAACTGCAAAAATAATTCCTGGTACCTGACCTATTTATAGTTAACTCAGCAGTTCCACCCCTCGGTGACACTTCATCGCTCTCTTTAGTTTTACACACAGCACAAGTACAGAAGGCAAGCGACCAACTTTTCAAATTATGTCCCACAATAATGAAATGTGTAACACAGTCTCAGATCATGTGACAGAATTCAGATTAATCCATTCAGATTGTACATGGAGCAGATGCACTACGGACTGTTTAGATGTGGAAGGGCAGCTGTCAGATGCCAAACTGTGAGTATATAAAAAATACAGCAAACAGTCATATCACTGCAACATAACTGATGGTAAAAATGTCACAGCTTAGATATGCTTGCCAGTCAATGGAATTCAATTATTTTAAAATAAAAAAATATGATAAAGGAACACATTTGCATCATTTACTGTCAGGTTTTCCTTGAACTTTTCTAAATCTTAAACTTATATTTGTGAGCGGGTTGCTTCATGCCGAAATGCTTTTCTATTTAAGGAATTGACCTTATAGTATGTAAGCATGGTCATACAGCATGTACAGTATGTACAGTGTGGTGGCTGAGTGATCTTATCATCATAACAGTAAAGATATCACATAAAGTGACAGGGATTAGTTGTCACTAACAGTCAATATTTCTATGATTAGACTTTTTTAAGATGTAAAATAAATCTCACTTTTTGTAGGTGTGAGCAAAAATGTTTTTGGGGTGTGTCCTTTTAAGTGCAAATGAGCTGATGAAATGCAAACATTGATCACAATGATGGTGGTTTGTTGAATTTGAAACTCAATTGTGATGTCAATTATTTTCTCTTTCTCTCTGCACTAAATGGCAGTGCCGTGGTTGGATAGTGGAGATTAAGGGGTGGTAATATTATAATAAGATCCCCTTCTGACATCACATTTTTTCACGTGCTTGCATAGAATGGTTTATCAAAACAAAATAACTGGGTTGATCTTTCTCATATTTTCTAGGTTGATAGAAGCACTGGGGACACAATTATAGCACTTAAAGGTGCATTGTGTAACTTTAAGATGAATCTAACGACAGAAATGCAATATAATCTACATAACTATATTATGAGTGGTGTTTAAAGACCTTTGATAATGAACTGTTATGTGTTTATTACCTTAGAATGAGCCATTTTTATCTACATACACTGCGGGTCCTCTTACATGCAAGTCGCCATTTTGTGTCACCATGTTTCTACAGTAGCCCTAAATGGACAAACTAGTGTAGAGTGCGTTTTGTCACTACTGTATTTTGTCATAGACAACAACATGTTTGTCCTATGGTGACCACCGTAGCTTCTCTATGCATTTCGGTGAAAAGTGGACTGAGCGGTTGGTTGCAATTCACAATCTCACTGCTAGATGCCGCTGAAATCTACACACTGCACCTTTAAACATGGAAAAAGTCAGATTTTCATGATATGTCCCCTTTTAGTTTCTGTACAGGAAACATACTGTATCAAAAACATGGCACTTTGCCACGTATCCATCGATGTTAAAACACTGAATAAAGTGTGGATAATTTTGGCCCACAGTTATGAGTCTTCCACAGAACATGGAGTTACTTGGACAGTGGTCAGCCCTATCATCTTCACCTATCGAATCATTCAGTGCGAAAGGTTACTGGACGCAAGCAACGATACCTTACTGTTTGGTCACGTCTCCAATCCTACAGAAGCCCTTAAGGACGACACTAAAGGAGTAAAACGATTCATCGTAATCGACGAACAAGTTAACGACCTTTACGGCTCGCAGGTTGCAGCGTACTTTGAAGCGAGACGAGTGATTTACAAGATCTTACCACTGCCTACGACTGAGGAGAACAAGTCTATGCTGCTGGTGAGCAGAATCTTGGAGGAGGTTCACAAGTTTGGTATCGATCGTCGTACGGAGCCCATCATTGCTATTGGTGGTGGGGTATGTTTAGATATCGTGGGACTGGCAGCATCTCTGTATCGGAGACGTACTCCATATGTTCGTGTTCCCACTACTCTTTTGGCTTATATTGATGCCAGCGTAGGGGCAAAAAATGGAGTCAACTTTGCCAATTGTAAAAACAAGCTCGGGTCGTACGTCCCCCCTGTGGCGACGTTACTGGACAGAACTTTCCTGCTAACGCTACCACGCCGCCATATTTCTAATGGACTGGCCGAGATGTTAAAGGTACTGCATGGGTGAAACTTCAACATTTTAGTCAGTTTCATGAAAAATATCAACATTAATTCACACCACAGCACAAAGTATCATGAACCCAGACACCAGTCGACTCCGGGACGGATCTGCTCCAAAGTCAGTAATTCCGGTGCAGATTCAGTGCGAAAGTAAAAGTGACAAGCTTGTCAAGTATGCAATGCATACTCAAAATGTGACCTCTGCATTTAACCCATCATAGTGAGAAGTGAACACATCCAGTGGACAGCTATACCAGCGCTCAGGGTCAATCAGGGTAAGGTTCCTTGCTGCAACCCGCCGGCCAAGAGAATCGAACCTGCAACTCTCATGTTACAAGCTCGACTGTCTAATCACTAGTCTACAACTGCGGATCTGGCCCAGAGTCGTCTGCTGTCTGGAAATATTTGACTTACATGGCATTTCATGTTTGTTATTAACTAAAACTTTATTTAGTTTATTACAAAGAAATAGTTAGAGGTTTGTTTGTTTTAACACGATTAAAGACAGTTATGACCTAAGTGATATTTACTTGAAAGATTTCAGCAGCGATCACTTTACATGGCTGATTTAGCCCTGGTTTCACCAATACCAGTGATCTTCCACAGATGGCGCTGATGAAACACAAAGGACTATTTGAACTTTTGGAGAACGAGGGCAAACGTTTATTGGACACCCGTTTCCAAGCATCAGAAACCACAGAAAAGGTGCATAAAGATCCAGCGAGCGTCTCTACTAGACTGGCCATTGAAAGCATGCTGGAGGAACTCGCTCCGAACCTGTGGGAAGATGAACTGGACAGACTGGTGGACTTTGGTCATATCATCAGCCCGGAGCTTGAAATGGTTCTTTAAATTAGGATTCACAAAAACGTTCCAGGTTTAATACAGGTTAAATTCTTTTGACAACAAACAGTGATATGCTGCTGATTACCACAACATGGGGAATGGTTGGGTTAAATTGGGACAATACAGAGTTTCGAAAGCCACAATGTTCTACACATGTTAATATACTGTACTGCAACTGTACGTTCACACCGCGGCAGATTTGAGCTTTCAAAGTTACCGGAAGTCATTCATTTACAAAGAAAGCTGGCTTCGCTCAGCTGCAAGAGGCGCCAAATCCATCTGCGTCGCGTTTTGGGAGTCTTGAGCGATCTGAGCGTTAATCAGAAAGTTGAAAGAAACTCAACTTTATGGAAATGAGCTATGACGCGGTTCAGCAGCAAGCAGCGACAAAACAGCAGCAACCAATCGGAATATAGCCTTAGACGTTCTCCGCTGGCTGATTTCAGAGAAATATATGATTTAAACTTTGGTTCCTACCAAAACATTAGTTCAGAGCGCCCAAAGCATCAACAAGCTTCCCCGTCCTTTTTGACAAGCGTCCTTGACTGGGCGCCCTGAGCTTCTTTGGAAGCCCAAGTCTGCGGCGGTGTGAACTTACAGTAACTGCGCATTTACACGGGGCATAAGCGTTAACGCTTCCCATTCACTTTTAATGGGTGACGTCATGCGTTGCCGAACTGAATTGTGGATCCGTTGGCACCACGTCAGTGCTGTTGCTCGCGACAGAGGTTGAACATTTCTCAACTTTTCAAGCAGCAACGCGTGCGTCAGCCAATCAGATTGCCTTATGCAAATAACCTAGGCAGAGCTAGCCAGTTACGTTTATGGAAGACCGGAGCATGTGTAGCGGCTACTGTGATTGGCTGTTGGCCACGCTTCAGACAAGCCTTTTGTTAAGCGTTAACGCTTAAGGGCTTGTTATAATGGTGTGTAGGTCTTACGGCGTAGCCGCGACGGCGTAGGTTCCGCGTCGGTTTTCATTCATACTTTTGCATCGTCGTCCGCATCGACGTGCAAACACGCGCACAGACCGCTGGTAGGCAGTAACCACGCGTGTAACCACATTAGCAGTGCGACCGTCAAAGAAGAATAAGCTTAGCAAGTTAACCCACAAACGAAGAAGAAACAGCAACTTTTTGTGTATGATTTGAGAAGCCCAGCAATGATGTAATTAAATAAACAGAAATACCTATGACGCAGTTTTTTTACCTGACGGGAGGGGTTCTGGTGAACCAATCACAGCGCTTGCGGTCCGCGTAGAACTGACGCGCTATTAAATTGTTTGCAATGTGCACGTCAGGCTACGCAGAGCTACACACAGGCTACGGAAACTGTACGGAACTTACGCACGACTATAAATCGGGCTTTATGCCCGTGTGAATGCGCAGTAAGGCTTCTTTAAATTACAAACTAAGAGATGAATTATAAGCATGCAGCAGATCTTGTATTAAACCTGAAACACACCAGAGATAATATCTTAGAGATGATCTTTTCAAAGTCTGAATAACTCTTACTGTTTGTCTTAAATATAGAAAACACTTCCCACACTGCTGCATGGTGAAGCTGTGAACATAGACATGGCCTTCATGATCTATGTGGCCCATGAAAAAGGATTTCTGACAGTAGAGGAGAAAAGTCGTATCATTGTCTGTATGAAGGGTCTAGAGCTCCCTGTATGGCATACAGACTGCACGCTGGGTTTAATCCAGAAATCTCTTAATGAACGATTGAAGCATTCTGCTGGACGTCTGAGGATGCCTTTACCTACGGGACTGGGCAAAGCAAGTATGTGGAATATTAAACATGACATATCTTTGCTGAAAGAATGAATGTTTGCAGTTGAATGTAGTTGATAAAGAGATAGAATCATGCACCGTGATCTTTAGGATTTCTCATAGGCTTTATATAGAATAGTTACCAATTTTGTCTCAGACATTACATTTCTTAGCAGAAATAAATAAAACAAATGAGACAATTGAAGAGTTCAGATGCAACCCTTAAAGTGCGTCTGACATGTTTTTTTTTTAAATGTGCATTTTTTTATCAGGCTCTTATGTTTAGTTTATGCCACTTTAATGTCAATGAAAAGGTCTTAAATCTCCACTTCAAGACGGTAAATAGTAAATAGTTGCTAAATTGACTAATGATGCAACTAGGAACATTGCAAATGATGTAAATCAGAAAATAAAAATAAAGAAACTGAACCACACATTAGGGGGCGCTGTGGGGGCAGATTAAGTGGATTTAAAGCGAAAGTATTTGATTTAAAGTCGCCATGAAACGGAAGTAGCGATTGCCTTATTTTCCCCGTGGTGACGTATATCCGAATGAAACGGCTTTTGAGATGAAATAAGGCAGGGCTGGATTTGAATTTGTCCATCGAGATCTGATTGGATCGTTTGAAGTTGGGTCGTGTTGCTAATTGCTAATCACTGCGATCTTCTCCCGGACCCCGCCCACCTGCCATACTTTTGACCGGAAGTGAAGAGAGATCGTTTTGAGGAGGGGAGGAGATTTGCATTTTTGATTAAAGATTATGAGCACACACGAATTTTTAAAAAATAATGAAGCTCACAGATAAGTCATTTGTTAATAATACCACACTATTAAAAATACATATATAGTTTTTCATTTCAATTTCATTGCGACTTTAAGAGCTCCTATGGTCCGATTCTAGGGCTGTCAAAATGGCTAAAAAATACATTCGAATTTTATCCTTGAAAAATAATAATAATAATAATAATCTGTATCTTGTAGAAAAATACTCATAAGGCCCACAAGACGGTGCAGCACAATGGCTCAATAATATAAACAAATCCAGCAATGCATTTTTGTTAAACAAGTTTTATTGAAATTAAATTCAAGCATTTATGCACCTGTAAATGTACAAAATGAATGTAATACAGAAGGCAATTCATATTAAGAGAATTTCAATAATATATAAGTAGATAAATTAACATGTATTTACAAAGTATGGAAACAAATTAATTATTATTTAGGCTACATTAAATTTGCGAGACCATTTTTAGTCGCTTAGATTTTGTAATAATTTCATTAAAAGCTTAAATACTATCCACAACAACTTATCCACAATATACTGTGTTCAAATATGTAGAAATGTATATGAGTAAAAAAGTACAGAACAAAAATGTTTAGCAAACACGGAGTGAACAAAAAGAAAAAAATAACACATAGATGTGCTGAAAACGTCAAGTCGGCAGATGATCATCATGTTTATAATGTTTCACGCAGATATTGTTGATGAAAAATGTGCAAATCTAAATGCCCAAGACATGTGAAAGTCAAGAGTTCAGTCAGTTCACAATAATTGCAACTCTCTCATTCGCAGTGGTGCAGACTCTTTAGATAAACAAAGATAAAACCTATGGTTATTATTTAAAGTGGTTTTAATGTTGGTAAGCAATCAGCTGTATTGTGGCGCTTTGTATTTGTGTCGATCAGTTAGATAAAAACTATTTTAAACTCTAAAACTGCTTTTAGAGGCAGATGACTTCAATTTTGTCATCTCAGTTTCACTTTGCGGTTCAATTCCGGTTGATGCTCCAAAACCAAAAAAGGGCCACACAGCACTTTTAAAATGTATTGGTGTAAGATCCTCTCTGACTCTGAATCCACGCTGTCCTTTTCTGCAACTTTTTAAATGAATAATGCAGGCATGCTCCACATAGTTGGCTGAGCCGCATACGCTATAAATAACAATCTGCGCCAGCTATGTCATCATCATTATGTTGCATGAGCGTCCTGACACACGTAAAATTCAAATGCACAGTTTTACGTTCGAATATGCATCATTTTTTTTAATTCAACAAATATTCGAAATTTTAATTTTAATTTGACAGCCCTATCCGATTCACGATTTTACATTTCCTTTGATTTGTAAGTGTGTATTAGTACATGTTAACAATATGCAAAAGGTACAAACCCCAAAATAAACTATGACGTGAGTTATCGTCTCCAACGTAAATCTCTTTTCGTGGACTACAACAAACACGGATTGTAGACAACAATTTACTTCCTGGGCCTGTTGACGTGGACACCATGGTCATTAGCATAATTCTCCTGCTTCAGACTCTCAGCCTGTAAGTTAAGACCTGTCTGCATTGCATTGTGAGCGAATCTTTCAAACATGGTAAGGAGCGTCATATTTCTGGCTGACGTCAAAGGTATTCAGGCCAATCACAACGTACAGATTAACTGGCCAATCAGGTACGAAATCAGTGTGTTATGTGTAAAATAATGTTTTTTAACCATAAACCACGCGAACACATTGTATTATACCAAATACACAAAATAACGGTGTTTTAAGCAATGAAATAGGTGCACTTTAAGATATAATACATGCCAAGAGCATTCGGTCAATATCATGATCGCATTTTTTGACGGAGGTTGTGTTTAGCGGCTTGCATCTGAGCTCCTCAATTGTTAATGCATAGTGGATATAAAAATGAATTAGGATAGTGTTGCACATCTAAATAATGTTTTAAGAAACACTTAAGTTAATATTGAAATCTTGGGACTTTTATCTTGGAGTTTTTGATATCAACAAATTTGCTTCATAATTGATTCTTAATGTTAATTTACAGGTGCAGTAAGTTTAAAGAGTAACTAAACCCTAAACAAACTTTTTTTAGTTAAAGATCTGTAAGAATGATGCTTTATTAGCCCTGTTCATTCATTTTAGTAAGTTTTTTGACATTTGTATATAAAGTGTTTCAATACTACAATATATGGTGTAAAAACGTCTGAGTGCTGCCCTCTTCAGGTTGAACGGTGGCCACTGCAGTTGAATTTTCCTATTGGATGTTGGGTCCAAAAAGTAACTCGTGACGTAAGCAGATTCAAGCTCACCACGCCCTTGTTACGATCTCACTACACACTTTAGTTCGTCCCCTCTATCTCCGTTGGGATCTGCCCACTTTTCTTGCATTTTTCAAATATTGCCAGTGGGTGGAGTAAGGCTCTGACCAGGGGTTTAGTTACGCTTTAAAGATGTCATCTTATAGGTGTTAAAGCAACACTATGTAGTTTCCATGTAGAAATGACTTACAGCTCCCCCATGTGGTTGAAAAACGCAACAGTGCCTGGTATCAGACACTCTTCTGCAGGCAGGGGGAGGGGTGGGGCTGTGTTTCCTACCCTCCACCACCACTTTCAGAGTGTGCTTGTAGCAGCTAGGAGGGTGCTCAGGTTGCAGCAACAGTACAATTTGTCCAGTTAAAAGTTGTTCTATCACTGAAATAATTTTTATATATATAAATAATGCTTTAAAGCAACACTATGTAGTTTTTTTAACTTTAAATAATGTCAATGAAATTATTTTGGAGACATTATTTAAAGTTAAAAAAACTACATAGTGTTGCTTTAAAGCATTATTTATATATATAAAAATTATTTCAGTGATAGAACAACTTTTAACTGGACAAATTGTACTGTTGCTGCAACCTGAGCAGCCTCCTAGCTGCTACAAGCACACTCTGAAAGTGGCGGTGGAGGGTAGAGCACACAGCCCCGCCCCTCCCCCTGCCTGCAGAAGAGTGTCTGATACCAGGCACTGTTGCGCTTTTCAACCACATGGGGGAGCTGTAAGTCATTTTTACATGGAAACTACATAGTGTTGCTTTAATGTATAGATTGATTTCATGAAATTGACACATGCTGTAGTTTAGGTGTTATTTCCCACAGTTTGTTTTTGTCACACCCCGCAGGAATCTTCAATGATATCGAAGACAGCATATTGTGCCAAGCATTCAAAAAATGGTGCGATGAGCAGAGAGCTGAGTACTAAACATAAATACACAATATTACTGAGATTATTAACAATAAACATCTGAAAATCAAATCGAGAACGTCTCTGATACTTCAGCTTATGCAAAATAAAACACCAGAAATTGTAAAAAGCACTCAATATTATTTTAATGGACACTTTCATTCCTCATACACTTGTCACATTTTAACCCATCAGTGAAACAGACACAATTGACAATCTACTTATTCTTTCACAATTAAAAAAAAAAAACTTTCTGAATGAAAGGTGAAGAGTGGGCTGACTTCCATTTATCTGAAGTTAATTCTTTAATAGGAAATTCAACCAAAAATGACAACACACAAGTCTTTTTCATAAATAAAGTTTGGTTAAGCTTTAGAAACAAACATAATACAAAAGTATAACAAAAAAATCAGTCAAGGAAACCCAACACTTATAAAAGTCATCAGATGAGTTTGTATTTGTTATTAAAAGACATTCAGTTGTAGTTTTTTAGGGAAGCTTTTAGACGCATTCATACAGGAACTTTGTGCTTGACCTCTTACCTGATTGTCTGAATTATTGCTCAGAAACAAACTACAGTAACAGACCGTTTACCCTAAATCTACAAGAAGATACATAAGAGCTTCACTACATATTCAGACACTTTCACTAAGAATTTGGCAATGGTTTAGTAGTCAACACTATCATTACACTTTCAGTAGTTTCTAGTAGCCGTAATACACACTGGTCTTGACAGCCTGGCATGTTTTGTTGTGCTGTAAGAACACATGTTAAGTCTTGAAATCACACAACCAAACTACAAAATCCCATATACTGTACAGTACTTCACTCCAGGATTGACTACAGTCCAAGTCTAAAATATACATGACCAACACATCTTCGTTTAGAGGAACAGTTCAGTCCTGTCATTATTTTCTCAACCTCATGTGATGCTGCTACCCAGTCTCACAAAGTTTCGTGATATAGTCACGTATTTTTTTTGATTCTTTTTTCGTGCTATTATCACGAAATATCGTGTTTTCTCGTGATCGTATAACGAATTCCTGTTTTCGTGTGATTATCATGTATTGGTTACTCAACTGCTTTTTCCTATTTTTAAACCATTGTCGCTTTGGTTTAGGGTTGGATTTGGTGCTTGCATTAGAATGTCACTTTATATATTGGTTTATACTATTTTTTCTGATTTTTTTTTATATGTCGCCTGGCGTTGGGGTTAGAGTTGGGTTTGGTTAGGGATGTCATTTTATGTAAATCTAACCCTAAACCGAAGCGACAATGGTAAGAAAATAGGACAAAACAGTTGAGTAACCAATCCGTTATAATCACACGAAAACAGGAATTCGTTATACGATCACGAAAAAACACGAAATTTCGTGATAATAGCACGAAAAAAGAATAAAAAAAATATGTGACTATATAACGAAATTTCGTGAGACTGGGCTGGATCACACACATACTTTAAACAAATAACAATATAATAGTATTGCATGGATTTTAGACTTTACAACAATATTAACATTCTGCAAGTCCTAACACAACACATGAGGTTGAATATAAAAGATGACTTAAACATTTCTAGGTGAACTATTTCTGTAAGTAACAGGTTTGTATTGTAAGGCACTTAACAACGCTCCGACTCGGCCTTCGTTATCTTTCAGCGTGATTTCTAAAGCGAAAATAACCTTTGCATAGGTCTATGAAACAACACATACAGTACAGTAATCCATGCACTTACATGATAGTGGCAGACATTAAATGCTTTTCAAAAGCCATAAACAACATCTCAGTACCTCTGTTTTATAACAGTAGAAATATACAGTAACAGCACAGCTTATACATACATACACATACAGTCACTTTTACACTAAAGTATGTAAGCAAAACCCAAACCAGTGTTCAAATAATACATTGTTATCTTTTTTTGTTGTTGAGGTTTTCAAGGTATAAGGGTTCTTCCAGTGTTCTGACAATACAAAAATCTTGTATCATTCTTGTTTTCTAAACAATCTCAAACCAGAAGATATAAAAGAAGAAGTAAGGAAATTGGTGTTTCATTGGATGGCATAGTACACATTAAGGCCGTAACATTTTAAATATCAAAGGATATATATATACAGTAGATATCTTTTTAGGAATAATGGTTTAAAATGTTAAGTATCCTTTAATTTTTCCTACTTAAATATTATTATTCCTTCAGTATATGCAGGTTGACATTCATCTGGATTATTTCATGTTTTGTGCGTTGAGGAGCTCTGCGTTCACATCCATCCTCTGACTTCATTATTATAAACAAATATCTAAAGAAGCTTTGCATAATAATACAGGCACTGCTTATAACCAAAGTCTGGTATCTCTATCTATTCAATAACATTAACCATTACAGACAATAAAGCAACAGCTTAAAGGTTTCGTCTATCTAGAGAGCATTTACTGCTGAGTATTGCTTTTGGCACATTTACCAGGACATCTTAAGTTGAATATGGCAACATATTATTGAATGATTATTTCAGTAAAATAGCAACATGAAATGATTCCCATAATGAAACCAAACAAAATAACACTGAAAGAATATTGCCAAATCTGTTTCAGTTCACCTGCCAGTGTGTGTTTCTGGAAGACTTTAGCAAAATGTCATTTAAACCATCCATGATGTGAATGACATTTTTATGTATCCATATTATGTTGTTCTAAACAAGTAAAACACAATGAATGTAAAATAATATTGTACATTTTATGGTGCGATCATAACAGATGAAATTAAACGTCAAGCGCGAGTGATTTACATGTTAAGTTAATGCAAAAAAGCTATAGACACGATTCATGCGAATGAAGTGGCGCAAATTACACGGCACAAATTGAGCGTATCGGATGTCTGACGTGCATAACGCGTGATGCTGCATTTACACCAGACGCCGTAGAGGCAGCAAGCGGGAGTGATTTCAATGTTAAGTCAATGTGAAGATGCGTTGACGCGCGTCTGGAGGTCCCGCAGCGCGGATGAGGCGTTTAGCGCGGTGCGGTAGACGCGTTTCCGCCTCATTCGCACGTCTAGTTCGTGCAAATGGCGCTTTTTTGTGTTAAATAAATCAGGAGCCTGCTTGCTGCTGTGGAGGTAGCCCCGCCCAGAGTCAATCATTCAGCATGAAGGTTTGATATTGTCTATGAGCAGACACCCAGAGCTATACAACACAAGTTCTTAATTATATAGAGACAGGAATAAAAAGGACCTCGCTTGGAAGAATGTCAGTGAGGACATTGGGCAACCTGGTAAGTTGTAAATACACATTTGTCTTTTGAGTCACGTGACGTTTATCGACCCACACCGTTTATTTTCCCCCTACAGCAAGGTGACTAAATACAAACCGTTAACTCTTTCAATAAATGGACAATCAACATCAGTCATTCTGCAAACAGACAAACCATAGGCTGTAAAAAAAGATGGACGACGCCTGTTCACTCCCTTCCATTGGTGAAAAGTGAAGCCACCAGTGTCCCGATACGACGCTGACATCTTGGGCCTTGAGTCTGCGCAGTAGCGATTTCGGGACCAGTCATGCACAGTAGTGTGCAGGAAGTGAAGCCGCGAAATCAAAACCCCGCCCTCAATCTCGCAAAATCCGCATATCACACGATATCACAGCTGTCAATCATGACGTGACACCACCGTTTTTATATCACTAAATAACTAACTAAACACAAACTTATTTTAAAGACAAACATTTGAATTTACATCAGTGTGATAAAAACTACAATAAATGACAGAAACCAGCTTCAGAAAAAAGATAATTGAAGTGTAATTAATTTTTTTAGTTGGTCTCAAGTCCCATTGAATAACATGGGGAGGCGGGGTTTATGACCTATACTGGGACCAGTCACTGGGGGGCGATCGAGACGTTTTGGCTTCACTTTTCAGGGCTTGTGCGGCACGCTTGAGACAAACGCATAGCACTTGCCCCTCCCACAAGAAGCGGATTTTGCTTCTGACGCACGTCAAATGCTTGCTTAATCCACGCGTCTACTTCACTCTTGACGCGCGAATGCATTCAAACTGTTCAAGCGGCAAACTAGGCGCGTTAGACGGGATTTTGACGCCTGAAACGCGGTTGGTGTAAACACAGCATAATTCGCATAAATCACGCATTCAGAGCTTGTGCGGCGCGCTTGAGACAAACGCATAGCACTTGCCCCTCCCACAAGAAGCGGATTTTGCTTGACGCACGTCAAATGTTTGCTTTTTTGCGCGTCTGCTTCGCTCTTGATGCGCGAATGCATTCAAACTGTTCAAGCGGCAAACTAGGCGCGGTAGACACGATTTTGACGCCTGAAACGCGGTTGGTGTAAACGAAGCATATTTCGCATAAATCACGCAAGTAAAAAATATCTACATTTTGGAGATTCGCCCCACCTTAACCAATCAGGAGCTTGCTCAAGTAGTGACGTGATCACGGTGTAGCGAGCAGAGGCTTAAATACGAAACAACAATGGGGGATCAAATCACAGTCGCGGTATGTGGACACCCGGAGCTGTACGACACATCTTCCTACTTTTATTAAAAAAACAAAATAAAAAGTATTTTGCTTGAAAGGAAGTGAGTGAGGAGGTCGAACAATCTGGTAAGTTGTAAAAAACGCTCTTTACTCAATTTGAGCTACCTACATAATAAGACTACAAGCTAGCTAAAGCCGGCTTACATGATTTACACGTTAAGTCAATGCAAAGATGCAATAGAAATCATGCGAATTTAGCATTTCAGGCATTTTACTTGCGTAACACATCATTCGC
The DNA here is from genome assembly GCA_025389145.1 of Misgurnus mizolepis. Taxonomy (NCBI): domain Eukaryota; kingdom Metazoa; phylum Chordata; class Actinopteri; order Cypriniformes; family Cobitidae; genus Misgurnus; species Misgurnus mizolepis. The sequence goes on along the minus strand of JAIFKI010000022.1, from coordinate 14,565,141 downwards.
ATGAATCGTAATTCGCAGTAGTGACGTGATTACAACGTTGCGAGCGGAGGCAGAAATATGAAACAACAATTGAGGACAAAATTGTTGTCGCTTTATGTGGACACCTGGACCTTTGTACTTTATAAAAACGAGAAGAAAAGGATCTTGCTTTGAAGAAAGTGAGTGAGGAGGTCGGACAATCTGGTAAGTTGTAAAAAAACGCTCTTTACTCAATTTGAGCTATATATATATGCATTCGCGTCTGAATTTCATGCGTTAATGAAGTGAGTTGGCTCAAAATGTTCAAGCATCCAACTACATGCGAATAACACGATTATTTCGCTTCATTCGCATCTGGTATGAACGCACAGTTATCCATACAACATAAGCTCATAGTGACATGCAATAAAAGATCAAAACAAACATAACAGCCATAAGACTCAAAACTCATATGGACCCATTTGTGAAACAGAAGTATGACAGTACTTCTGTTATTTGTATCTATTTTGAGCTTCATGAATATTGCATCGTCACCATGAACTGTACTTTAGTAGTCATTGTGTTTTTCTTTAAATTTTACTCATATGGGTTTGAAACAACACGAGGCTGAGGAAAATAATTGAGGATTACTTTGAAAGCCTTGATGTATGTGCTTAGTACTGGGGCAGCTGGTTTGAGACGAGCACATAACTACTATAACTACTACATAAGTTTAATGCTTCAATTCCTTTACAAGTATATATATGAGAAATCTGTGCACTAATATGCTACTGTACAACCAGAAGAAATCAACATTCAAGTGCACTTTTATATTATAAGAATTTGGCTAAATCCTATTCTAGATGAACCTACATGTATGCAAAAGTTCATCAATCTTGTTATCACACTGACCTTGATTATTACTATGATATTAAGATCGGTTGAATTACTATAAAGACAATAAAAACTGAAGGTTAGCACATGATAACATACGAGTGTAAACATAAAATAATTACTTTTCATCCGGCACATAAGAAAGTTTGTTTCCTCTTTGTCTCATTAACCTGAAGTGCTGAACAATGGTTTTTGGTTGTGCTAACAAACGTGTTGGTTTTCCTCCATGCTGCTCTTACGGCTGCCATCAGTCGAGCCACCAGGTGAGACGGGTGATGAAGTGTCATCCATGAGTATGTCATTGAGTTTAGATGCGTGCGTTTTAGCGAGAAGGTCGTAAGGCCCTGCGTCGCCTGAACCGTGGGTGTCGTTAAAGCTGATCGTACCGTCATTAAGGTCTAGGGTGCTGGTTCGGCCCATGTCTGGACAAGAAGAGGGGTGCGAGCGAGGGTACATATCCCGTGTGCAGTCACCCAGGGCCGGCTCCTGTTTTACAGACCTGGCTTTTAGATCTGATGGACAGAGAGTAGACGATCCTACAGCCAATCCATGTGCACGAGCCTGCATCTCCAGCTCCTGGATCAGAGCATTAAACATGAACAAAAAGAGAGAGGTCATCATCTCATAGCAGTGACTGCCTGCTACCCTAATAAGTTGACTGAACTCATTTGATTGAGTAAACTCGTTCCTCAATTCAATTAAATAATGGGTCTCCAAAAAACGTATATATGTAAGTTCACTTAACTTGGTGGCCACGTAGACTGAACTTAAATGTGCAATTTGTAAGATATCATGAAATTTCGTTATATAGTCACGTTTTTTTTATTCTTTTTTGTGATATTATCACGAATTTCCACGTTTTTTTCGTGATCGTATAACAAATTCCTGTTTTCGTGTGATTATCACGTATTGGTTTCTGTTTTATCCTATTTTCTTACCATTGTTGCTTCGGACCCATAGTTCCAAACACAGCACTGAATCCCATTCATTTCAATGGTACCCAAATACACGTGCGGGCGTAACTGCATTTCTTTACATTTTAACTAATTTGCTGACATTTCGTGAATATAGCCAAAAGTGATATTTTATAAATTCAGCTGTAGGTAATGATTATCGTTAATAATAACTAGGGCTGGGCAAAAAAAAAAAATCGATTTTTCGATTAATCGTTTTTTAAAACGTGGTCGATTAAAAATCGATTCTCAAAGAGCAGAATCGATTTTTTTTTCATATTTATTTCCGCAAAAGTTGAACGGAGGAATGGAAGCATTTTAGATTTTGCAAGCAAGACGTGTTGTGGCTTTTAATTTCTTTTTATTAATTACCCACTTGTAAACTGCTGTTCACTGTTCTTTTTTATTAATATAGTATGTGTATTAAATCTATATTCATTGAGTTAAATCGAGAATCGAGTATAAAAACCTACCTGAGAACCGGAATCGAAAATTTTACCGAGAATCGGAATCGAATCGATTTAATAGCTTGTGAATCGAAATCGAATCGATCTGGAACATCTGAATCGATACCCAGCCCTAATAATAACTAGTTTAATTCTTATATTTCAATAACAGTTGTGTGTGAGTAGTGATATGGAGAGTTTGGTTCCACGAAAAACTTCATTTTTAATAAAAATTAGTTACGGCCAAAATCAGTATCAGGTCAGTATTAAAAAGTAAATTATTAATATTACGCAAAATCCAATATCCGCCGTGTTATTCTGTCATCTTTTCTCCTTTATTCCCAAAACGCAATAAACGCCACTCCTCCTTTTCTACAGAATGCAATAAATCCGCTTAACCAATCACAGCGCACTATTCCACGCATTGTAAAAAAACAATGGCGTTTTTTAGTTTTCTTCATCTACTTTGTACTTTGTGATCAACAAACAAACAAAAACAAAATAATACTTTTGAAGGCATTGATAAACCTGTGGTGGTTTTCTGTGGCTGAGAAGAAATGTAAGCCATCAAAATCTAATAATTTACCTAAAGATGCTATGTGAAAGTTTGTAACAGAAAATTGTGGTTTTCATCTTATCACTTTCTTGGTTTGGAAAATGTTAGCCACCCACATAAGGAGCAGGACGTAACTCCTGCCAAGTGTGGTCCCTATTGTTTAAAGACAAATATAAATTTAGTGTGCTTCTGTTTATACAAGTAACCGCATTAGGAGGAGAGCTACTGAAAAAGTGCAGCAGATAAACGCTGTTAGCAGTAGCACTGTCCGTGTCGCCACAAGAGGGGATGTACAGTATGTGCATGGACTTCATCCCATTTTGAATCAAAATACCTCCATAAATGAATTGTTTGTTTAGAAATATTAAAAGTTTCATGAACCAAGTGACCATGCGTGGCAAGATCAAATTGTGTTGCAAGTTGCTCAGTATGGACATTGCATTGTTTCACATTTGATACAATGAACGATAGAGGCTATGCTTTCCCACTGTTTTATAATAAAATGTTTTGTTAAATGCAGTTGGTTGCCTTATTTTTCACACTAATGACAAAACATGTTTCTTGGGATAATGTTAGCATCTATTTATATTCTTTGAATAAATGCTTGTGAGATTTTTTATTGAGATTGATAGCCATATATATATATATATATAGCAATATTTTAGCTACAAAATTAATGGATTAACTGGAATTGTTTGCTGTATTTGCAATGGGTAACCACAGTTAACTTGGGGTCACCATTAACTGTTTTACTATATTAACTGATTTACTGTATATCCATCACTCCACATTAAAAATAAATTTACTATAAATAGTTATAAACAGAATCACATGACTACACGGTGGCGATATCAAAGCGTGTCATAACTCTCATATTATACGGCTCTGAGTGTACCTTCTTCTGTTTAAATCACAAATTGTATTCATACTTTCAACATCTCTGCAGTGTATCGTGAAACATCATGACGACAACTAGTCACACAACAAGTATTGAGAACTGAAGTTACAGACATTTTTAAAACAGATATGTGTTTGTTTAAAACATGAATCATCTCTCTCTTTCTCTCTCTCTCTCACACACACACACGGTTTGGTTTTTCAAAGATATGGAGTCATTTGGATAAGTTATATACCGTTTGGATATACAGTGAATATATCGTTTATGCTTTTTGGAGGTTGTAAAAAATAAATAAATAAATAAATAAGTACACTTCTACTCTTCATCCTCAATTAGATTTTGTGGTATTCGTGTCACTCTCATACATTTCATAGTTTCTGAGAAAGTTACATGACATCTCTCACATTACTATATTTTTAAATGTCTTCTCCTCTCATATGTGGATTGGGTATATATGTAAATGGCTGACCTGTATCCTGAGCATCAGGTGACGGTTGGCATGTTCCAGCTTCTTCTGTCGGTTCTCCAGTTCTTTGGCTCGTTGTTGTTCTCTTTGAAGTTTTCTGATGTAGTCCACAGAGGCTTTAAGAATCGTGCCCTTATTCCAGCGCATGTCTCTAAAAAATACACACATCTCACTGTACTCTCCAATAACAAGATTATACTTTGTCATAATAACATGAATGTATTCTCATTGGCTTCATGTTTATAATTCTGTTGCAGATTTTTGTCCTTACGGGTCATTTGATTTAGGAATCAGAGTCCCTAGTTCTTTGATTCGATCGTTGATGTTGAATCTCCGTCTTCTCTCAACTAAAACACAGAAAGAAGAAATGGATTTCATATTACAAAAAAGTTATATACTATTGGTTTCATGTTATCTACAGGAGATTGCGTTTTGTTAAAAAATCATTAACTTCATCCCAATTTGTATATTTATTCATAAATAGTATTTGAAATTAGGGTAGCACTTTATAGATGTTAATAACTGTAATTGAGTGTAAATAGGTGCATTTTTGGCATTTTACAGCCCTGATACCGTGTAGTTTTTTTTTTTAATAAAGAGGATTAAAGAAGGATACTTTATGGGTTTATCAACACAGCTGAGAAATGAAGTAGGAACAGGCAATACTGTATTTTACAGCCATGATAGCATGTTGTTTCTGTGAAATGACTTTGTTTCTTTCAAGGTGGGTAACAGATAAAATTTGATATTTTACCATCTAACTACTTCCATGACTTGGTTATTCTCTCTGGTCACAGTGTTTTGATGCCATTACATTTAAAGGGCACTAACCTAGGTGTTTTCAGCAATATAAAAATAGTCTCTGGTATCCCCAAAATGTGTCTGTAAAGTTTCAGCTCAAAATACACCACAGATCATTCTTTATGATGTTGAACATGGACATTGTGGCTTTAATAAAAAAAATGCGCTGTTTTTGTATGTGTCTCTTTAAATGCACAGAAAGCTTCTGTTCCCCTCCCCATATGCAAAGTATGGTGTAGAGTGCTTACACATGTGCTTTAGACTTCATCAAAACATGTGTCTCTGCCAGAAGGTTGAACTACGCGCTCATAAGGCGGAGTCTGTGAGCGGTCATGGGTGGCAGGGCTCGCAAAATCGCTAGCCCGACGTCCCAGGGCTAATTGTGCTTTGCAGTAGGGCTATCAAAATGCATCCCGCTCTATCTTGATTTATGGGGAGGAGGAAAAATATAAATGTTTATATGCATCTCTCACAGATAGAGCTGTTGATCCCGATACCACAAAAAGTTCTGGCATCGGAATCGGCAAGTACTTGAACCCATGTACCGATCCGATACCATTTTCTTAATAAACCTAGTTATGCCCGTTATAGATAACACTAAAGCACACGCTGCAAAGCGAAACTCATTTCTTCTTCGCTGCTCTGAATGCAAACGGCAGGAAGTTATCACGCGTGACACAACCACTGTTTACTTAGAGCTGGGAAGAAATGAAAGCATGCAGCTGTATGTCCGCTGTTTGTTAGTATTTCAGACTAATAAAACATCGACATGTCTCAACGGAATCCGCGCCTGCAGATTTTCGCGGAGAACTCCACGGATTTAATGCCTGTGATTGACAAGCACACATACCCGCGCTTATGGAATGGTATTTAGGTTTGAATATGCAATACAGACACCGATTAAATGGTTGTTATACAAAACACGTATTTTATTTTATTCTTAATGTTAGAGATGTTCCGATACCATTTTTCTCTTCCCGATACCGATTCCAATACCTGGGCTCAGGGTATCGGCCGATACCGAGTACCAATCCGATACCTGGGTATGTATCTGTATAATATCGGAACAACTTTACTCAATGTCAAAAACACTGATCGTGGCTTTTTCAGATAATCTATTATAATCTAATCTAAGATAATCTCACATAAAATAAGCATAAGCCCCGCTCTACCTAAAAAATATACATGGTCCCTGAAAAAGATATACATTCTCCCTGAATGACGTGTACACACACACGTGCACACACTTTGTCCAGTCATGTAACAGCACAACATCTATTATAATAGTAACGTTACACATTTCATTCAATTTGAGGACACTGAATATTTATATTCAGTATTAATTCAGACAATCCAATACAATCAATACAGTTTAGAGGTGTTTTCCTTTAGTTTCTATGTTATTCCAAGTTTAGCGAAAACACGGTGGTTTATCTGATAAAATAACCTTAGCGTGTATGTTTACCTTTGCATGTATTTCTGGATGAGTCATCTTTACAGGCAGTCTTTACATATTTGAAGTGTGACCAGATCAATGAGACATGTCTTCGGACCGGGTGTACTGCAAACTGCTACTGTGTTGCTAACGAGCAAAGTCAACTGAAATCAGCCAAAGCCGGGTAACTAAAGCTGCGTCCGAAACCGCCTACTACATACTATATAGTACGCGAAAAGCAGTAGGCGAGGCGAGTAGTATGTCCGAATGCATAGTATTCGAAAAACAGTATGCGAAAAGTACCCGGATGACCTACTACTTCCGGTTGGATTTTGCAGTGTGCAGACGCTTCACTATCCCTTGATGCCCCGGACAAGGAGTTATCCAACGAAGAAGAAGAGGCACGCGGCTGTTTTCGCGCTGAAATGACATGACGCGATGACGACGTATGTCACGTGATGTAGCAACATGGCGGATGTAGTACGTCCGAATCTCATTCATACTACCCGGATTCATACTATACAGTACCTACTGTTTTAACGCCAAGTAAGTAGGTACTTCATCTAATTCAGTACCTACTATACAGTATGCGGTTTCGGACGCAGCCCATGACTGTACAACTAAATATAAATGTAAACAACCTGCTGTGAAAATTAACTTTGCCGCGGCTTTTTTTAAATGCCTCTGCTGCCTGCTTCTGCATAGATCAACCTACCACCAAAGATGGGCTCTGATTGGATTTCTTCCCAACTTGTCCCACAAAATGTGTAGCTCTGATTGGATCTCTTCTCCATTCGTCTCTCCCTACAATTTTTGTCTTATTATTATTCGTTGACTAAAGTGTCAGTTATATTTTATTACAGTCTTTGTCATGGCTTTCATTTAGTTTTTGTCCGTGAAAAAGGTTCGATGACGAATATTTTTCGTCATCGTCTTCATCGACGAAATTAACACTGGAAAATTGAGATCTATCAATACACAAATAACACATAAAAGTACAATCATCAGAAGTGAAATATCTATAAACTTCAGATTCTGAATCTGAAATATGAACTAAAGTCACAGATAAGAAAATGCCACTTGACTTTGTTGGCATAGCACAGGGTTCCTCAATTAGTTTTACCACGGACCAAATACAAAGCCTACAGGACCACTGACCACAATGTTTAATCTGCTATTCTTGTTGTTGTTTTGATGCTGTTGTTTTTTAACAAACAAAAAAAACTGGATTTCCATGCAATCCAACTGTTCCTGCTCATCTCCACATCAGATATAATCACCATGTAATAGTGGTTCAATGGGTCACAAAACTCACAGTTTGGATCATCCAGTTACAGATTGGATTATTTTTTCGATCAGAAAAATAGGGGCTACTGTCGCTTTAAGAACGAATCTGCACAGAGTCTTTTTTGTAATTCTCTTCACTGCCCGTACAATCTATAACACTTTGAAGCTTGCTGTGAGAGTTTACATTTTTTATGTGAGGATAGTAATGACTGACAGGACGAAGTTGGAGGATTTTGCACAACAAATCCATGAAAAATCAGTACGGATTGCTTCCTGTACTGCGGCTTTGCGCAATCACGAAAGTGAAGTAAAACTCGAACGTGCGTTCAAACGCAATTTAAATACCCGATGCCTGAATTTCATATACCACAATTACCCATCCAAATCTGTTATTACCGACCTGTAAAGTGCTACCGAAATTAGTATGTTGAAATAACTATAAAAAATGGTCAACTGTTTATGAATGGCTGATACTAACTAACTCATGTCACCACTGTGAGATGCACAGGTGTTGTGACTGCATTCATTTTGTGATTTCCAGCCCCCAAATTTCTATTATATCCTGGTCACCAGACTTTGGCCCAGGACTCTTCCTCCATAGAGGTACAGTACATGAGTTTTTTTAACCCACTTTTCATCTGTGAAAATCCTAACTTGACCCGTTTCAAAAGTAATAACCCATGATTATATCATTCATGTCTGTTAGGTTGAAAAACACAAGGCCCTGGCAAACACAACTGACTCAAAATATTTGACATAAACTTGAAAAACTCACTCAGATTATGGTTGTCTTTTTTTTGCCTTTCCTTTACAAAAGCCCGAACTTCTGCCTCTATGAGAAAGATAAAAGAAGATGAGAGGAGAACAGGAAGGCAGGACAGATGAGTTTAAATTTTGTAATGAGTTTAAAACTTTTCAACACTTCATCAAACATCAGTCTTTACTAACACAGTCTCACCCCATTTCGTCAATATTTGACGACACTTGACCATTCGTCAATATGTTGACGCGGAGGGTATACCTTTCGCGTCATTTTTTGACGAACTGGGGACTTCAATACTATTACGTCCGTTGCATTCTCTTCTCCTATTTTCTTACCAATTTCGCGTCGGTTTAGGGTTAGATTACGCAAAATTAAACCGTGTACGCAAAATTAAACAGTGTACGCGAAATTAAACAGTTGTCACCTGGCGTTGGGGTTAGAAACAGTTGTCACCTGGCGTTGGGGTTAGAGTTAGGTTTGGGTAGGGATGTCATTATGTAAATCTAACCCTAAACCGACGCGAACTTGGTAAGAAAATAGGAGAAGAGAATGCAACGGACGTAATAGTATTGAAGTCCCCAGTTCGTCAAAAAATGACGCGAAAGGTATACCCTCCGCGTCACATATTGACGAATGGTCAAGTGTCGTCAAATATTGACGAAATGAGGTGAGACTGGGTTGTCTTTACCAACACTTTTACTAAAATAGCCTAACATATGAATACAGCAACACATATTTGATTAAATTAATCACTGAATCCATCTTATGAATTTATGAATCACTTAATTCATGAAATACTTTGTCTATAACACTACAGAAACATGATTGTGTTCATGTTTAAATGAAAATATAATTTTGTGAATGTTCTCATATTCTCAAGTTCTTAAAGAAACTTAAAGAAGAAAACGTGTTGCCTAATTTTGTATTGGCAGCAACATCATCGCAAATAGATTGTAATTTATGTATTGCCCAGCCCTAGTTCCTAACTATATACAGGTCTTTGAAATATTATTGTAATGTGAATGATATGATAGTTGTGAAGTTTCAGAAACACACAGTCATGCAGTCATTGGTGAAAATCCTTTAACATACCCACAGGGAACCCTTCAGGCCTCTGATAGCTCTCAAACGTACCACAGGAGACGGGCTTCTCCATCATGTGCATCATGGCGGGAGATTGAGTAACTATATGCGGCATATGATGACATTTTTACATTTCCTGAGGTTTATTGTCTTCCATATTACAACCCCAAATCAGAAAAAAGTTGAGACACTGTAGAAATTGTGAGTAAAAAAGTAACAGAATAATTTACAAATCTCATAAACTTATATTTTATGTACAATAGAATATAAATAACATATCAAATGTTGAAAGTGAGTCATTTTGAAATGTCATGCCAAATATTGGCTCATTTTGGATTTACATTCCAAAAAAAGTTGGGACAGGTAGCAATAAGAGGCCTGAAGTTAAATGTACACATAAGGAACAGCTGAAGGACCAATTTGCAACTTATTAGGTCAATTGGCAACATGATTGGGTATAAAAAGAGCCACTTAGAGTGACGGTGTCTCTCAGAAGTCAAGATGGGCACAGAATCACCAATTCCCCCAATGCTGCAGCGAAAAATTGTTTTCTGAGTTTCTCAGAGAAAAAATGCAAAGAGTTTGAAGTTATCATCATCTACAGTGCATAATATCATCCAAAGATTCAGAGAATCTGGAACAATCTCTGTGCGTAAGGGTCAAGGCCGGAAAACCATACTTGATGCCTGTGATCTTCGGGCCCTTAGAAGGCACTGCATCACATAGAGGAATGATACTGTAATGGAAATCACAACATGGGCTCTGGAATACTTCCTGAAAACATTGTTGGTGAACACAATCCACCGTGTCATTCGTCAGCTAAAACTCTATAGGTCAAACAAGAAGCCGTATCTAAACATGACCCAGAAGCACAGGCGTTTTCTCTGGGCCAAGGCTCATTTAAAATAGACTGTGGAAAACTGTTCTGTGGTCAGACGAATAAAAATTTGAAGTTCTTTTTGGAAAACTGGGACGCCATTTCATCCGGACTAAAGAGGACAATGACATCCCAAGTTGTTTTTAGGGCTCAGTTCAGAAACCTGCATCTCTGATGGTTTGGGGCTGCATGAGTGCGTATGGCATGGGCACCTTACACATCTGGAAAGGCACCATCAATGCTGAAAGGTTTATCCAAGTTTAGAGCAACATCTGCCCTCATTCAGACGTCGTCTCTTTCAGGGAAGACCTTGCATTTTCCAACATGACAATGCCAGACCACATACTGCATAATTACAACATCATGGCTGGTAGAAGAAGGATCTGAGTACTGAAATGGCCAGCCTGCAGTCCAGATCTGTCACCCATAGAAAACGTTTTGTGCATCATAAAGAGGAAGATGCGACAAAGAAGACCTAAAACAGTTGAGCAACTAGAAGCCTGTTTTAGACAAGAATGGGACAACATTCCCATTCCTAAACATTGGTCCTCCTCCAGCTGTTCCTTATGTGTACATTTAACTTCCGGCCTCTTATTGCTACCTGTCCCAACTTTTTTTGGAATGTGTAGCTCTCATGAAGTCCAAAATGAGCCAATATTTGGCATGACATTTCAAAATGTATCACTTTCAACATTTGATATGTCATCTATATTCTATTGTGAATAAAATATAAGTTTATGAGATTAGTAAACTATTCCATTCCTTTTTACTCACAATTTCTACAGTGTCCCAACGTTTTCTGATTTGGGGTTGTACATACTGTGATTTTTAAATGTACAACACATTACAGTACAAACACACATTTTTTTCAAAAGGCCTGGAGGGTCTTTATTGTTGAAAAATTGCTGTCTGAAACACTTCCAGAATACTGAATGTAATAAAGGACACTTACCAGAGAATTCCCTTTTAATGTCGTGCAGGTTAGCAGGACAGGAGTTACTAATAGAGATTCCTGGAGGTGGGATACCCGGATACATGTCAATGAGGTTTGATGAAACAGAAATCTGAAAGCACAACATAGTACACAAAAATAAAAGATTACACTAAAGTCGTTTACAGTATGATGGGTTTGTGTCAGGAACATACACTCCTTGTGAAGGGTGTCAATGATTGTCTTTTGGACAACTGTCAGGTCCACGTGATTGTGTAGCCTGGTGAACCAAACTTAGAGACCATTTTGAAGGCTCAGGAAACCTTTGTAGGTGTTTTTAGTTGATTCGCTGATTGGCACTATATTCTAATTTGTTGAAATAGTAAATTCGTGGGTTTTTGTTAAATGTCAAAAATCATCACAAAAGAAAAAGACTATGGGTGGGTTGCACTAACAAGGATTAGCCTTAAAGGATTAGTCAATTTTCTTAAAAAAAAAAATCCAGATAATTTACTCACCACCATGTCATCCAAAATGTTGATGTCTTTCTTTGTTCAGTCAAGAAGAAATTATGTTTTTTGAGGAAAACATTCCAGGATTGTTCTCATTTTAATGGACTTTGATAGACACCAACACTTAACTTTTTTTTCAAGTGAGTTTCAAAGGACTCTAAATGATCCCAAACAAGGCATAAGGGTCTTATCTAGCGAAACCATTGTCATTTTTTACATGAAAAATAAAAATATGCATTTTTAAACCACAACTTCTCATCTATCTCCAGTCCTGTGACGCGCCAGCGCGACCTCACGTTAAAAGTGCATATTTTTTATGTTTCTTGACAAAAATAACAATCGTTTCGCTAGATAAGACCCTTATGCCTCGTTTGAGATCGTTTAGAGTCCTTTGAAACTCCGTTGAAAAAAACTGTTAAGTGTTAAGTTAAGTGTTACGTGTTGGGGTCCATTAAAGTCCATTAAAATGAGAAAAATTCTGGAATGTTTTCCTCAAAAAACATAATTTCTTCTCGACTGAACAAAGAAAGACATCAACATTTGGGATGACATGGTGGTGAGTAAATTATCTGGATGTATTTTTTAAGAAAATTGACTATTCCTTAAAATCTGGATTAAATCAAGGCTTATTTGATAATTTTGTTGCACCAAACTTTAAATCTTGTTTAAAAATAATTAGGGTTACATTTAGACCGTTATTTTAATCCAGGTTTAAATTTTACAGTAAACTACAGAGATTAACTTAAATCCTGTTGCTCCATTACTTTAAATGCTGTTTTAAATCTCAGTGAAGGAATAACTTTAAACTTGCATATTTAAACAGACAAAGTGAGTGTGGTGGCATTATTAAAAGATGTGTTTATTATAATGTCTCAACGGAGTAAGTTTGGCGGCTCAGTAACATGTTTTGTTGGCTTTGAAGCATCAAGTCCGGGATACCTATCTTTTTTAAATACACGGAATACAGGCTGACAGCTACCGATGCTCGTAAACAGGTGCTGTGCTTTTCCTGTCATGTGTGATCCAGTCAGAAACTGAAGGGCAGTGAATGAACAGACACAACAGAACTTCAACACATCATCATGACAAATGTGTCGACACATCACTGAGCTTCGCAATATTTCCTGCCACATTGCTCCATTAATCAATACAATATTGTTTTAATAGATCATCAAATGTTTTTATTTGATTTAGTGTTTTTTGATCGCTGATGTATGTATGTAGTGATTTATGAGACAAAAATTACATTTCCTTTGCCTGCACTAACTGTTTATTTCCTTCTATTGAGATGCACCTGTATATCAGTGCCGCTGTTTTGGGCACACCAGTATTGTTTTTTGTAAGGTATGTTTGTAAAAACTACCTAAATGTCCTAATATAACTAATGCCTAGTCCTGGATTAATCTAAACCCTGTCTGGGAAACCGCCCCTTAAAGTCTAGTAGTGGATTAAAGGTAAGTAAAGTCTGTACCGTGTTGGCCATCTGAAGTGCAGGGTCCAAGGAGAGTCCCATAATATCATCACTGTAGCTTGATTCCAAACTAATAATGTCATCGATGACATCATCCATCTGAGAAAACCAATCAGGTGTCAGAGCTTTCACTATATAACAGATATATATGTATATGTTAATGAAGCTCATCTTATGAGGTTCAGTCATTTTACTTTAATTGCTATTAAAAGGTTATTAGTCAGTAACTGAAATGCTTTATTTTCACAAATATTGCTATTTACAAATTCTTTCCCTGCAAAATAAAAAGAATAAGTACAAATAAAAAATACCCAAGTACATAAACGTTATGCAGATTATAATAAGTATTGATTCTGAGATGAAGTATGACTCAGTGATGTGTTTTAGGATTCTCTACCATCATCAGTTATATTTGTACATTATAAAATTGTGCATTATGATATTATTTACAATTTGAGATTTGTTATAAAAGACTGTAGCAGTTATATTGGTGTAGCAATGACTGTTTTGAGGAAATGAGTGCTGCTGCATTTTCTCTTTAAATCATTACCTCTTTCTCACAGTTGGAGTTTAGTGTCAGTAAGGCCATGGGACTGTTGGGGGCGCTGTTGCCCGGTCCGGGAGGCATTCCCCCGTGATCTGTGGCCTGACTGGGACACGGCAAACTCACTGCCTGAGATCCAAGCTTGCCTCCCAGAGTGGTGGACAGATACGCTTTCACCTGCTGTCTCTGAGCCTGCTGGATGTGATACTTAGTCGGATTTTCAAGATGGGTTTGAACCTACAAAGAGAGAGAGAGAGAGAGAGAGAGAGAGAGAGAGAGAGAGAGAGAGAGAGAGAGAGAGAGAGAGAGAGAGAGAGAGAGAGAGAGAGAGAGAGAGAGAGAGAGAGAGAGAGAGATTTGGAGTCACAAACAGCATATGTTGACATGGACATTTTTCATGGTTTTTGTATGAGGGAAAATCCCACGCAAACAACCAACATCTTCAAACTTTTGGTTTCTGTTAGAAATGTCAATCAACCTTGCATAAACGTTTTTGCCTTGAAATTATAAAATCGTATTACAACATTATTATTGCAACACAAATCTAAATCTGTTTAGCCCATATGACATTTCCAATAAATTTTTGTAATCACATATCCTCAACGTAACATTAGTAATAATTACAGTAATTTTCCAAACTGGTCTAATCTCAGCACTATTATTCATCTTTTATTTTCCACCTCCCTACGAGCTGACCTTTAAAATGACCTTCATACTCATATGTTCTGACATGACTCAAAGCACATTTTACAACCTAGAAATACAGCAAATCACCCTAGCAATACAGTAGCTGATTTCATATATTGTAAATACATTTTCTTTACAATACAACGTTTACAATAAGGTTGTATTTATTACTTGTATTAGTTTATTAGTTAATGCATTAGTTAACATGACCTAACAATGAACAATACTTCTACAGAATTTATTAATCTTAGGTCATGTTAATTTTAGGGATGCACCAATACCGATACTGGTATCGGGTATCGGCCTCGATACCACATTTTCTAAAGTACTCGTACTCGTTAAAAGTCCCCCGATACTAGGGATGCACCGAATCCAGGATTCGGATTTGGATTCGGCCGAATACTGGGCTTTTTGACGGGGTTCGGGTTCGGCCGAATCTTAGATTTTTTTTCCACCGAACCGAACCCTAAGCTTGCGCTACGCTGGTCGACGTCACATGGCCGTTGATTACACACATCAGGTGCTGACGTTTAGATAAGTGTTTTTTTTTTCCCGGTGAGCCTTAGGGGCGTTTCACATTTCGTGGACCCACCTGGAAAAACTAACGCATCGCACCGCATTGCTTTCATTTTGCTTTGCAGTCGGGTTATCAAAATGCATCCCCGCCCTGCCCGTCGGGCTATCTTGACTTATAGGGAGGAAAAAATATATTTAAATGCTTATGTATCCTCTCACAGATTTGGATGGGTAATTGTGGTGCATGAAATTCAGGCATTGGGTATTTAAATTGCGTTTGAGCGCGCGCTCGAGTTTTACTTTCACTTTCGCGATCGGGCGAAGCCGCAGTACAGGAAGCAATCCGTACTGATTTGTCATGGATTTTTGTGCAAATCCTCCAACTTCGTCCTGTCAGTCATTACTATCCTCACGTAAGAAAATTAAATCTCTCGCAGCAAGCTTTAAAGTGATATAGATTGTACGGGCAGTGAAGAGAGTGACGCAGAATCGCTCTTAAAGTGACAGTAGCCCCTGTTTTTCTGATCGAAAAAATTATCCAATCTCTAACTTGATAATCCAAACTGTGAGTTTTGTGAACCACTAAACACTTTTAAATGGTGGGTATATCTGGTGTGGGGATGAGCAGGAACAGTTGGTTTACATGGAAATCCAGTTTTTTTGTTTGTTAAAAAACCAACAGCATCAAAACAACAACAAGAATAGCAGATTACACATTGTGGTTAGAGGACCTATTGGCTTTGTATTGGCAAAATTTCGGCTACCAAAAACTGAAGAGTGCCTGCCCGAAGGGCTACCAGGGATTTTGAAATTTGGCGAGCCCTGTAATGGAATAAGAATGCGAGTAGGATTCGGTATTCGGTTTCGGATTCGGCCGAATCTTAAACAGTGGATTCGGGATTCGGCCGAACCCAAAAAATCTGGATTCGGTGCATCCCTACCCGATACCAGGGATCGATACCACTGTCTGAGAAATGTCTATGTTTGAGTGGCATGTAAGGGGTTAATGCTTCTTCTGTTTTCCAAAGAGGCAGAGTTTACAACAAACTGGAAAACTTGTCCCATGTTTTTTTGTTAAATTATATGATTAAAGCTGTTACCTGTAAATTTAAATCTTGTTTTTGATTAGTACTCTGTATCGGTATCGGCAAGTACTGAAATGCAAGTACTCGTACTCGTATTACAAAAAAGTGGTATCGGTGCATCCCTAGTTAATTTCATCATTTACTAATACATTTATAAAATCAAGCATTTTAACTGTTACCATTAATTAATGAACTAACATGATTAACTGCATTGACATTAACACGAAACCTATATTGTACATGGTTTGTTAATGTCAGTTAATGCAGTTTTTGCGTCTGATGCCCAGAACTTTGGCGGATTTTCGCGCTGCGTTAACCAATCAGGAGCCTGCATGCTGCTGTGGCGGCAGCCCCGCCCGGTGTCACTCATTCAGCATGAAGGCTTGATATTGTCAGTGAGCAGGCACCCCGAGCTATACGACACAAGTTCTTATCTCTATAGAGACAGGAATAAAAAGGACATCCTGCAAACAGACAACCGCATAACACTTGCCCCTCCCACAAGAAGTGGATTTTGCCTCTGACGCGCATCAAATGCTTGCTTGTTCCACGCGTCTACTTCGCTCTAGACGCGCGAATGCATTCAAACTGTTCAAGCGGCAAACTAGGTGCGGTAGATGACGCCTGAAACGCGGTTGGTGTAAACCCAGCATTAGGCACGACGCGAAGCGGAGTATAACAGCTAAACCCCCTTTGCTGTTATAAAATGCACTGTAGCCCCACTGCTTCGCGGGGGTTATTGCTTTTATAAAACGGTTACATCATATAAATAACAGGATTTCATAAAATAAAACACAAATAAGTTGTAATTATAATAGTACAAATAGTACTCTTCCACCAAACAAAGTAGTTCCTGAGAATCAAGTGTGCCTGAAACAGAGCATAGTTCCCAACCAACAGAAATGCAGCAAAGACATGTTGGTGTTAGGGGCGGAATTAGGGGTTCGGTTTCGTTGTTGTTTTTTTAATGAGAATCGTACGATTTTGCACAGGGGTCAAGGCAAGTTGTACAAAAACTTACGTATGTGGTCATATGAACTAATATGAATTAGCCAACTCGAAAAATATGTAATGATTCTCGTGAGATAGCATTGACATATATGATAGTAACATAATAAACTGCACACTAATAAATTATTAATACTCTATAACTAGGGGTGCACCGATAAATGCCGATATACACTAATAATATGTGCCCGATATCTATTCTGAATCACACAGCAGATATTATTCACAGCTATTTCATGTACTATGGCTTTTGATCAGTAAGTCCTTATCGATCTGAAATCACTGTTAATTTGATTCGTTTAAAACTTGAATTTGAAAAAGCAACACTCGTCAATCATAAACATTATACATATTCTTTATTATCATGAAAAGACCTGAAAAGGTTTGAAGAACAGCAATATAAATATACCCTTAAGACATTTCCTGAAGCTGCGTATCATAGCTGGGTGTGTACAGCATGGTTCTTTGTCTGCAGCGCATATTGAGTTTCTGCACGAGAGCGCCCCCTGGCTTTTGGATGTAGCGGCATTTCAATGTTATTCATTGAGAAGCATAGCAAGCATCATCGGCCGATCGGTGCACCGCTATCTATAACTTTACTAATACTTGTGTGCCTACTGTTATAAAAGTATTTTCTGTAAAGCTTTATTGCAACAGTGGAAAACGTGTTTTAAAAATAAATTTAAATTGAACTGAATTCAAGTAGGCATGCTTGTGATAACTGAAAGACTGAACGCTTACAGCACTGACAGCAAACAAAATAACACAAACTGTTTGACCAACTAGAACTATAATCTGATAAAGTGACTTCACTGAATAAGACTTGTGTCTGATTGTGCAAAATGTATGAAACACAGATTTGTTTTGCCTGTTGACTGGTTAGGGCAAGACATATGAACACCATTGATGTTGTACAGTTTTTTCTGTAAACCATGACTTTGAGCATTTGCAAGAGCGACTTTGACGTCAGCATAAATGTTAAAACAATGAAGTCTTTTCTCAGCTCCAGAGTGAACACAACAGTCTTTCACCTCCATCCTATTTACAGAAGAGATTTCTGATTCGGCCTCATTCATAACACAACAGAATAATTCAGCACTGTAAACATCACATCATCTTAACTCATTTCAATATGTTTAATGGAAAGATCTAAGAGAAAGATAAGTAGCAGCATAATCAATAAGATTTGGGGATGAGATACTTTCATAGAAAGTTAGAAATGTTTTAAGATTTAAGATATTTATTAGCAACTAGGGCTGTCAAAAGATTAATCGCGATTAATCGCATCCAACATAAAAGTTTGTGTTTACATAGCATATGTGTGTGTACTGTGTATAAATATTATGTATATATAAATACACACACATTCATGTATATATTTAAGAAATATTTGCATTTAAATACTGTATATACATTTCTATAATTTATATTATATATAAATATAAATATTTTTTCTTAAATATATACATGATTGGGTGTGTTTTTATATATAAATAATAATTATACACAGTACACACATATGTTATGTAAACACAAACTTTTATTTTGGATGCGATTAATCGCGATTAATCTTTTGACAGCCCTATTAGCAACCAATTCAATTTAAATGTATTTCTAGAGCACCTTTGCATGCATGGTTACACCGTAAATATATTTATAGTACATTGTAATTTAACTGCTATACACTTAAACAAATTTTTTTGATGCTTTATTTAAACAATTAATTTTGATTTAATACCAATGATGCCGTTTCTCTTTTCAATACAATTGCATAATTTTAAACTGACTAGAAATTGTAACCCTATGGCTAAACTTGATATTATCATTTTGAAAGAGCATGATTTAGTCAAGTAGCTCAAGCATTAAGAATAATACAATTTGCTTCTTGACTAAATTATTTATTGTAAAATTCAACATGATTTATTTGAGATTTCCAGTTCCCAGCATGCTTTGTATCAGCCTGAATAATAGTAAATGATAATACTAGTAATACTACAATAATAGTAAATGTAGAAATTAAGTGCTAAATCAAACAAGATATTTTTTGAGCAAATCTTGTAGGGTTTACTTTGGTTTACTTTCTTGGTTCTGTTATGTTGTGTCTACATGACAATAAATTTTTTCATGATGAAGATGTAGATTGCATCATGTTTAGCCATAGAGCTATTCATACAGCTATGAAGAAAATATTCATAGAAATTGTTTCATAATAGGTACATTAGTAATCCTAACTGTAACTGACTGAAGAAATAAACTGCTTTATGAGAAGATGATGTATCCAGATATCCTATTAAAACAGTAGGGAAGAGCGGGGTAAGTTGTCACACTTTTCACACTGTGCTTAACCCTGGTTATCTTCGTTCTAAACCATACTTTTAACCCTAAGTTACCCCCAATTAAACACAGCTGAAGCAGCTAATTACCAGGTACACACACACACACACACAGCAACCCTAAACACCTTGATTATCACGTTGTGGGGACAAAGAAAGGAATACCAGTATTTTTGTGACATTTGACCCCACATTTGACCAAAATTGAGTTTAAATGGATATACGTGCATATTTTACAGTAACGGTGTTTGATACGCGTTCTTCCGATCATTAATTAGAATGGCCAAGTGGTGTTTCATATTGACAGATGAATACGCTCAGTTTATTAAATAGCCTACGTCTTAGTTTATTAAATATGCTTAGTTTATTTAATAGTAATTATAAATGTCTCTTGCAAACTATGAAGGGACAATGAATCAATACACTGACATGGTAATCCTAGACAGATACATTGTTTGCACAGTCCTCCCGTAATTTTGTCACTCCTAGACGTACGTCAGGCGCAGGGGGGAAAACGTTTACCTCAATGAAGGAAAGTCACTGTCTCACCAGGCTATGTTTATTCGGCTATCCAGTGCTGAGCTTTGATGAAACTTCACAAGACTGGCGAGATGCTTCCACAGGGCGGGAGATACGCGTCGTGATTGACAGCTTTGACACCAAATGGATATACGTGACAATCAGATGACATGATTTCACAACTTTTCATTGGCCATTTAGATTTGTGAAGCATACTGTATACGGAAATGAACCTGGACATTCAATCCGTCGAAAAATCTCAAAATCGCCAAAATGGACATACATGGTTTTCATCGGACAGCGACGATATGCTAAAACTTTGAATATTTATTATGATGTTACAATAGCAACAATGAACATCTTGTCTTAATATAGTATAAACTACATTAAAGGAACACGCCAACTTTTTGGGACTTTAGCTAATTCACCATATCCCACAGAGTTAGATAAGCCTAGCTTAGCACAAAGACTGGAAGTAAATGGCTCCAGCTAGCATACTGCTCCCAATAAGTGACAAAATAACGCTAACAATTTATATGTTGTGATTTGTATAGTCACAGCGTTTACAAATAACAAGGTCACATGAGACACAGACATCTTTTAACTGTATACATACTGGGAACTATATTCTCAGAAGGCGAAGCACACCGGCGGAGTGATTAGCAAACTCTCTGCTCCTCACCACAGGGCTCCTAGGGTGCTGCGAGCAAATCACTCCGCCCAAGTAGCAGTGCTAAATTCCTAAAAAGTGGCCGTGTTTATTGCCATCACACAGATCAGTACAATCTAAATATTTCAAACCCTTTCTTTACTAAAACTCTGCTCACAGACGCTTAAAGTCAAATCCATAAGCCCTCATGTCGCCAGACCTTTCTCCTCTGTTTTGTTTTGTAATATGTTCTGTTAATAGCTAAGAGTGAAACTGATCCTAGATACATTCCTACATTAGATTTTCTCACCACTGTTTTTTTACTTATTTTCTTTCTTCTGAATGTTAAACATGTAATGAAACAGGCACTATTAATAAGAGACATTCTTTAGTGAATTAGTGTTGGGTGTGTGCTGCCTTTGTCTCACTTCCCAATCTGATCCTCTACTTATTCTTATAAAGATCAAGGGTCACTTGGCTAATTAGGGGGCAAATGGGCTTTAGACGAACTCATCTGTGCCTGAATGTTTCACTTTAAGCTCCAGAGGTTCTGCCTGGTACACCCAAGCTAATTTTTTTGTAGCTTTGAAAAGAGACGGGGAGTCTGAAGGATTTTTTTTTTCGTTGTTTTGAACATTTGGTCATTTTAATTCACTGATGAATAAAGTGAAAATCTTTTATCCCCTGTTGTGTAACTGGAATGTATCAATTTAAATCTGTCAGTTTTAAGATCTGTGAGTGATCTACAGGAAATTGAAATATACAGTATATGAAAGATGTGACAAGACTAAGGGAATAAACCAAAATTTCACCATACTATATTTTACATTTAACAGTAACATTGAAGTTACACTCTAACATATGCTGGGTTGATTTCAACATATAATTGGATCAAATATGGACAAACCGAGGCCTGACGTTGTCATACTCAATTCTAGTCAGAATTTGAGTCTGATACCGCTCCATTGGGCTAAGATTATGAGGCGTGTCTCAACCGAAAAATGCCTCTGCACTCAATTGGATAGACCTATGACCAATCAGAGCAACGGAGTGTGTGACATGTTGAAATGACGTCTTTTGCAGCCTGACCAAACTACTAGTAATTTCGCTACAACGACACAAACATTGTGATTATACTAGCGAATAGGGCTGGGTATTGATTCAGATTTTCCAGATCGATTCAATTTCGATTCACAAGCTGACAAATCGATTCGATTTCGATTCTCGATTCAACTTTCGATTCCGGATCTCAGGGCAGTTTTTATACTCGATTCTCGATTCAACTCAATAAATATAGATTAAATACAAATACTATACTAATAAAAAGAACAGTGAACAGCAGGTTTCAAGTGGGTAATTAATTATTAAAATCGATGAAGCACCTGAAACCTCCTTGGTAACCTCGCGCAAAGCAAAAAATAGGGTGACATCTAGTGAAGAAGACTAGTAATTCGATTAAATTTAATCTTTCATTCAATGTTTGCAGAAATAAATATGAAAGAAAAAAAATCGATTCTGCTCTTTGAGAATCGATTCTGAATCGACCACATTTAAAAAAAACGATTAATCGAAAAATCACTTTTTTTGCCCAGCCCTACTAGCGAACGTACATCAACACCTACTATGTTTACAACATTTCATTTATATCACAACATTAAGTATTTACTAAGTCATACAGTAAGACTATCTATCTCTTACCATTTGTACGTTAGGTGAACTTCATCCACGATGATACCCATTACGTTTGCTTGAAAAATATCGGAGCCTAGCATGTCCCTCCACTTAGCAGCCACGATTCCGGGGTTCCGAAAAGAAGTTGGAACGACCGCTAATTATATCCATCTCGTCGTGCACGCCGAGTTGCATCGCCGTGATACCCATTTCAGTTGCTTCTTTAACTTGGTCCTCCACAAGTGCGACCAACTTTTGCCGAATCCCGTAGGAAGGACGGTAAAAACATCTTTCTGATAAACAAATGCCTTGCTCGCGTTTCTCTGTTCCTCTTTTAAAATCAATGCTCTCTCGATATCTTTAAGAACAGACTCAATGTCAGAATCCACACATCTGAATAATACAGCGCTCTTTAGTGACGTGGTTGATAACGTTACTGTTGATCATCTGTCCATCATCGTATAAAGCCCGCCCTGACAATTTGATTGGTCGACCAGCTTTGGGTCTCGCATAGTAGCTCCTCAACAGAGAAACCCCAGACCGATCTTCCCATCCTCAAAATGTTGTGGGCGGGGCTAAGATCGGCTGGCACCCAGGCTAGACAAACCCCACTGTTGGGTTATAAATAACAATATGATGGGTTGTTGTTACCAATTATGGGTTAAATTTCACTGCAAATTTACATCAGTTTAAAGTTAAATCAACACGATTGGTTGAGGAGGATTTCCAGTTCACGGCATGCTTTGCATGAGCCTGCATTATTTTTTGAAATTAAGTGATTTTTATGTCTTTTTAGTAAAGAGAAAGACTCAGAGAGTTTGCTATTTTTTTTTTTTGTGGTTATCATTGTTCAGAAGTGTAAATCCTGTGATTAGGTTTTTAGTCACATATGTGTTGCTTTTATCATATAAACAATAACTGTGAGACATCAATGCCAGCCCTGAGATCAGTTTCTTCACACTGACATAGACATGAATCACAGTTTGTGTTACTGAGACTTGTGAATAAAAAAAAAATGGTAAACACTACTTAAGGTAAAACAGTATGATTAAGTATAGTGTATTTAAATTTACATGCAAAATTACGATGAAATATAAACTCTTAAGTTTGGATTAATTGTAATTTCTAAATATTATTTACTTAAAATTTTGAGTTGGTTTACTTAGGGGAGAGAGGAGTAAGTTGTCACACTTTTCACACTGTCTAACATTTACTGAGCACCATAATGTACATCACAATGGTATACATCTCATACCAAATGAAAGAAGGAAGTCTTGGGCACATATGTTGTTTTTATTACATTTTATATCTTATCTCATTACAGAGTTGTAGACTATTGAATAGAGAATGTTCACTTCTGAAAATTTGCCCCATCGTTGGGTAAGTTGTCACACTAGATTATCTAAAAAGAACAACACAACTTTATTGTGATTATTGATTTTAATGTTTAAATTCAAACCAGATCTGGAAATATTAACTCTAGGGCTTTTCACAATGTGCTTAACCCTGGATTATCTTCTAAACCCTGCTTTTAATCCTAGGTTAAGGATCGTTTCACACTTGTAATTTAAAAGCGGGGTTATCCCTGAAATTAACTCAGGGTTTTGAAGCCCTGCTAGCCCTGCTTTTGTGGGGTTAACCCCGCATTGCGGTGCCAAACGCACGCAGTGTGAAATGAAGCGGGGTTATAATGTTATGAGGCCAATTAAACACAGCTGAAGCAGCTCATCAACGTGTTCAGGGTTGCTTGATAATTACAGCACTAGGGTTTAGGAATGCACTGTGTGAAACGTCAAATTATAAATTCCCAGGGTTATCTCTTAACCCTGGTTAAGTATGAACAGTGTGAAACATGAAACAGATAACCCAGGATTCCGTTAACCACACTATAAACCCGGATAAGTTCTACTAACTCAAAAAAATTGAGGCAACTGATTGCCGCTATTTTTCTAAGTTTGCCAACTTAAAAGTTTTGAGTACTGACAACTTCAATTCAAATCAAAAAAATGTATCTAAACTTAGATAAACTCTTATATAAATTAAATTATATAATTTATGTAACTTAAATTGTAGTAGTAGTTTTACTTAAATATTTTGAGGCAACTGATTGCCTTGTTTTTCTTAAGTTTCCTTTACTCAAATATCTACATTTTACAACTTAACAGAACACTATAAAACACGACAAGTTCAGAGTACTCAAAATATTCAAGTAAACTAACTACCATTTAATTTTGTTCACAAATCACAGAAACATATCATGTGACTCATGAAAATTTGATACCAGTGAAAGTGTGTTGAGACTGAGGTCAGTGCTGACTTTCACATAGGTATTATTTATATAATAAAGCAACACATTATTGACCTAAAGCCTAAGCACAGGCACTACACTTCTGAACAATGGTAAGCACAAAACTAAAAAAAAATAGTAAACGTTTCTAAATCTCCATCATAAATAAATGTTTAAAACTATCTTTTTATTTACTAAAAACCACTTCAAATATCACTTAATTTCAAAAAATGCTCTCGTTTTGCGGGCTCATGCAAAGCATGCTGGGAACTGAACCTCCTCAACCAATGGTGTTGATTTAACTTTGAAATGAAGTAAATTTGCAGTGACAGACTCTTTCTTAGCTTACCTGGCAAATTGAACTCATCACAACCACCAAAGGTTTGTAATTATTTGCGTCCAAGAGCAAATTCATCCGTTTAAAACACGTCTGAGTGCCCTTTCAATGATGATGTCACTTTTTGGTAAAAACCGCCACTAGAGGGCTTTTGACTTAAAATATTTAATTATGGTTGAATCTACTTTTCAAGTTCCCTAAACTCTTTACCTTTGGTGTAGTTGTAAAAACTCAAAAAATGTTGAATGAACTCAAAAACAATAGTAAGCTAAACTTTTTGGCACATTTTGAGTACCAGGTACTTTCTATTATAAGTTAGTTTTACTGTTTGGTTTTATAGTGCAGGGGTTTAGAATAACCCAGGGTTAACTATTTCCAGTATGAAAAGCATGTAAGGACTTGCCTCAAAGTCATTGAGACAACTTGCCCCAAACTGACATCTGTGCTGCTAATGTTGGCTAAATCTCAGGGTTAGCTCAACAAAGCACATCAGCTAAAGTATCAAAAGACACCTTTTTGTCTTCTCTATTTTGTGCAAAATAATAATTTTTAACATACCTTATATTGCATAAAATATAAAGTGCAAATGTTTTACTTTTATAGACAAAAAATAAGAAAATTGTGCTAGCGTCAGATTAGAGCGATCTTGACCACATGTGAACACGAAGTTGACTATAAAAGTTGTCTTCACACAAAGTGACTATTTGATTTTTGAGATCCTACTTGGAGTTGAACACTAATGAACACTTCGACAACTTACCCTGCTCTCCCCTACTCTTAACTTAATAAAAATATTTAACCTCTAAAAGAAATAAACCTTCATAAAGTTCATAATTTTTTTTTGCATTATACTTACTCATTCGGGTTTACAGTGTCGCTGTTCTTATGTTAAGATGTAATTCAATTACTAAATTAATTTTTTGATTTGTTATTTGTAATTTATGAGCAGGCACATTTTATATTTGTCTAGGTATTAAACTTTAGATGTGGTGGTAATGTGTTTAGGGTGTTTCACTGTCTTTGTCCTGCGATACTGTGAGACTTCAGTTCTCTAGATGATGGATAGTTATTATTAACATTTACATCAACAGACTATAAAGAAGCATACATTTAAGTTTTGACTGGTAGTGTATACTTGTAATGTTAATATGTTGTTTTTGTACATTTATTTTATTTGAGATCACAAACCCTTTGACTTATTTAACAAAACAAACTTCAAATCAGACACTAAACTATCATCTATTTGTGTTTTACTGTATTTTGTGACTGAATGTATCACAGTTTTTCAATGTGATATAAAAGTAATTTGATTTATTTCAACACAAGGTTTTTAGGTTCATTAATGAACCGTTACTTTCTTACCTTATTAAAGTCTAAGGAACCTTTATCCACAATAAAAACAGAAACAGAAACGGTTCTTTGGATGTTGAAGTTTCTTTTTGGAACCATACAGCCAAAAGTGGCTCTTCTGGCAAACTTTTTTTGTCAGCTGAACCCCCTTGACCTAAATTACAGTATTTACCTGATGTACCCCTTGAGAATATATAAATAAATATTTTAATTATTTAATAGCACATTTGCATGTTCTTCAGATTTTTTAAATTTATTTTAATCAGTAGTTTTTTGCATATAGTTATTGTCATAATCACCTGTTAATGCACCTTCATCTGGTAATTTTCTTTTTTTGGTACATAAATTGTATCTGTTGTTGTTTCTGATATATTGTGGTTTTTACAGTACTGTGCAAAAGTCTTAGGCCACCATGCCTCCATAAGATTAGTTGTTTCTGCAATGGTACAGTGATCATATATAATTGTTTTGCAGTCTGTTTATTAGAATACAACCAGAAAATAAAATTTTGTATGCAATTTTAAAATTTGTATGTAAAACACTATAAGCTGAAGTGTCAAGTATTTAGTGTAAACTTCCCTTCCACTTGAGCAATAGCAGGCAACTGCATGATCTCCTAATCTTAATTTAATAATAATATATATTTATTGTTTTTTTTTTAAAGGGTTTCATTCATTTTTATATTTTTGAATCATCTATTTGCCGTTTAAGATTGAATTGTAATGAATTAATTGTTTTTATCAACCCACAAACCCTTTACAATTCCCTCAAAAACCCCTGTTTGGGGACCCTGTCCCATGTGTTGATTTAGCGCCATTATTTTAAAGTGTATATTAATTTTCCATTAATTTTCTTCTATGATTTAATCAACATGGACTGACCAACAGAAATCAGTGTTATATCTGCAATATTAACCATTAGATAACCTATTTAAGGTTTGTAGCATAAAATATCTAGAGAAGTGTGCATTTTTATGTTTATATTTATTCTGTAGGATTTGGTTGACTATAGTACACTGGGTGGTCTTGTAATGTGCGATTAGCTTCTGTTGACGGGGGGCATGACGTATAAATATAGTACATTTAACACATTTAATTAAAACTGTTGTGTGATTATCATAGTACATGAGAATTCATCACTTCATTTATATAACCCTGAGGTGTTACAGAAAAATATCTACAAAAAAAAAAACTTTGAAAGACAGATACACGAGCCTGCCTTATAATAAATCTTCATCAAAATTTTTATAAAAAATATTAGCATATTTAACATTAGTTTCATTTTAAGACACGTCTGAGTTAAGTCAATATTTTAAGAAACAGTGGATAATAAAATCATTATCAACTGGACAATATAAATAAAACAACACAGTTAAAAATATTAAAATAAAGCAAGCAATGCTTTTACAGTAGATGTCAAATTATACACACAAATTAAGTATTTTAAATAAAACACCGGTATGAGTGAGTTAACAAGCTGAGGCCATAACACCTAGACACTTAAACTAGACTAGTACTAAAATAAGAACAGCAACATGAATATAACTCTTCACATAACACTGCGGTAACAAAATTAAACTTCAATCAATAAAAATGCCAATTCCAATGCCAGACACAGATAGCGCGACAATCACTTCCCACAGAATTTAAAAGACCAGACCGGCTCTTACCCACTGACATTAGCAGATCGACTCCTTCGGGACCAAGCGGATTTCACCGCAATTATCACGTCTGTGTGCAACGGCACAGTGAATCAGTAACAGTCTATAGTTCAGCCGACTAACAAGAAATCAAAGCTATGAAAAGAGTCTGAATGTAGCTGAGCAAATAGGATTAAAGATGGTTAATTCCAAGAGGCTGGAAACACAGCATGCATTAAAGAGGAATTTTCTAGAGAAAGATAATCCTTATATGCGTTTTAACACACTTCACTGTCCCCTACCCAGCCCGTCCTCACTCCTCATGTATGGACAGTATCAAAATCAGACATGCATGAGCTGATAAAGAATCCAGTTCAACTCAACACTGAAGAATAAATGTATTACAACATAAAGAGAACGCTTGCCAAAAAATGTAGCTTTACTGCGAAAATTCTTCAAATCTGTCAATCTTACAAATAAAACTTCAATTTAATACAACTTGATGCTGTAAGAGATCTTTGTAAGGTCCAAATGCAAACACTTCCGTGAATAGTTGCGCTATGAATTGTGCAATGTAAGTTTCCCAGAGCTGCCGTAAGGGGGCGCTATAGCAAACATAGCTGTGCAACCTGACTTTTATTGTCCCTTTTCTCTCTATTAGGTCAACTGTGATGTTTGCGTTTCAAGAAAATCTTGCTAAGAAAGGCAGAGTTAAGTGAAGTGTTGATATGTTTCACAAAAACTTAAAAGTTTCCAAACACTTCTCCCTATGATTCACTGGTCAGACAAACAGACAGTCCTGCCCCAAAGCCATTGGCTTAGGACATATTGCTGTGTTGGGCTGGCCATGATGCTCAAACAAACATATTGACGTTTTAAAAGCGCAACTGTCGGCCTCTCTGAAAACGTTTAGAGCAAAAGAGACTAACATTAACAACTAAAAAAGATACAGTATGACTTTTAACCAGCAAAACCAGGGAAGATGAGGTGGCTTTGTTACCTTCAAGACTTCCATGGGCACCTGGGTAGCAGGCAGAGCGGCAGGTGCGCTGACGTTGATGGCGGGAGTCGACTGGCCGTACGCCGAGCTCTGACGTCTCTGCTGCTCACGACGCTCCTGCTCTTGAAGCTGTTCACGCATCAGCTGCTGGCGGAGCAAAATACGAGAGGTCACGGCCGATGAACCCAGCGGAGGCTTTGAGGAGCCATGCTGATGCTCTGATGGATTACTGTAGACACACAGACAGGGAAAAAAGAGAGACAGTTAACTAAGGTAAAGAAAAGAAGGTCTCGTTTGAGGAAAAGTGTTTGGTATATCAGGTCCTGGATAATTCAATTATCCACTGAAGTTTGAATTTCCTGATCAGGTAGCTGTCAATCCAAACCTCTCTAGCCATTGAGAGTAGAGCGTGTTTAAGTCCCGCCCACATGAGAGGTTTGTGCCAGAATGGCGAATGTAAACTTGTGAAGTGTAAACGAAACTCTGACAGTGAATGAATTAACCTTGATTTGCTAAAAAGATGCTTAGAAAACCATTAACTCTTTCACCGCCAGCGTTTTTAAAAAAAGTTGCCAGCCAGCGCCAGCGCTTTTCATGATTTTCACAAAAGTTTAATGTCTTCCAGAAAAAGTTCTTCTTCAAATATATAAACATACAATATACCAAATGAAAGAACAGACCCTCTGCTTTTAAACAAAAAAACCGTTTTATCCTACCTTTTGTAGTTCTTTTGTAATCAGTTTTTAATATGGGTAGGTTTCTGCAAAAACACAACATTTTGAGCAAAAAGCAGAGATAATTCCATTTTTGTGACGGACTTTTCATAGAGATCTCATTCAGAGCGATCTTTAAAACAGACACGGACATGCAGCAGCTTGCCATAGGGCAATACTTCCGGGTTTAAAAAGTAGCGGAAGGGCGCCACCTGGTGGATAATAGCGGTATTGCGGAAAGACGGAAAATCTCGTCATTGGCGGGGAAGCATTTTCTCTTGATTGACGAGATATCTCGTCAATGGCAGGAAAAGAGTTAGGAAAGAATGCGGTTTATTTTAAATCCATGTAAAGTTTTGCTAAAATTTTCTTATTTTCACTTTCAGAGTGTTTTTCTTATTTTATATCTTTGTTAATTTCTTGTGTTCGTTTTTATTGTCACAAAAGTAAACCCATACAAGAGAGGAAAGCTAAACTAAGACAAACATCACAATACTTTCTGCTAATTTTAAACAAATCCCAAACAGTGAACAAACCCAAAGTATTATGTTGGGTTTACACACTGAAAAAAATGGACTTGGTGGGTCTTTGAATTTAAATAAAATAAACATGTATATGCAACACAAAATATTTATATTCCTTGTGTAAACATAATTTAATTGATTAGGATGAAAATGTTTTGTTTGAATGTAAAATGAACACATTATTCTCACATTGATTAAAATTGATTGAATTGAATACTTAAAGCAATAAAATTGAGTTTGCACACAAAATGGCACCTCCTGAGCAGAAGGTGGCAGTAACGCTCAATGAAAAGGACGTCAATCGCCATAAAAGAAGAATAAACATCGTTTGTTTTGGGCGCCAAAATGAAGACTCAGCAGCCAGTCAGTCAGAAGAACTCTCTCAGACGGACACCACGTTATTAAAGTAAGTTCTATTATTTATTTATGTTCACTTTATACGTGATACATCTTCACTAGATAGACAGTTTTTTTGTACAATATGTAGCCATTGCAATGACTTGTAGTAAAAATGAGTTTGGAGGATGTTGGTGGAGTAAGTTAACGTTACAGTCAGTCAGTCAGTAAGTGTAAGGCTCATAAAGAAAAACAGCGTTTTAAAAATGTCAGCTGTATAACGTTATTTCACGTTTGGTAGTTTTATCCGAGTTGAAAACTGTCAGATTTGAGTTGACTTTTGAGGCACTTTTTACTCCGTTGTTCTATGGAAACGGTTCAAGACAAATAAAACGCTAACCAAACGTTATTCTGTCCAGAGTAACGTTATCCATGTAAGTAATTTACCAGATGATATCAATTGACTACATTAATAATGACATTGTGTATGAAACAAACTGTCTGCTTAATCAGATGAACAGACCCGCGTCAGTTATTCGTGACTTCACTACGCCTACGCCACGAGCAACACTTGATTCTATTAGAAAATGCTTTTTTAAATGTCTCGCGTGACGTCTGGTATATTAACTGAAAAAAAATCGCTTTGAAGTGACCACACCTTAAAGCTGACGTTTTCAGAAGAGAACCTTGTTTTAAGATCTCATTTTGTCCAAAATTGCGTCCTATGACAGATATAATACTTATTTCATTATTGCTCTGTGTATGTGTGACCTTAATCATTTGAGGTTGTGTGTTGATTTCACCTCTGAATATTTCCTCTTATAGGTCCATCATCCTTGCATGCGCTACACACTCAAAAGCATTGGTAAGTAATTCCTATCACTGTTTTACTGCTGTTAGGAGCTAAATCTTATTTTTGTAACTAATATACATGTATTATTCTTTGACTCGCAGTACTCAAATATACAATGGTTGGTTAATTTGTTTTCAGATAAATGCTGAATTTAAAAGAATCACTACTGTCTTATGTTCCTGCGTGTCACCTGGACCTCCAATCCAAAAACCTGACGAAACTCTTCTATCAGAAAGGAGGACAGCTAGCAAAAAGACTTCAAACAATGAATGATCAAATGACAGAAGTAAGTAATATAGATTCATACTTCATAGACATAAAAATGTGTAAACATTGTTGGAAGTACAGAAAATGTAGTGTTTTAGTTACATCTTTTGGCACAAGGGTCATTAAAACACCAGGGAAGATTTAAAGGGGTAGTTCACCCAAAAATAAAAATTCTCATCACTTACTCCCTATCATGTTGTTACAAACCTTTATAAATGTCTTTGTTCTGATGAACACTAAGGAAGATATTTTGAGGAATGTTTGATACCAAACCAATCATAAGCCCCATTCACTTCCATAGTGGGGAAAAATAATACTATTGAAGTGAATGGGGCTCATGAACAGTTTGGTTGCAAACATTCCTCAAAATAAATGTCTTCCTTTGGTTCATCAGAACAAAGACATTTATACAGGTCTGTAACAACATGAGAGTGAGAAAATGAGATAATTCACTTTTGCTGTGATTGTCAGGTATGGTAGCACACACTCGAAATGTGGCCTCTTTATTTAACTCATTCCAGTCTAGTAAACGCGCACACACACCTGGAGCAGTGGACAGTGCAGCTGCCTTGCTTTGTAACCCATATATTTGTAACCAATTGTAACATGCTGTGGCAATGCACATGGGTCTGTATACTTACATTTATATTTGTTTGCATTGTACTAATTTCCAATGACACTTTTATTGTAACAGTAACTTTTTTCTGTTTCTTAAACTACATTTGTCTGTTTTGTACAGGGCATGGATGAAGTCAGCATCAGTGTGGTCATTTGAAGACACCACTGTTGGGATTTGTGCTCTCAAACAACATGCTTCTTGTGATGAAGAAGAGGATCTTTGTATAGTCCTGGAAGGCATGAAGGTGTTGCAACATCGTGCCATGTTGTTTGAGCTGATGTATGCCTTTAACCTGAACTATCCTGATCTCAGCTTTATTTTTGAGGAAATCCAAAAGATTTTAATGGAACTGCATTGAGCGTAACTTTAACGAACAGTTTCTTTCAGTGAAAGGATCAGAAAGACTGTGCTGCTCATTTATGTTCTTTTTATTTATCTGTTTTAAGTGTTTTCTCTTATTAAAACATTAACAGTTTGCTGCTCATAGTTGATTTTGGAAATGGTTGTTGTATTTTGTTTTTGTTGAATCTTTGATTATCAGTTTATACAAATGCTGTAGCTCTGACTTTCTGAAGGATTGATATTTTCCAGTTTGTAAATCCATTTAAAAAATAATAGTACATACTGTTTTGCATGTCTCTTTGGAATGCAGTGTTTGTGCTTTAGCACTTCTAAATCTACTGTGATAGTAACTATTTTAAACATTTGGGTCAGTTTCACAGATGGGGCTTTTCCTAGTCCCAGACTTTTGCAATGCCTTAATTTGAAAACATATTGCACTGACATATCTTGACATATATCAGTGCCATTGTTTTGTCTCAAGATGTACTCCAGTGTTGTTTTTGTAAGGTAGGTTTGTTTGTAAACTTTTTTTGTAAAAAATATCCTAATATAACTAGGGCCTAGTCATGGCTTAATCTACAACCTGTCTGGGAAATTGCCCCTTTGTATGTACTGCATGTGCTGATTGTTGTAATAGTAATTGACTGTTATTGAATTAATGTGTAGTGATTTAAGTGAATTGATGATCTGAAAGCAGTGGTTTGCCTCAATATCACTAAACATTTGTTCAAAACTCTTTGCTTTTTATGTCAATGCAAATGTATTTAAAAAAGAAATAAATAACATTTGGATAATTATGGGTGATTATTCTGGTGCCAGAGACATAATGAAATTGCTTTAGAGTTACATAATCCCATAATATAAGCATTAAAAAAGCATGTTGGAATTACAGATGAAAATCTAGTCCCCTTACATAATAAAATTACTTAAACATTACAAAATAAATGTGTTATAGTAAAGAGAAATATCACTTTGAGTCAACATATTTATATTAGACTACTTAAAACAATTCAAATGTTTTGGTCTGACACATAAAAATTAAATGAGGAAAATTATGTTGGTTTTACACAATCGGATTATGTGGGACCGATGTACACATTAAAATTACGTAAATTGAAAGGATTTTTTTTTTCAGTGCACCAGCCGCGGTAGGGGCGGTAAAAACGCGCTATTCACGCGTAGTTGGACACTTGAACATTTGAGTTCACTCGCTTCATTAGCGCGTGAAAACGGTGCGTGAAATTCTAGTCATTCGAGAAATTCACGCGGAAATTAGCGTCCTGGGAGGGGCTTCTAAGACCCCGCGGAAACTCCGCCAATCCGCTCGCTTCATGTAATCACGTCACTACTGCAGCAAGGCCTTGAATTGGTTAACGTGGCGCGGAAATCCGCAGAAGTTCAGATTTTTCAACTCGCGCGTTTCCCGTGACAGCGCTCAATTTGTGCGGAACGCCTCGCGCCTTCTGCGCATTTTGCGCCATCTGCGTTGCGCCTACCGCGCCGCAGGATAATAATCCACGTGTAATAGTGTCTTTGCATTGACTTAACATGTAAATCACCCGCGCTTGCCGCCTCTACCGCAGCTGGTGTAAACGCAGCATTAAATCTCAAATCACATAGCTTGGTAATGATAGACAAGCTATTGCTTTTCCAACAGATCTGAATGCCTAATAAAACAAACTGTGGGCAAAAAAATCCCACAGATTTATGCTGAAAGATTGAACTTGTGACATATCTAATGCCCAGAGTTAACATTTTAATTTTTTTATGTATACTAAAGCCTAAGTTTAACAGGTCTTTAATCCACTGTCATTGTAAATAAGCAGTGTGTGGTTGATGTGTGTGCTCCAAACCCTTTTCATACTGATTTAATGTGACAAACGGTCATGTGACGAGTAAAGAAAATCTTAGTCCCATAAGCTCCACCTCACTGTCTTACAAAAACAATATTTGAAGATAAAGACCCACATAATGTGAGAAACCATATTCTCTATTAAACTTCCTCTATTGTATATCAGCTGATGTTTTTATCACGCACTCTGCGGCTGTTTACATCGTCTTTCCTCCCGCTATTTCGCCATCCCTTTTCTATCAGGCGTACAGAGCATTCAATCCTCTTCTTCTGGTTCCAGCTGACGGATTCAGAGGAACTTACACAACGTTCCTTCATCCACTTTCAGTTCTCTTCACAATCATTTAGGGAACTGTGATCTCTGTGTAGCGCTGGTGCGGATTCAGAGCTCTTGATCCTTCAGAGAGCAGCCGTGTAATCACTTTAATCAACCTGTCAAACACACGGTCTGTAATATCAAGAATCCATTGTCCTTCCGCCATGAGATTTTATGCATTTAGCAGACGCCTTTTATCCAAAGCTCAAACTACACATTTTTATGTTTACAACTACAAACTCACATTAGCTATGTGCACAAAATTCAGTCTAAATTGAATACGATTGCAGGTTATGACAGTATAGTTTGCAATCTGATTAAAATGCTTGTTTACATGTACATTCTATGTAATCCCAACCAAACGTCTGCACAAGTGCACAGCTAGGGTTACTAGATTTGCTTATCAAAACCAGGCCAATGGACATTCAAAACTAGCCCAAACGCATCCGAATGACTATTCACAGCCCAAATAACCAATAAACCAAATCCTTTCATCTTAAACCTGCAGAAAAAAATCAACTCGCTGAAACAGTTTAAGAGTAGGCCAAGTCTGAAGTCCGCCAAAATCAGAAGACTTGGCGGTGCTATGTTGCACACAGCATCTCTTGTTGTCGAGTTCATGCTTTATCTCTAGATAAAAGTCAAAGTTGGGTTGGATAAAGTTGTTCTTAAGAATAAAGGCAATATAGCACTATTCAAATATAGCAGTGAAAACATAATTTTCGAAAGGCCTGACGCTATTTTTAGGGTTCCCACACCTTAGTAACTTTAAATTCAAGGACCTTTTCAAGGACTTTCCAGGTCCAATACCCTCAAAATCAAGGACTAAATGTGGAGACACATTTCAAGTGAGAGCAAGGTTACATCGTGTTACCTTTAAATATACATTGTTACAGTTCCCTTTCGAGGGAACTTGCGCTGCGTCACTGCGGTGACACTTTGGAGACGCCTCCAGGGGTAAGTGCGTCTGAATGTGTATATTAAATTCAACCAATGGTGAGGCTTAATGACAAAGGCAAGGTGATGCGAGAGCCAGGAAGTATATCGCTATCTGAAATATTGCCAAAGACGACGTTACAGGGACACAGGAAGTATGGCAAGGGAGATGCAGCGCCTCATTCCCTTTTCAGGGAACAACAGTTACATAACCAGAGACGTTTTCATGTGTCAAACACAACTATGCAAAAAAGCATTTTGGTTTGAATCAACATTCACTTACAGAAGATATAAGCATTTAAAGCCAACAGTTTAGCACATGTGCTTAAAAAGTCTAGAATTTTAATGATATTATCCGACACTACACAAGGAATAATATGGATTTTTTTTCAGAAAACTTCTTGCATAAAATGGATTCAAGCACTTTCAATGACCTGTACCTATGTATGTATATTTTACAAAACTTCCCAGGGCCTTGAATTTTTTCCCCCAGATTCACAAACTTTCAAGGATTTCAAGGACACGTGGGAACCCTGTATTTTATTGCTTTTTTTAATGTTATGAAAGACATAAAAGCTGCAGAACGTACAGCACGTGACCCCATTACCTTATTAATGCATGTTGACATTGCCTTGCTATTGCATGTTTCTGTTACGAGAATCATGTGATACGTAACGTAAATATGATGAGGTCTTCGATGACGCGATCAAACAGCAACCAGCGCAGAGTGAGAGACGTGCATGCTTCATAAATGCAGCAAACGTGTTAGTGGAAGCATTTTAAAGTTTCAAAAAAAGATACAAAAACATAAAGCACTACAAGTTCAGTTTGTCATTTAAAATCAAAGCGTCATGAACAACATGCAGAAAACTAGAAAGACATGGTGGCGATTATGATCCCAGCAACAGTAACTGTTGGCTCCATGCACAAGCATGGAGAGAGCGAGAGACTTTTTAGCGCTGCGTTTCATGTCATAGATGAGAAGAGGAACGACAAAGAGCAGCGCCATTATGTAACATTAATTTAATCTCGAACCAATAAAATCCTGCAATTACAAACGCAAACTGATGCCTATGCTGGTCCAGGTAAGCAGATGTGAGTCCGTTGCTTAACATACATTAAGTGCTGCCTTTTGTTGCATAAGCAGCATCATTGTAAGTTTCTTAAGGTGGATTAATGAATAGTGTAATTTCGTTTTGTTTGAGAATAGAAGATTAGATTATTATCTGTTTAGCCAGGACTCATTAATGGAACACAAATCAGATAGCTATCCAATCAGAGAAGCGAATAAAGTGACCAGGTGTAAAAAAAGTCCCTACAATGTCTGCTGGAATGATTAAAAAATTTAATAATGTGTAATAAATATAGTAAAAAGCACACTTAAATGTAACTGATGCAATGGTGGAAAAAAATGCAAAATAATTGGGAAAATGAAAAAGTGTTACATTTTATTTAGCTTCAACTTCAAAGAAGAATATTTTAGCTATAGACCCGATATAGTCCGGCTATGAGTAACCCACTTCTAACCAAAATAAACTTGAATTTGCTTACATGTGTTTTTTTTCATTTTGCCAAAATAACTTGTTATTTTCCAAAAAAGTCAACAGTGATTACAAGCGGTTAGGGCTGTCACTTTTTATTCGATATTCGAATATGCATTCGAACATGACGTGAAATATCCGTATTCGAACTATAAATAAACCATCCGGTTTTTTAAATGCCATGTGTGGCGCATTTTTTACAGTAACACCTCGTAATAGGAAGGAGGCTGAGAGTGAGACCGACGACTGCAACTGTGCGCAAGAGAGGGAATCAAATGGGACTAAAATGAACCTCATGTGCATGTCAAGATAGAATTATAGTTTGTATATAAAATGACATATTGTTTATAGTGTTAAATATTATAGCAGAATAAAAAGCTTGTGTTAATACGTTCACATTATGAAATTAGCATGTATGAAGATAATTTCATCATTTTTACAACGCAATGTAAACTTTATATTAAACAACAGCATTTGTCTTGTAAACGGATTTTAAATGATCATGTGCTGACTGTCGCGCGTCACATAGACGACAGAGTCAAGTGAGATCTGATTAACTCATCTATAAGTTTAATTTCATCTCAAGTATCAAAGGGTTTGTCCTCTCTATCATTGAAAACGGGCAAGCAAACAGCACGCGCAGGGTTAATGTACTTGTGAATGACTGCTCACAAACGCGCGGGATAGGGTTTGTATAAGTGTGCTTGTTGTCAATGACAGTTCTGGTCACAAACACGCTCAAGCGCGGGATATGTGTGCTTGTCAATGACGGGCATTAAATCCGCGAAATTCCGCGGAGTTTTCTGCCGAAATCTGGGGCGCGAATTCCGTTTGCGTCTGCCTATATACTCCTGCTGCTA
Source organism: Misgurnus mizolepis (assembly GCA_025389145.1). Classification (NCBI taxonomy): domain Eukaryota; kingdom Metazoa; phylum Chordata; class Actinopteri; order Cypriniformes; family Cobitidae; genus Misgurnus; species Misgurnus mizolepis. Next base: position 14,527,026 of record JAIFKI010000022.1, on the reverse strand, counting down.
TTTAAGTTGTCACGTTATTGTTTGTAACCGTTCTGAATCATTTTTTTTTTATATATATATATATATAAGTTTGTTATTCATAAGTTGATAACGTGCTGTTTCAAACATTAAGTAAAAAGTAATCCAGACAACCCTGTGTATGACTGTCACTGTTAATAATTTTGTGATTGAATCTCCATTACGGTGGGTTTTTGATGCGCGTGGGGGGCGGCGCCTAAATATTCGAATATATTCGGATACATTGCATGATATTCGAAATCCGTTCGAATTAGATTTTTCTCAAAAGTGACAGCCCTACAAGCGGTTTGGATTTATTTATTTAATCTATTTTGTGCTATGGTTAAACATCTTTAAAATTTTCACTGACAGCCCAAATGTTTACTTGGTTTAGCCTAGATGTCTGGGCTGTAGTTGGACAGCTATAATATGTTTTTTAAACGCAGAACTCCTTGCAGGGATTCAGCTAATAGACGATCACAACAATCTTATCCATTCAGATTAGCTGTCATTTGTTACTACTACTTACTACTCATTTGTGATAAATAATCATTTTTTATTTGTGTTAAAATAATAATAGAAAATAATGAAAAAGAGAATTTTTGACCAAATTATAAAAAGCCATTGATGCATGTTTTTTAATGTAAAAAATATTTTTAAGTTGAATTGTTTGATATTCTTGCTATATTGTGATACGGAAACATTCAGTAAATCTGTACTTTAAACCTGCAGCAAATCAGCACACAGTGCAGTTTGTAATCAGTCTACCAATCAATCTGTATTGCATAAACAAATTAGAGAAGAAGAAGTCAAAAGAGCACAGAAAGAAGAAACACAGACACATTGGTTCAGGGTCAGCAGCGTCCGACTCGCGTGTCTTTCATGCATCATGCTTCCTCATTTTATAAACTGATCATGGTTTGTCTGGCATTACTGAATCATAACTTTGACAGCAAACTACAGCAAAGAGTGACTCACACAACTGCAGAAGAAGCCCAAAGGTGAAGCAGAATTTAGTTGCTGACTTCTAACCAAGAATACAAACATTGTACAAATCACAGATGTGTGTATATCAGCTACTGTGAAAATAAAATAAATCAAATAAAATGCATTTCATTTACATTTCCTGGATTATTCAGACATAATCATTAACATGGTTATTATATAAGTAGTTTGTGTCATTTTATTTTTCAGTACTGTACTGCAGTGGTTCTCAAACTTTTTCAGCATGCAGCCCCCCTTGTGTATTGTATGGTGCATCTCTTTGGAGCCCCCTGAAGAAAATGTATGACATACAACATTGTAAAACTTACATTTTAATTAAACAAAAAATATTAAATTATACAACGTATTGCTGTGGTTGAATGTATGATAAATTCATGTATTTTATAAAATGTCATAAATCTAGGGCCCCCTTGCCCCCAGTTTGAGAACCACTGCAATGTGCCGTCAACTGTAATGAATACATAACAGGTTAGGTTATGGTTTGACAGTGACACCTCAACACAGTGGAAGTGAGATAGGATCACTTTCATTTAAGAGTAAAACAAATTAAAATCATTTTAAAGCTTAAACCCAATAGCAGATCTATCATGACAATTGAATCTCTACTGCTGAATTATCCACTCAAAGTACATTTTCAGCTGTCATTTAAAACAATGTGTGTGTGTGTGTGTGTTTGTCAAGTGAAACAATGAGTACACAGTCCCGTGTGGCCACGCCCCTATCCCGGACACAACCCTAGCCAATCAAGAGCGGGAGGACGACCTCCTCCACTCACCTCCGAGCAGTACTCTACCTACTGTTAAACGAATATGCGCTCCTGACTTCAGATCAGTCGGTCCATGACAGTGCAAAATAACATTTTATAACAAAACGGAAAAGTTTTACCCTAGTGCATTCTGGGAAAAGTACATTTTCAATGGTCTTTGAAAAAACGTAGTATTTAATAACAAAACAGAAAAATTTAAAAACAGAGATATATAAAAACAGCATCAAGGACATTCTGACACTCACCTCACACTGACACATGAGTATTAATAGTCATGGTTATTTATAGTTCACCCAAACAAACGAACCGTACCTCCCTCACCCCAACACACAAGCAAAACACACGCACGCATACACGCACACCTCCAAAGGTACTCACAAGCGTTTGAAATGTAAAACACAGGGCCTCTGCACTTGGACACTCAGAGCCTCCATCTTTATTTCGAGTGCTGAAGGTGCACTGCGCGCCCTTGCACAGCTGCAGGAGTCACACTGATCCCACAGTGCTGGGATCACGGCCAAAGGGGAGGCACTAGAGACGGTGGGCAGACATGCACGCAGGCTAAACCATCTCACACGCAGATAAAAACTACGACAGCCACGTGTAAATCTCTATGAATTATGAAAAGTTTAAGGGTCAGTTTAAAGCTTCACATTAAAAGTCAGGGAAATATTAAACATAATATAATCAAGAATATTACCAGGATTACTTTGCACTGTAGAAATTACTTTTAAAGCAATTAGGCAGATTTTTTATAAAGCTATTCATATTTATGATGTACTGTACACTAGAGGGCGCGCTTCTCTGTTACTTTAATGTCTCACCTTCAAACAGAGAGGTCATTACAGGAACTTTCTCCCAATCTCTCTCTCTCTCTCTCTCTCGTTCAGTCTATGACAGAGCATGTATGATAGCTTTCACAGCTCAAAACAAGATGCCAACAGTGAATACTACACATTATCTAGTGTAAACATATTATTTTTTCATTTCTGTTTTATATTGACATTCATTTAGGCTTGCTATGCTTCTCAATGAATTACGGTGAAATGCCGCTACATCCAAAAGCCGGGGGGCGCTCTTGTGCAGAAACTTAATATGCGCTGCAGACGAAGAACCAGACACACGCAGCTCCATGAAATCTCTTAAGGATATATTTATATTACTGTTCTTCAAACCTTTTAAGGTATTTCATGATAATAAAGAATATGTATAAGATTATGTTTGACGAGTGTTGCTTTTTTAAATGCATGTTTTAAACGACTCAAACCAACAGTGATTGGTAAGGACTGATCAAAAGCCGTAGTACATGAAGTAGCTGTGCATAATATCTGGGTGTGATGGCTACAGCGTCACACAGGAAATTTTTATATAACTCGTTTTATTTTCGAACCAGGAATACTCTTAAATCTATAAAGAAAAAAAACTAAACGAATGGTTTACAAGTTTAAAATGCATTTGTAAAATAGCAAATGCACACATTTAATCAATCACATAGAAATTAATGCACTTGTAATATGAAGTGGACGCGGGTCCGGATCAAGTTGCCGTCGGGTCCGGATCCGGACCGGAGTCCGGACTTTGAGAACCCCTGCTCTATACTAACGTTTTGCACTGGTTGCACTGGTAAGCCTAACTTTTTTTCTTAGGTGCACCAGCACAAAAGTTAGGTGCACCCAAATTTTTGACTGCATTGCATTTAACACCGCAGTTTTACAAGCGCCCATAGTGGTTAAATGTACAGAATATAAATTAACATGTATTGTATAATTTTCATGCTGTGATTCTTTTTTCCCTTATAGCCTAATGCTAAAATCTATTTCCTAAAAATACTTTTATTACATTGCTTTGTTCCCGTCATTCATTGTAGTTTTAATGTTGTGTGCAGGATTTGCCATTGCTGAAAAACTCAAAATAAGTAATATATATATAATATATATATTACGTTTTGTGCATTTTGTGCAGCCATGAAGAGCCGTGTCATCAAAAGGGAAATATTTAGGGGGTGCACAGGCAAGGTGTGTGTACCACTCCTCTTCACCCCTGTATCCGCCCCCATTTTGCCGCTTTCCGCACGTCTCCTATTGAAAAAGAACTAAACACTCGCGGTTGCCGCGTACCGTGTGAAACGCACATTATGAGGGAGGGAGGTGTCTGCCCTTCACTATCTGATTGGTTTAGACCATGGTGTATGTGTGTGTCTAATGTTCATCTGTTGTTGAACCAGAAGACGACGTTCAAGTTGCTGAGACTTTTTTCACTTGAACGGCTGGTCGCACTTGTGCAACCTCAGATTTTTTTTAGTCGCACCATTGAAAAATTATGTCGCACTTTCGAGCCCTGAAATGCATCCTTAAGAAAGTATTGTCAAATATTGTCAATTTTCATTTCATGTTGAGTTACTATAATAACAAATAAAACATCCACCAATTTAAAACCAAATTCAAATCAACCTGTATTTTGTGCAGTACATGTTATTAAGCTGCAACAACTAATCAGTAAAATTAATAAAAGTCGATTATGACAACGGATTTCATTATCAATTAGTTGGTCTGTGACGTCACATGCTCCCGCACCACCGTCGGTCAACATGCACAGGTGCTGTTTCTTCATACAGCGCAAGCTGCCTGCTCAAACTCAGTCACGTTTCATTCATACAATGCAAGCTGTGCGCTCAAAGTCAGATGCTGTTTCTTCATACAGCGTGAGCGAGCTGTGCGCTTATAATTAAAGTCAAGTGCTGTTTCTTAATACAGCGCAAGCTCACTTTTTCTTCATACAAAGCGAGCTGCATGTTTATTTAGGCGATCTTCTGACCTGCTGACCAGTTTGGTTAAAAGCACGGAAGCAAAAATGCAAACGAACGCTGGTTAATAAAGGTTTAATTTCCTTTAATATAAGTCATTTTGTATTTGTTTATTTGTTGTTGGGTTAACATAAAAATTGTAATAAACCACAAGCATCTGTTTTAAAGTAATTATAACATATAAACATATTCCCCACACAAAACATTGTACTGTTAGAACCCTGCCATACAAAACTAGATATAAATACCAACAAGATTAAGGCAGAGTCCTAACAGTAAGGGGAAATCCAGGTTTTTCTTACTGTAAAAACAGCATTTCACCACCTTCATATCATAATGGTTTATTTATTTTGTTAATAACAAATAATCTTAATATTCAACAAGGTCTAAAGATGAAGATTAAAATAAGTTTATTAATCTGTGGCAAAATTCTCAGCACATCCCTAAAAACACAATTAATTTTGTTAATTTAAATTTTCAAACAAATTAGCCTCGCACACCTGAAGTCAATGGATAGATAGGATAAGACAAAAAGTCTTATAACATACAAAAAAAAGTTGCCTTGAGAGTTGCCTGATGAAGATCAGTTGATCGAAACGTTGCAACTATCATTAAATTTTTCAGCAAGCAGATAGTTTGCGGGAATTGCTTTTTGTATGTTAATTTAAATCTTGACATTTAAAGATGTTTTACTATTTAAAAGCTGCACAAATTTTTATTCTTAAATATTTAAATAAAAAATATTCTTAAATATTTAAATATAAAATATTCTAAATCAAAAATATTATATTAGTAAAACTCTGTAGTAGTGTGTGGCTTTTTGCACTTTTAAAAGTACACTTCTACACGTGAATACCCTAATTTAGTGCCTTATTTAGCTATAATACGTGAAAACACATTATTAAGTAAATATTTATATTTTATCTGATTAGTCGGTTAATCGGAAAAATAATCGCCAGATTAATCTATTATGAAAATAATTGTTAGCTGCAGCCCTAATGTTATTCAACCAAAACATTATTATTATTAATATTATTATTATTAGTTCGATGTTAACAATAATTCAAATGATCCAAACACTGACCATTTAATCAGAACCAATTAATTTGTCTATCTCTACAGCAACTGATTTAACAGATGTTTAAACAGAGGTTTTGTAACCAATTAGCCAACTAGTCTTAAGGTAAGAAACTCCCAGAAGAGTTAGGGTAACCCACCCTACATCACACCATGTGATTAAGGACACTAAATATTGGTCATAAACCGGAGTGCACATAACTGGTGCGCAGGTGTGATTAAAACAAAAAATGTGCACCAGAGACCAGACACTGCTCTATAAGGCGCTTTTGCGTACCAATATTGCTGGAATTTTGTTACATAAGGTCCCTAATTAAATGCAACATAAGGAATTTGGCCATGCATCATTGGTAAGATCATTATTACAAATGTGTTAAAATGAATGGGCCAATTTAAATATTTAAGATTTCAATACTTTACTCACACGTTGTTTGCGTGCACCTCTAAAGCAGGAGTACGATCCGCACCTTGAGTAGTAGACATTTCAACACAAAATGCCCTGATTAGTAAAAGTATTTTACACATTAAATAAATATAAGCAGTTAAGAATTAATTGCGTGTGTAACAATATATTGGATCTGTGCATATAAAGTGACAGTATACCCAGCATTTTTAGAGTATAAACCTGATGCATTTTTTAACTTCTTACATTCTGAGGCTATTTTGGGGATTTTCGCCTGGATTTGGCCTACCCAATTTCAAAAGCTTCCCATACCCACATGCACTGTGTACTTACAAAAGTTTGGTATCATTTTACAGGAAACCCTTTAAAATTACATAAAACACTGTTAAAAGTGCTCAACATGGTTGTATGTGTTGTCAGTACTCTAATAAACACAAAAATAAATAGGCGCTTTTTGATGTTTTTTTCCAAAGTCTGTATTTAAAAGTGTATAACTCTGGCCCTGAGTGGTAACGAAATCTGCAGACAGTTTTGTTTGATTCCAGCAATTGCCACAGTGGAAAAAGGAATTTTTTCTCTATCATAATAAATGCAAAAGTTATTTTACTCTAACCGAAGGGAGGAATAATACCCTTTTTGTATTTAATTTCCGTCTAAAATTATTTGAAGTGTCCCCATTACCACATACAGTGGAATAAATGCAAATATCTTTATATCATTTTGCAGAAAACCCTTTGAAGTTACATAAAAAGCTGCTGTTTGTAACAAATATTGTTATTTATGTTGTTTTTCATATGATGAAACCAAATTATCTTTTTTTGTGTTGTAAAAACTGTCTTTGAAAGTAAATAACTCTGGTTCTGGGTGCTCTAGCAGACTGCAGACAGTTCTGGTTGTTAGCAGCAGCAGACAGTAAACACCCAAAAAAAGAATGAACTCTTTAGCATTTCGCATTCAAAAGTTATTCTCATTATACTGAAGGGTGTGAAAATAAATTTTTCATATAAATATTAATTTGTTGTTTTGTACATATAATAAATAGCAAGGGATTATTCATGCACACAACCAAAGAAAATGCAGTGAATGGACTCATTTTTTAGAGTAGGACCTAAGAGAAAAGATGGTGTAGCATTTGTTGCTATCTGTGCTATCTGAGGCGGTTCATTCTCAAGTTTCACATATGTTTACAAATGACAATTTTTTACCTCATTATTCATTTGACTATTGTTGGATATGTGATAATAATAGAACAAAAATAACGATGGAGCCTTATTCCTGAGAGTGAGAGCTTTCATTTGATATAAGACTTGCCCATGTTTGTCATTTTATTTTATGTGCATCATCATCTTTCAAAAATATGGTGAAGAGAGTAGTCAGGAGATTAGTGATGATGATGTCTGTGCTATGAATAGTGTGAGTACCAAACATATCTCCAGGTGCTCCTTTGAGAACCAGGACAAAAATGTTATGTGCACCCTTGGTCATAAATGTGCACTGCTTTGAGTTATGATCATTTAAACAATTAGTTCTGTTCTGATATGTCAGCTACTGTATAACTCTGATGTGATCATTTTCTGAGCAAATAAATCAACTGCATGGAGATCTGAGGTCAAATAACAGGGCCTCATTTATCAACATTGCGTAGAAAATGTTGTATATTTTAACCAAATGATTTTTAGTATGTGTGCAAGTACAAAAAAATCAGTATGTATCAAACGTGCGCACGTGGTTCGTACGCACATCAGTAATTAATACCTGCTGATAAATCCCATGTGTTTTTAAGCACCATGCTCGTGCATGTTCATGGTCATTTGCATTCCAAATTGCCTCCAATGAACCATATATGGTGACAACACCTTCCTTTCTAAGTCACGTGGTTGTACTTTTTACCTCACCGCAATAATGGCAAAGAGACCGAAAAAGAGGAACTTTACAGACAAAGAAATTGAGTTACTGGTGGATGAGGTTGAATCCTTATAACACACTTAGTGCTGGAGGAATGACTAACAAAATAAAAATCTGCACGGGACCAGTGCGGTTAATTCTGTTGGGTATGAGGAGAGAACACTTCCAGATATAAAAAAGTGGTTTGACATAAAATTATCAGCCAAAAAAACATCACAGCACACCGACGTGAAATCAGTTAAACTAGAGGAGGACAGACAACGACAGAACTTTCCACCTTGAACAGCCGCATATAACCAGCATCATTGGCGCAATCTTTGAAAACGCGCTCCCGGCCAAATGGATGATTCGCCAAGTCTTCCAATAATGCAAGATAAGCCATTGCAGTGTATAAAGCATTTTTCGTAGCTTTCATTTATAAGGGTTGACACCAATTTGACGACAAATGACAAATTAATCATTAAAGCAACACTATGTAGTTTTTTCACCTTTAAATAATGTCTCTAAAATTATTTCAGTGATAGAACAACTTTAAACTGGACAAATTGTACTGTTGCTGCAACCTGAGCAAGCTCCTAGCTTGCACAAGCACACTCTGAAAGTGGCGGTGGAGGGTAGGAAACACAGCCCCGCCCCTCCCCCTGCCTGCAGAAGAGTGTCTGAGACCAGGCACTGTTGCGCTTTTCAACCACATGGGGGAGCTGTAAGTCATTTTTACATGGAAACTACATAGTGTTGCTTTAACTTCAACACTGCAATTGACACAAATCATTTTTAACACCTGCTTGTGGATAATAAATACACACTTCTTTACAAACTGGAGATGATCCTGTGTAGTATCGCTATACTACCACTAGATTCTGTGCGTAAGCATGCTCTGAGGTGTGCGTATATTTACACACTTTTCCACGTATAAGTGCAATTTGATAAATTCCACACTTTGCTTAAAACTGTTCTCAAGTACACGTCATGAACATTTCTGTTTGTATGCACGCTTGATAAATGAGGCCCCAGGATTTAGTTCCCATTACAGATACATTTTTAATATAGAATATTATTTTTTCAAAGTTTTTTTAAGCACGTAAAGAGCATTAATGTTTAAAGTCATCATGGAATTGAAATTTAAAACTAAATTTTTTAATGGAATATTGTAGTGTTTTTATAAATTACTTCTCATTGGACTTAAATATTAAAAAAATAATAATAATGTGCTTAGCAGTGTTCGGCTTCTTACTCAAAAATGTTTATTCATTACTCATTACTCCTTTCAAAAGTAATATTATTACTTTACTTATTCAGGGTTCCTACACCTTAGTTAACTTTAAATTCAAGGACCTTTCAAGGACTTTCCAGGTCCAATACCCTCAAATTTAAGGACTAAATGTGGGGACATATTTCAAGTGAGAGCAAGGTTACATCGTGTTACCTTTTAAGATACATTGTTACAGTTTCCTTATGAGGGAACTCGCGCTGTGTCACTGCTGTGACACTTTGGGGACGCCTCCAGGGGTAAGTGTGTCTGAATGTGTATATAAAATTCAACCAATGGTGAGGCTTAACGACAAAGACAGGGTGACGCGAGAGCCAGGAAGTATTTCGCTATCTGAAATACTGCTAAAAACGGCGGTACAGGAGCGTAGGAAGTATGGCGAGAAAGACACAGCGTCTCGTTCCCATATCAGGAAACAACAGTTACATACGTAACCCGAGATGTTTTCATGTGTCAAACACAACTATGCAAAAAGCATTTTAGTATGAATCACCATTCGCATACAGAAGATATAAGCATTTAAACAAACAGTTTAGCGCGTGTGCTTAAAAAGTCTAGAATTTTTTTTTTTTTACAGGGTGGACAGAGGGGTATGGGATCGGCAAAGGATCTCGAGGCGCCGGAAGTGCGTCTGCACCATATGTCGGAGCACTGTCCACTACACCATCGGCTCAGACAAGTCTAGAATTTTATGATATTATCCTACACTACACAGGGAATAATATGGATTTTTTTTCCAGAAAACTTCTTGCATAAAATAGATTCAAGCACTTCCAATGACCTGTATCTATGCATGTATTTTTTCAAAAACTTCCCAGGGCCTTGAATTTTTTCCCCAGATTCACAAACTTTCAAGGATTAAAAGGACCCGTGGGAACCCTGCTTATTACTCCCAACCAACAGTAATGAGTTACACTACATTTCCATTACACCCCAAAAATTGGTAAATTAATAAATTTCAAGTAAATTACCAGCTCCAACTATTTTTTAAACAACTTGTGTAATAAAGCAGTAAGATGTATACTAAAATCTGCAACAGGGCTCAAGCAAATTAACCAACCAAACTAGGGCTGGAACGACGCGTCGACGTAGTCGATTACGTCGATTACGTAATTACGTCGATTTGCCGGAAATGCGTCGATGCGTCGCACTGTTTACATTTTGAAATGATGGCGGCTTCAGCTCCGACCGGGGTATACAAGTGTTATACCAAACAGACAGAACGCGATCAAAAGTGTGGGAATACTTTAAGCAGAGACCAAATAAAACACATACTGTGTAAAACGGAAATGGCATACCACCGCAGCGCAACACCTGTGTATGATCATCTTAAAAGAAAACCTGGGGCTCTCCGACCTCAAAATGACGAGACGTCAGCGTAAGAATTTGAACTATTACAGTAAGTTTTTATACTTACTCTATAAACAATAGAATCAATACATATTGTGCTTAATACAGCTGCGTTTACATCTTCGTTTAATACGAGCTGCGAGACGCCTGACAGACGCGACATTGCATCGCTTCTGGGCAGTATGTTGAAACAGTAAATAAAGAGCAGGACATGTTTTGATATTAAGAAGTTATGAAATAATAAGTTACTGTCACATTGAGAACTGATAGGCATGTGCCCGCGTGCACTGAAAGCCAGCTGGCAGTGCGGAGTTCCCAATGAACGTCTTTTTTGCGAATATGTGCGCAGATATTACAGAAGCTCGTCTTGTAAGGTATTCCTGACATTATTTACAGTAACAGCGGCGTAAACGCCGTTTATAAAATATTAGAAGATCATACTAACTGAACTTGTTTTTTACCCGGAACTTAAGAAAAGTTAAATGTTAAAGTTAAATGAGAATGCAGTACTACTAATAGTAATAATATTAACAGTAATAATATAACCATTACATTTTATATAAGGGTTCATGAATCACAATGAACTTATTTTTACTTCAGTCTGAACTAATGCTGAGCTAATGCATGTACTAATAATAAACTAATGTTTAAAACATTAATATATGCCTATTTTATTGTTTAAGGTGAATAATGCCTCTTTTAAAGTGGCACTGCCTAAAATTTTGGTTTGTGTGTTTGTTTAATTAAGAAAATGCTTAAATAAAATGTTGGCGTTAATGGCAGATGTTACATTTATTATTTGTTGGGGAATTATATGTATAAAAAAATCATTAGACTATTCGATTAATCGGAAAAATAATCGATAGATTAATCGGTTGAAAAAATAGTCGTTGCAGCTCTAAACCAAACATATTGGCATGGCTTCCTGCGTTGGTGACGTTGTGACAAGGTAACAAAAACAATTTCTGGATGGTAACTGCAATATTATTACAAAAACATTTAGTAATTGGTTGCACTAGTTACCAGGGAAAGTAATATTATTACAGTAATTAATTACTGCCCAACACTGGTGCCGAGACAATCTTTAATCAAAACTGCTAATCTACTCCCCTCCTCAAAACAGTCTCTCTTCACTTTGTGTCACAAGGAATGGCGTACAGCGGGGCTATCGAAGACTTGTTTCATCCCTGAAAAAGATTCTGGTAATTAGCCAGCCCAGTCTCCTGAAGATGCGTACAAATAGCACGAAGTGTAAAACTCGTGCAATACATACGCCAAATTCCACTTTGGCGTGCATATGATACGCCAGTCCTTCCCATTCACTTAAACGGTGCATCTTTTTTTGCCGTTTTATTTATTGGTTTCTCAATTTTTTTGCTATTTTTTACCATTTTCGCTTGGGTTTAGGGTTAGAACAACTTTTTGCTATATAAAAATGACATCCTAACCCAAACCCCGATTCTAACCCCAACTCCAAGCGACCATGGCTTAAATATGGACAAAAACATGGAGAAATCTGTATATTAAATAACCTCCTTAAGCAAATCTAAAATCTAACCCTAAACCCAAAAGAAAATGGTTTAAAAAAACAGAAAAAAATGAATGGGAAGGACTGGCGTATCATATGCATGCCAAAGTGGAATTTGGCGTATGTATTGCACGAGTTTTACACTTCGTGCTGTTTATACGCATCTTCAGGAGACTGTACTGAATTAGCAGTTAGCAACATGGCCCAACTTCCAACAATCCAATCAGTTATCGACAGACGAAATCAAGTGCCGCTATAGTACATCATGTTATGGAAACGAAGACCATTACTACTTCCATTTCATTGTAATATTAAGCACCTTGGCACAACACACCAACAATTAGATTACCATAAAATTACTTTAAGCAGGAAAACAGGGATAATATTTACTCTGAATCAAATGCACCTTTTTGATTTTTTAAGTCTTTGAAATGAAAAGATTAAACTCCTACCTCTTGACTTGACACTGACTGTAGATTTGTGTTCCAGTACTGACTGCTTCTCTTCACATTTAACACTGCGTTTATTCTTACACTTGAATGATACCACCAATGAGTCAAACTCTTAACTTGTTTTCTTCAATTGTTTAACACTCAACTTTATTCAGCCCTGCTGGAAACACTGACGCACTCACACTTCACAGAATGATGTGACAAGGAGGAAACATTTTAGGAGAGCGAACGAAACTGTGGGATTTCATTTAAAAACATTGTTCTCTACTGATTCACTGATTCATCACCTATTTCAGATTCCTGCTACTATTCTATTAATCTATTAAGATTATTTTTACCATTAAATAATCACTAATTTATATAAATAAATAAACCACTAAATCAATAAATAAAAAGAATTGCAAAACAAGTCTGTGTTATTGTTTCCCTGTCCCTGTTAAAACACTTGTATAAAGAAGCTCAAAAATGCTTTTGAGGAATGTTTAAAATAACAGTACAAAATTTAATTTGGCTAAAAATGTATACATTCACCTAAATCATCCTTATATGAAATATACAGCAAACCACAGGTTATTCCTTTTGATTTCTAAGACAACTGTAACATCGTTTAAGGTTTTCAGTAAGTAACTCATTTAAAACAGCTACCCTTTTAAAAATAAATCAGCTCAATTAATTATTAAATGACTTTCTGAACTAGTTTTTGGATGTACTGTAAATGCAGTTTAAATGTAATAAAGTGATTTTTTCACATCAGAAAACAACTAGTTACTAAAGAACCTAAATTATTTGTAAACAAGCCGAGCCACTATGCCAGTACCGAGACATGTAGTAAGTTACTTCCTAACACTTCAGACATACATCAACTAAACTAATGGATAATTAACGTTAACATATAAGATGACCTATAAACAAACAATATATGACAACAGCAATAATGCTTAAAGACAAACTGGCAGCAATTTTACTGTGTATAAAATAATTTTGTTTACATCAGACTAGATGTTTAAGTTTCCCAAATTCCCATGCAGCACTGGTTGTTTTCCTCACATATCCTTACACAATTTCCGCTTGCATTCAAAGCATTTCATAATCACTATGCTTTAACATTTCCCGCTCCCTCCCTGCTCCTTCTTGACATCTTGCTCCATGTTCCCTCCATGAAAAAAAATGTGTGCCTAATGATTATAATATTACCAGGCTTTGACTCATTATGTTTAAAGTTCAGTTCAAATTAAAACTTAAAAACACTTGCAATAAATACATGGTTTTGAAGAATAACATTCCTTTTTCTTTGTGTACACATATCCTTACACATATCCGTACAATTTTGTCTGTATTATCTTTGTCCCCCTCATATGCTCTTGAGCAATTTTATGTTTATTGTTCCCCCCAACTCAAAGATGAGATTTAGGCCCATGGTTGCATGAGTTGTGCTTATCATGGAGTGGTAGTGGAGTGCTCCCAGAGTGAGACAAAACCACAACACTCCAACTTTCAAAAACTCCGCTCCTAGCTCCAGGTAAAATGACGCCGCTCCACTTCACTAACATACTCTGATCCCAGCTCACTTTCTTTGAGCAGAAGATAACTTGTAGACTTTTACTGTCTCAGTTTCATGTATTTTGTGGAATATCTACACAATTTGATCATCTCGGAAAAAACAGCTATTTTTATGCAGGTAACAGACATGCATGTATAGCTCATATTTTTAATAGAAAAATTCACTTTTAAGATGATGTTTTAGTAATACATTTAATAATACATTAAAAAACAGTAAAATGTAATCCAAAAAAATCCAACAGCAATAGTATAAGTTAAACTACTATACTAAAAGGATGAAACATTTCTCTCCTCCCCTTACACCAGCGGTTCTCAAAGATTGCGACGTGCCGAAGCAAACTTAATATTTGAATTACACAAATCAAATTAAATGATACAATGTAGTCCTGTTGGTTAGTAGCCTTATTCTTCTGTAAAAAAAATCTGTAGAAATTACAGTATTACTGGGTATTACTGGCCAGTAACTTAATGTAGATTTTACATTTATGTTATTTACTGGCAACAGTTTGTTCAAATGAACATGAAACATTTTCAGTCTATATCTTTTACAGTAAGTTACCGGCAACCAGCTGCATAATTACAGCAAAAAAAATTTACAGTGAAATTCATATGAAATTGTTATCACTGTACTTTTTTTTTTTTTTTTAAAAACTGCACTTATTGTGAATAAATGTCTGAATGTCTGAATCTAATTTTGGGAATTTGGGGAGGGGAAAAAACAGGAAGTCTTAAAATCTGACTCAGGAGTTACACTGTCGACCACCTAAAAATACACTTCACTTTTCCAGTGTCTTGCGTCAAACACCCAACCGCAATGGCCTTCAAATTGACAAAACGATGAAAAGTCAAACCTTACACAACCTTATCTGTAAACTTATGGTGATTTAAGGCCAGATCATCAGTCTCCACCCTTATCTAGGAGCAGAACTAGAAACACCTTAACCACCTTACTGAAATATAAGACCGCTTCTGAATGACAACCCAGGTTTTAAGAAAATTAAATAAATACAAAGAGTGTCTCAGACTGCGTACCGTACCCGAGGACGTTTCACCTTGTTTGACCCCCAAAGTATTGTTAGAATAGCTAGTGTGAGTGCTCAGTACTGTACCAGGGTGCGCTACGATTAAGAGGAGGTGGTCTCTGGTACGGTTTGCTTTGACTTGGGGGCGGGGCGCAAGCAAATAAATTAAATCTTTATAAAATCATCTTTAGTGTAGTAACCCTTTGTCTAGAATTAGCAGAAATTTTATTTAATAAAGAAGCTTTTTGAGGGTTTATGCTGGGATGGTTTTAAAAGGTTTTGAAGGAAGTCACATATAGTCCATCTAGAAAAACGCAATTATGCGATTGCACGATTTAATGCATAATCAGGCAAAGTACGCATATTTATGCAGGGACTGCATTTTTTCAAATACGCCGCACTTTCACTGCATAAATTGCAGATTTCCGCATGCAAAATATGCGGGGGCTTGCATGATTTCATAATCCCGCATTTTGGTAGCAAAAAGTCACATAAATCTTAGCAGAAAGTTGAAAAATGCATTTACTTCACACAAGCGCAGCCATGTCCCCTGTTGCCATGGGAACGTTATGAAGTGATGTAATTACGTGATGTGAACATCACTGAAAAGCTGCAAGTTTTTGCAAGTTCTTGTAATTTTTGCAAGTTCCCACAATTTCATTGCATAAATATCCCGCACACTCCATCACATTTTTTAAGAAAACGTGTCGCAAGATCAAGGATTTTTGGCTGCAACAATCACAAAAAAACTGATCTATTCTGAGCTCTCATTGACTGCTTTTTCTTCATTATTCAGTCCAGCTTATTCATATCAATAAATAAATAAATGCTTTGTTTTGTAATAAAAGCAATTAATATGTTGGCACATTAAGGGCAAGATTTACTAAACAGGGCAAATTAGCGCTGATGGAAGTAAACATTACTGCTTCTGCAGGTAATTTACTGACAAAGCGCATGTTAAAGAACACAGGAGCAAAAATCTGATGTCTATAATAACTAACACCATCTACCAAGCACAGTGCAAATAAGTGTAGCTATTCCAGTAAACTAACAAATGCAAACAAATGACGTTGCATGATTTATTTAAATACTCTCCCCCCTTATAAACTGTGCGTCTAAAATGGAAACTCCTACAAATGCATATGCAAAAAAATCTGTCACAAAAACAACTGCTTCCACGCCTTCACAAAGCTAACTCTTTCACTGTGTGTCTTTAGTAAATCACGACAGTAGTTTTGTGCAAAAAAGGAATTTGCACTGGCGCAAGTTGATAGTAAAACTGGCCCTAAATGTTTTTTAACATACTGTAAATATTTTTAAACATGTCGTCATACACCTTCAGATTAAAATGTTTTGAAGATCATAAAATATATTTCAGTCAAGTGACTCTAAACTTTTAAATGGTTGTGTGCATACTTAGCACTAAATGTTGTATAACAAGATAACTAGATATCACTGAAATAGGTGTCCTGACATCTACACCAATGTTAAATCACAATGCTTTATACAGTGTATGCGTCAAAACCACAATTTTAGTTTTTACAAGTACGTAGCATTGTACAAGCCACTGCAAACCTTACGTGCCTGCTTCTCTTTTCACAAGTGTTTTATATGCCATATATTCTTCTATTTATATATATATATATTTTAAAAACATGGTCGCATTATGAAATAATGTGTTATTACCCATGTCAGATTTTCAGAGGTCAATCTGTTATGTAATGGAAATGCAGTGGGCAAATCAGGAGAACATTTGCAAAATGGCAAAAGCAGCCTGCAGCACTATTAAAACTAAAACTACGAGCTAAACGACAGACGATGTTACTGAAGCAGGATTTGTGATTGGAGGGCATCAAAAGATTAGTGATTACTTTTGTTTTGTTGGAATTCATTTCAGCTATTATAGTAAGAGGCAGCGATAAGACTGTAGTGAAAACTGCAAAATTCGTGATGATGTGATCATACTCGGTAAGATTTTGGAAAACAGGATTTTATATCAATGCAAGTCAATTTAAAATTTTATGAATCTGATGATTAATGAATAATGACACAGTATAGAATTGCAGTATAGACAGTTTCAGCAGTAACAACATAAACAAACGGCTTTTGTGGAACAAACGTAACTTCCGGTAAACTCTGCAAAGAATCAATAAAAACTGAATCCTTTTAGAGTAGTTTATTTCTAATAACAAGCTAAATAAACAACACGTAGATGACCTAATTTCAAATCATAGCAAGTGTATCAAAAACTACACTTAGCTAAAATTCCTGTGTAAAATGTGTACTATATAATGTATACAATATTAACTACAGATCGACTACCAAACCTTCTTCAAATAGCGGTAATCCATGTTCCCAGTCTTTCCTTGGCTTTAGGAAACCAAAACATTTGTTATTTTCTACAAGATATTTGTTCAAGAGTTCAAGGGTGGTGATGGCACAGTGGATAAGACACACGCCATTGGTGTGAGAGACCCGGGTTCGAATCCCTGAGTGTCCCTGAGCAAGACACTTATCCCCTAGTTGCGGCTTGTGACCTCTGACATTTATAGCAATTGTAAGTTGCTTTGAATAAAAGCGTCAGCTAAATAAATAAATACGTAATCGTGTCTATGGGCCATAAAACTCAGGTAACCATGACAACGTCATAAAAATACTAACCAAATGTAAAACTTCAACACAAAAACTTAAACTTTATTTTGCATCCTACTCAACACTTTAATTTAATTACACAAATTTTTCAACAGCAACCTTAAACAGCTCCCAAAATAAGCCCACAGCATCAGAGGTATAAGACTGCCTGTGTCTAAATTTATGTTGTTAATTTTCACCTCATGGCGGCCAGAGCTGTCTGTCTCATCTAAATTAAGATCTCTCCATCTGCCAATGAAGCTTCACAGAACTAACATTTATTTAGTGCTGATAAAACATTGGATTGATATTATTTAAACATTTTAGCTGAAATTCACTTTGCATGTGTGATTGTGTATAAAACTGTGCATTCTATATGAAATAATTAAAGCATTCAGACACTAAACCTTCAATAACCCACAAGTACAGTATCTAAGCTGAGAAATATCCTGTCAACATACAATAATAATGACAATCATTTTCTTTGGCCGCTTATGAAATACAAAACCATAAAGATTTAGATTTAATTTCTGCTTTATAAGCTCCAGATCTTTTATTCCTATGTCTCTGTTATAATCATTTCCTCAATTTTTGATTTTGTTTATAACATGACCACAGTTGGTTCTCTCATATACATCTGTCTTACAAGATCTAAAAGATGTCATCTGTTCCATCACATATACTGTATTATTTTATTAATTATTAAGATGAAAGATGAGTTATTTTGCAGGACTTGAGGATATATTAGGAAATGCAGTCATATTCTGCTGGGTTATTGAAGTGTCTGAGTGTTTTAATTATTTGATATCTGGATGCATTGAGCTTATAGAGGTCAGGTTTACACACAAATTCACTTTAAATGTTTAAATTATATCAAATATAACGTTTATTATTTAGATAATAAAGATAATCACTCTGCAGTTAATACTTTGACACATAACATGAGCATAAATAATTACATCACACAACAGATTTGTTAGTATAAATTAACTTTGTTAGAATTAAATTAAGTATTTAATACACATGAAGAACTACTGATGTTTTCAGCATTATATATTTCTATATTTATATTCATGACAATTAAAAGCGTTCATCAAACTTCTTACACAGTAAAGTGAGTTTAATTGTTATTATATGTGTGTAAATGTTTGATGATGATGCTGTATCTTAAGGCGTTGTCTAACTCTAACTAGTCTGTGAGCGACTATTGCGCGCTCTTTACCAATGTAATCAACAACGCGCACGACGCTGCCATACTATCGGCCGCTTCGCATTCATTATGACAACAGCGTTCGCCGCGTCGCTGTAAGACAAAACTAGTGGAACTAATAAAAAACTCGATCACGAGGCAGACACAGTTTAAGCATATGCCCTGGCAATACTTTACTTTAAAACGCATGTGACATGGGAAAGGCAGTGCGCGTCGCAGCTGTCAAACGCTCCGCTACATTCACTGACCTGTTTTTCAGCGGTTGACTCTTCAGCTCGTAATAGATTTTGGGCTCGTCATGAAACTCCTCGCCGACTTCAAAGTCGGCCACGATTCCCGATTCTGGCTGCATCCTCAAAGTTGTCAACTTTCGTCAGCTCCCAGGTGATAAAGATAAGACGTGAGTTAGAGCCGTACTTTCAAGCCGCACGAAGTGCCAGCCACCGTGATGTCAAAAGTTGTGTTTGACTTTATACGGCTCTGTGTCAAAATCGCGTATGACATCGGAGTATCGCGAGAGTGACTCAAAAGCAGTGGTATATGAACAAAGAGTTATGTTCTTGCGGCACTATGATGTCATAAGAATCGTTCTGCGCAGAGTCTTATGAAGTCGAACACACCTCTTCAGTTCTGCGTGCGCTCCAGCAGCCCGCTACGTTTGTTTTGTAGTCCGTTTAGAGGAATTGTTCATTATAGCGACTGGAGCCAAATGACGCTAGAAACTACAAACCCCAGAAATCTCGACAGAGTGTGACTGTCGTGCGTCAGCACCTTTTTATGGACTGTCACCGAAAGGGGCGGTACCCGTCCAATGCAAACTTAATGCGTTGTTATGATTTACTTGTTACCATGATTCCAAAAAGGTTAAGAAGTGGGTTTATTTAACGAAGATAAATATTGGATTTAAAACATTACACTGGCGACCTTGTAAACATGTACATTTACACATTTGGTGAGTTGAGCTACTGGGGCGGCACTTTGCAAACAACAGCCGCACGATGGCAGTATAATCAATAAAATAGGGACTTTAAGCAACAGCTGGGAATGGAACGGCTACGGCGACCGGAAGTAAGCTGTCAGACCGCCGTAGCCAAGAACATAAAAATCACTAAGCAACCGTAAACAGGACAGCGCAACGCGGTATTAATTCATTTATTAAGATACAAAAATATGTCATGTAAAAAAGCAAGAGAAGGATTGCTTTTGGCATTAAATGACAATCTTTTGTCAGAAGAAGAGTTTTTACTATTGTATGATGTAAATAAGTCTAAAAACCTAATACTGAAAATGTTGAATACTTAAAAATCTTTAAAATAAGCTTAAATTTAAAACATTTGAACACATATTATATAAAAGACTTGTGGTACAATCATAAACTGATGCAATTACAATGTCATATGCCATAAAACATAACATTTATTTACATAATCTCTCACGTTGTAGCGACTACGGCAAATCAGCTGTTCTCCCGTAGTAGACGTTACAGTAGAACGTCGCAAAGTAGCAGTTAAATTCGCGCATGCGCAATACAACGCCATAATGCCGTTGCCGTTCCACCAGAGGCTGTTGCTTAAAGTCCCTAATAACAACCCGACGGCATCGGCTGCTGTCAAATATTTAAAATGTGTTGGTATTAACGTAGGCCTGTGCTGCTTGCTTTTACAATTATTGTGTAGTTTGTGCAGAACTGGTCATATTTACAAGTCTCTGAATTACTCCTGTAATAATGTGTACTAAATGATGACAACTATAGAGAGTTTTGCAAAATAATGTACTGGAAAACATCATATATACAGTGAGCAATGCTTTGTCTTAACATGTTTGCCTATTATACACCTTATGTAAATATATGTCCAACAACATCTACCATGTTCTCAATGTTCACTCAGGTACAACATAAACAAGAACAACAACACGATAATTAGTAAATAGTACTTGTCGGGTACGTGTTACAAATGGTTCGGTAAGAATATACTGTATAGCTCATTGGTACGTATTGCGTTTGCAACGCAAAATGTCATAGGTTTAAACCCAGAGAACACAAATATTAATAAAAAAATGTATAGCTTGTAATGCACTGTAAGTCACTTTGGATTAAAGCCTCTGCCAAATGCATAATAAGTAAATATAATTATGTGACTCAGTCAAAACAACACATTTATAACTAAAACTATAGCTAAGAGCCAAAAAAAATATATCAAATAATATATATTAAAAGCTGAAATGTTGACTTCATTATGGGGAATACTGTACTAAATACTTAACAAGCAAATTGTATTTTTATTAATTTATGCTCGAGTTTATTTCCACTGCGTTGTAGTACTACGAAGGACGCAAATACGCTGTGCGTGATTTTAGCCCAAATTTGTAGCAGCTGCAATCAATTAAACGTGCAAAGCTAATTTAGTCCGCGTAACGTTAACGTTATATAGGACAGATACGTTTAATGAATTATTTTTTTTTGTAAACTTTTGTTAATATGGCTCAACGGAACTCTACGGAAGGTGAAAACGCCCAGACTAAAGATCTTAACTCAGGTTAACAATGACATATTAAATTCATTATTCGAGTGTTTTAGAAAGCTAAAACAGTAGCAGTTGGAATAATGGCGAAATTTAAAGGTTTATAAGTTTAAGTACCTCAGACATTCTCTCAGAATTATAACTTTTTGTATACGTTCATTTAAGTTACCGTGTTCTTTGTGTTTGTGAATCTCTGCGTGGCACTGTTTTGTGTCGCGCGTGTAGCTGTCACCATAGAAACGACTCCAGCAGGAGGAGCTACCATAGATATGTATATAAAGGCTAGATGGCTCAAGGCGGAGTCAGCTGTGTCGTCACTTGGCGGCCATCTTAGGTCAGTGCTGCCATAGTGCTGCTCCCTGCTGCTGTGGACGGAAGGTGAGTGACATACGCCAACTAAAATGCTCGTAACTTGCTGAATTCTTGACGGATTTACAAACGGTTTGGTTTTTTACAAACGTTATTAACGTGGCTATAATTCTGGATGCTTTAACATGTTTCATGAATTTTTTATTTATTTTTAGTATACGTATTCAGTGTCATAGGTACATCTTTGACGTTTATAACAAACCAATCCGTTTGAAAATCGGTAAAAAATTAAGCAAGTTATGGTCATTTAAAAGTACCTGCATCATTAAAACTCAATGCTACGAGTGAGCGAGCGCCCTGTCCTAAGATGGCCGCCAAAATGCGGACGTTCCACTCAATTGGCCATCAGCGCGGACGAGCCATCTAGCCTTTATATACATATCTATGGGAGCTACTGCTTCTTCTTCTTCTTCTTTGGTGTTTAGCGGCAGCTTGCATCCAGTTTGTTGCACTACTGCCATCTTCTGCTCATATTTGTCTCCTCCTAAATTCTCTTATCCAGTCCAGTTTCTTTTAAATAGTCAAAAAAATAACTTGCTCCTTGTCCCTTTTCCGCTAAATATAAGATATTTTTAACACTTACATCTATTTGCTCCATACTCTGTAGCTGTGCCATCACTTCTTGCCTTTCCTGATTATATTTTCCACATGATATAAGGATATGCTCCACAGTCTCCTTTTCCTGACAATAATCACACAAACCTGGAGCTACTGCTGCGCGTGCTTTGGTGTTTAAGGCCATCGTGGGTTTATACTGTATATTTTACAAACTTGAATTGAGCACAAAACTAAAAACTTCGACAAGCGAGTGTTACTAAAACGTGTTATTAAAAATGTAATTATTCCGCGTTTCATGTAAATCTGTTGACGTTAATGTTTTTATAGTTAACTGTAGTACATTTTCTGGACATTGGAGTGTTTTTAAATCTTACTATGTAAATGAAAGCCAGTAGCATTTACTAAAGTGGTACCAGTTTACAATATGGTTGAATTTGCTAAGATTAACTAGATGCATTAGCTAACACTAACAATAAGTTACTTTTACAGCTTATTAATCCTGTTCATGTTTTTTTTTTCCATTAACGAATACCTTTTTACAATTGGCAAATGTTAACATTAGTTAATGCACCATGAATAATTGGCATTACAAGGATTAATAAATGTAGAAATACTGTATTGTTTGTTGTAAGTTCATGTTAGGTAAAACATTTATAATGTTAACCAATACAACCTATATTGGAAATTGTTACCACTACAGTTAATAATGCACTGTGTAGTTAATAAAACTACAGTTTACTAGTTTATTATAGTGCGTAGCTTAGTGTAGTCTTCATCATGAGGGTTATTGCACATGCATTTGAAAACAGTTGTGTATTAACACTTGCCTTGTGTGACTAAACATATGCATTTTTTTTTTAAATAAACTTTTACATCTAAAGCGGGGAGTGTTTGTTTAACTTAGCATTACAACTTGGTTTTCAGGTCAGCAAGCCACCTTGAAAACTAAAAGTGCATTTAGACGCAGAGCGCCACTTGCCATTTCACCTAAACGTCAAGATGCTGTAGCGGTCGTCTGCCCAATGCAACAAGATGACCGCAGTGAACCTGGTAAGGACTCGAGATTCTTGTCCAGCTTATATAATATGGTGTTTATCCTTTATTCCCCTATGCCAGTTTAATATGCAATGAATTCTAAGCCATTTAATGCAAAATGTCCCACACAGAAATAAAATTCTACAATTCAAAAAGTATAGCAATAGAAAAATGCATGCAACATTGTCAAAGTAATTGACTCTCAAAGATAACTTCATGCCACTTGCATGCAAAATGTATGTTTTTGTATACAAAAAGGGCACACAAGTTTGTTTAATTTACATACTGCTAACACAATTCCTAGGTGCATCTGTACCAGTACTTTTAGATGTTTCATCACCAGAAATCTCTTCGCCTGCTCGTTCTAGCAGCAGATTGCAGGAAGCCATTGCTGAAATCCAGGAGGCACAGAGAGCGTAGACGTGAGAGTGTAAGGTGGGAACGTTTAACCCGATTAAAGCCCTTCTCATTTGATGCACGTGATGCTGCACAGAGAGTTAAGCGTGAAAGGAGACTGCAAGAGATTCGTCAGAAACAACATCAGTTGCTGAAAAGGGTAACTCCTTTCACAGTCTTTTACTTTTCTTTTTTTGAAAGACACAGATTTTGGCCACAATTACATCTTTTTTTTTTTTTGCTCACAGCGTTCCACATTTAAAGCTCATCCCTTGAGAAAATACAAACCTATCCCGCCTCCCACACAAGCAAAGGGTGATATGGACAACTAAAATGTCAAAAAAGGTTTTCAGTGTCGTTTTGTCAATTTTAAGTATAAAAATAAATTATTGTACTCTCACTTAAACTGTGTCTTGCAATCGGTAATCCAACCACTGAATGAGTTGAATCTTATGAAACATGGGTTGAATCATTTAGTCTTTATTGTCACCATCTAATACAGGATCTGAGATACAATGTGACATGCATCATTCATACTGTACCAGTGCAGTGCACTTTCATGTTAATCTTGATAAAATATTACCTGTACAATTTTTAATAGATTCCCTGTGACGTTAAGACTGCGTCTTAAGTATGATTCTGACTAACTAGCAATAAGTTGGGGCTAATCAGTCTTATTATTTGGATTTAAATTAGACCAATCTACCTTTCTATGTAACATACTTAAAACAGTTATGATCAGCGGCACAGTCCTTGTCTGGGGCCCTCAAAAGTTCATGGGCCCTTAGAATCGTCCTAACCCCCCCCCCCTTACGGCGCCCCTGATGATCAGTCTTGAAGAAAAAAATTCATGACTAACTTTTAAAGCTAGTCTTAAAGTTTTATGCAACCGGCCACCGAAAGGTACTTATCGGATCATTTGTTTAGCCAGTGTCTTTTCACTTTACTTAGTTTCATGCAGTGCCTCTTATGTGTCAAACCCAGTCCAGCTCTTAATTGACATCTTCTAAGAAGTTATGACTGTTTTTTTTAAGAAACTGCCTTAATAACTGTATTGAAAGCCTATATTTGCTCAAAATGTAATACCATGACCTTTTGGTGGAAAGCAAAGTGAGAAAATTGTGTATGTGCGTGCTACTGCCCTCTTGTGTTTTCCTACACAAAACCCTGTGTGTAGATTCAGTATATCAGGGGTTTTTCAAACTGTGGGTCGCACCGTGAGATCAGGTGGGTCGTGCAAAGTCACTTGGATGTAGTGAAAGTTTTGTCCTGTTAATGATAATTAAAGGGATAGTTCACCCAAAAATGAAAATTATTTCATTTATGTTTAAAACCTGTATAAATGTCTTTATTCTGTAATGAGATGTTTTTAAAAATGATGGTGAGCACAAAGTTGACGGTACCCATTGACTTTCATAGTGGGAAAAACAAATACTATGGAAGTCAATAGGTACCAACAACTGTGTGCTTACAATCTATGATCAAATTATTTTATTTTGTGTTTGACAAAATTAAGAAATTGATACCTGTTTTAAACCACATGAGGGTGAGTATGAGATAATTTCCATTTTTGGGTGAACTATGCCTTTAATGGCAATGGTTTTTTTTCTCCAGTTATTTTAGGATTGCAAGTTACATTTAATTCATACAATGACAATGTAATTATAAACTTCTCTCTTCTAAAAGAGAACTAGTTTATTTTTGTATTTCTAAATGGGTTTTTTCTGCATATTTCTATTAAAACTTTTTTTTTTTGGTCCTGCAATAGATTATACCCGTCTAAATGAGTTGCGGAATGAAAAGGTGTACTGCAGTATATAAAGCTTTAAAGAAGAAATGTACAGTATTTATACAGTATACCTTTTTTTACTGCATTGCTCAGTAATTCATTTCAGAATAAGCATAGGTAAAGGAAAGGTTTTAAATAACTAAGAGTTTTCATTATTTTTTTAAAGTGTGTTAATTTGATAATTGATGACGTTAATGTAAAAATATGAAACTATCAAAATTTTATGACTTTATCCTCGTTATATTGAATTTATCCTCAATATTTTTTCCTTTGAAAAACTACTAGTTTAATCGCGCATTATAATGACTTTAATCTCGAGATGTATTAATTTTAGCCTGGCCCTAATCCTCCTTGGTGCTTTACTTCGTTATCTTATAAATACTTTCTAATTTACCACTTATGCTGAATTATTTTGTCGAGTTACTGAAATGATGGGGCAAGAAAATGTTAAGAGCAATTGTTTATTTTACACAGAGATTTATTTACATTTTTAATTAATTTCTGTTAAAATCGTTTTATTGTGTTATTACAAGACGTGCAAAAGATGCGCGCACTGTGTGTGTGCGCGTGCGTATGTGTGTGCGCGTGCTTGTGTTTAGCCGGTAAGGGGAAGGCGTGGTGAGTGTAGATGACTAGATGTGTGCTCTCAGGATGAACTGATGCTGTGAGTGATTTCGATCAACGGACAGACAGACATCATCTGAATTACACGGAAACGCCCTGACAGAAAAGGTAAGATTTGATCACATCAGTCGCTTTATTATTATTATTTTTATTTTCAATATCCTTTATATCCGATGATTCGGCGTAAGACAACAGGCTGTAATGTAAGCACGTGAAACACAATGAATGGACCGGGCGAGGCTCGTGTCGTTAACGTGGTTTAAAGAAGCATTCAAACATGAGCGTGTTTTATTTTTGGCTTCTCGTGTTGCTTTAAGGACAGTAGATCATTTATCAGACTAAGGTGAAGATTTATTTATTTTGTTCATTCTTTTATTACAGTATGATGATGATGATTGTATAGCCTATCTCTCGTGTATGAATCGGTGTACAGTACATCTGATGCGTTACTATGACAATACCCCAATAATGCTGCTGTCTAGGTAGGCAGCTCACTAGGTTTTAAGACACATACAGTGTTCTCAGTGTCTGGACATAGACTGTAATTGTGTAAGGTTGTGAAATAATAAAGCTTTCCCGTTTGATGAGCACATCACATTACAGTCAAGACCTCTGATGTCATGATATTGATTTGATTTCAGCATGGAGTTAAAGTCTTGAGGATTGTTAAAGCTGCAGCGTGTAGATTTTAAAATGTACAAAACCTTTCTCTGATTCCTGATGCATGTAATGCAAGACATTGTCAGGTGTGTAAATTCTGTGGTGCTTTTATTGCTTTGTTTGTTTTAATAGCTTGACCAGCTTTAACTCCTTTATTATTGCTGATAAAATGCTTGTTTTTATTGTATTCTGGTTGATTGCATGCACACGCAAAAGCAAATATGAAAGCTCATGTTAATCTTCACATTGGGGCTTTAACTGAGTGTTTGTCTTTCCATTTTCAGTTTTGTGAGTGACTTTAGTTTTTCATTCACGTTTCTCATTCATATCTGAAGCGTTACCCGAACTTAAAATGAGGTTAAGAGGCCGAAGGAAAATTTGCATCCCTCCTTTGTTATTTGCATGCCATGCAGTAGGTGCTCTTCCAGAAACAGTCATGAACTCCCAAATCACTGACTGGAAAATCTACAAAAATAGCCTGTAATTTGATGTTTCTTTGTACATCTCAGGAACAGACAGTGGATTTGACATAATAATGCTCTTTCAGGCTTGTAAACAGGATCTTGTTGTTAAAGAAGAGTCTTTGAGTGTGGAAATGACCTCCACTATCTTCTCTGTGACAAACAACTGCAGGAATCATAGAGGAAGTCCTGTCAGAAGCAGAAAGCAACTCATTTTAAACCCAGAAGATATAGCTCACACTTCCTCTGAAAACATCTGAAATTGACAGAGTTTGTCATTTTCCCAGACTGAGAGACATTCAGATTGTACACATTTTAGGAAGCTTTTCTGGTACAGATTTCATAAAGAGCAGCAGATAGCTTCATGTCTGAGTGTGTTTTGACTCTCTTCTCAGTCTTATGAGCTCAGAGCTCCAGCATACGTAGTCTGCAGGAATCTCCATTGGATTAAGTCAGTACCAAGAGTAACTAACTGTAAAAAAGATCCAGGTTATATTTAAATTTAAAGGGACACTCCACTTTTTTTGAAAAAAATGTAATTTTCCAGCTCTCATACACTGTAAAACCTAACAGTTAACTTAACTCAAACCATTTAAGTAAACCGGTTGCATTAGACCATTTAAGTTTTAAAACGCATAAATTTAAGTACTGTGAACTTGAGTAGTATGAACTTAAATAGAAGTGCATAACTGCATATGACTCAATTTGTTTAAGTTCACGGTACTCAAATTTCTGTGTTTTAAAACTAATGCAACCGGTTTACTTAAATGGTTTGAGTTGAGTTAACTTTTAGGTTTTACAGTGTAGAGTTAAACATTTGATTTTTACCGTTTTGGAATCCATTCAACTGATCTCCGGGTTTGGCGCTGCCACGTTTAGCATACTGTAGCTTAGCATAATCCATTGAATCTGATTAGACCATTAGCATCACATTTAAGCTTATTTTGCCATTTTGTGAAGTTATTTTTAGGACAGTTAGGGTTCGTTCACACAGCACAAATCTGATTGTTTTTGAAAAATTAGTTGACTCTTAAGTCTGTGAAATCAAATTCACAAGTCACAAAACTGTCATTGAAAGAGAGGAGAGATGTTTAATATGCTCATGACTGTCGTCTATAAAAGGTGCACATGTTCACAGTGTAACGAAGTAATGAATGAGCATTCAAACGTATTATTAAACTCATTTTGTATAATGTTATATGTGTCCCAAATGATGATGAACCGCTTAAAAAAAATCTGACAGTTAAATTAAAGAGTTAATGCTTGACTGTGGTTTTGTGCTGCTTTAAAAACACTGGAAAATAATGGTGCTCTGAAAGCCATTGGTAAACTGAAGAAGTCGTCTCACAGCTCAGAGAGAAAATATGTTTTGTAGAAACAAGATTATCAGATCCAGTTTATCGTCTAATTCGGTATAGGGACACCACTGACCTTCACACTATCAGTGAAATTTATACGGCTAACAGCTTCTGTTTAGACTGGAAAGTACAGATGGACTCAGGCTGTGTTCACACAACAACGATATAGTGAAACGTTTTTCCTTTGCATTATGAAAACTTACGTACACACCACAACTAGGGCCTTATGATTTTTGTGATGTGGAAACACGGATGGAAACATGCAATCCAAGCGTAAAAATGGAATTTACTTTACCACGCAGAATGTCACATAATTTGGCAAATCGTTTGCTATTTTTTTCCATTAATCAGCAAATGACACAAACGCTTGGCTTTTTTTTCAGTTGTGTAATGTTGGATGTAAAGAAAGGTCATAATTAATGTCAATGTTTAAATCCTTTTTGAGCTGCAAGAATGGCTTATATTTCCAAAAACCTGTTGCAATCGGTCGAGAAAAAGTGCGTACGTCTGCTCAGACCCCAACCTTGGTGCCAAGCACTTTGTTATAAATATGAACGTTGCTGTCGATTTTTCTCTTGGATCTAATATGTGCATACACACGATTTATAAATGAGACATTTGTTCTGTAAGCTAGTGAACTACTGCTCTCTATGGTTGTTTTCACATATGTTGGTGCGCACCGTGGTGCGGCCTCGGAGCGCACCAAAATACATTGTATCATTTTTCAGTTAGTGCGGTCCGTGTTCACATGTATATATTTTTACTTTATTCGAAATGCCGCACCGTACACCATGTGACAACGGTCAGCGCTGTCATTGGTCTCTGACAGCTCTTACCGTCTCATGACCACCCCCACGTTTCCACGACAACCAGCTTGACAGGGAGAGCGCAGCTATCAAGATGTGGAGATAAACGATGCACGTCTTTGCGAAGTTTCTTTGCTTTAACGCGAAATTGCGTAGCTGTTCTATTAAAGCCTTTCTCACGGAGCCGTTTGCTAAAAGCCCGTAATGTCACTATTTGTGTGTGGAGGACAGCTATGCATTTATAAAATCATCAGCTCAAACGTAAAGGAGACAGCGAATCTCTATGCAACGGACCAGGATTGGCTTGTTTGTTGTTAACCTACAATATAACACCCGGCTCACGTCACAACGAAAGCCCAGTGGCTCAAACATGTGGAGAACTTCCTGTATTTGGTTCGGCCCGAGGTCCAGCAGTGTTCACACCACAGGTGGGTCGCCCCAGAGTTCGGCAACAGCCGCTCCGAGACCACCTGTTTAGAGCGGTCTCGGAGCGGTCGTTTAGTGCGCACCCGAGTGCGGCTGTTGTGTTCACACTGACCCAAACGCACCGTACTCGGAGCAACACGTCATTTGGGTCGACCTAAACAGTGTATATGTGAAAACACCCTATCTGCTGCTGAGATGCTTTTAAAGAGCCAGTAAGATGCCAATTTTAAGCATCCTATCACTATTTATAAGTCCTGGACAACAGGTTTAAATGCATGCAAGGTCAAAAAACACTGTCATTTTCTCATAATATAAATTTAAAATTACCCCATTTCTCAGAGATCTCCCAACGATTCGTGTGAAGTAGTGCTGGGCGATTTGGCCTAAAAATAAAATCTCCGATTTTATTTTTTTTAATTCGACTTCCGATTTTTTCCGATTCCCCCCCCCCACTTATTAAGAAAAGCAATAAGTACAAACGGCAGACAACTTAAAGCAAATTTTGCTTTTATTTAATCAAAAGCAAGACAAATGATTTTATTCCTTTCTTTGGAACAAACTTCCCACTCTCGCCGGTAGCCATGTTGTCGCTTGCTGTTGCCGTTTCATGTGTTTGTGCTATGATGATGATGTTGTCGCTTGCTGATGCTGTTTCACGTGTGCTATGATGTTGTTGATGTTGCTATAATAACGCTACGGAAGCCCCGGGCAGCCAAAAATGCGCCATTACAAAAAAATCGAATTACTTATTTTTTAAATCGCCCACAACAAACAATTCGAATTAATTCATTAAATCGATTTTTCGCCCAGGCCTAGTGTGAAGCCGTTCAATGACTCAGTCTGCCTAAACCCCACCTTTTAGTAGCCTACTCTGCTCTGATTGGTCAACTGACAGAGTCTCTGCACAGACCACAGATCAGTGGCACAGACCAACAGACCTGATAAGACATTATCGACATCAATACACATCATTCATCATTAATCCAAGCAATAAAAACGACGACAGAAACTAAAATTTTACACCCATTTAAGCATTTATGTAAGCTAACCGGGTCGTAGCAAAACTGTAAGTGAGCATGTGTTAACCGCTGGCTAACGTGACTCTCTGACAGTATATTAAGAGTTTAAACAATGACATCATTCATCATTAATCCAAGCAATAAAAACGACGATAGAAACTAACATTTTACACTCATTTAAGCATTTATGCAAACTAACCGGGTCATAGCAAACCTAATGCCAAGTTCAGACTGTATGATTTTCAAACTAGTCGGGTCACCTGTGGTTTCACACTGGGTGATTATCTGGGGAAGCGTTCAGTCGCTGCTGTTTCAGACTGCATGCTGGATTGGCGACAGGGGTTTTCATACTGCATGACTTTACCGTAAGAAGAATCGCCGATAACTTTTTCCCGGTCCGCAAACTACGTCTCACAACCAAACGCACGCGAGAAGTGACGCAAAGGAAACAACGCAAGGTCACGCGTGCAAGACCGGAGTTCTTATGTGAGACTGGGATTATAATTAAAAATGGTCACCCGCAAGAAGTTTACCATACAAATTGCATGTGCGCTCATTTGCAGCAGAAAGAAGAAATAAAAATTATGAATGAATGAATGAATGAAGCTTTATTTGTCATTGTACAAGTACAACGAAATTACAGAGACTCCTCCCCGAACTTCCAGCTGTCCTGTATGTTGCTCTCTCATTGGATGTAGGTCATCGCCGATGTTATTGTCAGTCAAAACACATTTCACATGGAATGAATTTGAATCGCCGACCGGTCCAGATATTTAGCATGCCAAATATCTCGCGGGTGTCGGCGACTCGTCGGCGATCCTCTCAGAACGCATCTTTTATAATTCACACTGTGTGATTGTCACTCGCGTGGACGAGCATCGATTTGCCTCTGATTTTGGCCATTTGACGGCAATTTCTCAAAACCTGTCGGCGAGTTAAAATCAGGGCTAAAATCGTGCAGTCTGAACTCTGCATAAGTGAGCATGTGTTACGTTAACCGCTTGCTAAGGTGAATCTCAGACAGTATTTTAAAGGGTTAGATCAGGATTTTAGACTTGAATCTCTATAGCTTCCCCATAAGCAGTGTGGTGCATTGACCATGACTTACCCGCGACAGCGTCCTGTGAGCCGAGCTCCGGTCCAGTTTTTGTCAAGATTAAATTAGTCCGGCAAGTTTGCTGGGGTCACGGCAATAAAGCTTTTTTCTTCTCAAATCAACATGTGTTCAAAAGAGTGATATATTTGAAGCACAAAACCGCTGTCTATGGAGAGGTCAGACCTCGTAATGGCTTGGCACTATTTTCTTCCCTGTCATATCACTGCGCGCTGCCGCTACCTACAGCCAGCTGGGAGCCGCGCACGTGTCACTTTGTTTACAACTCGTAAAGAGAACGATAACATGTCTGACTACAGCAGCGACGATGACAACATTGACTTCGACACACAGCCAAAAGGATATCTTTACGAACCTGAATACACAGATGACGAGTTACGCCAGATGGAGTTAGAAAGGACAGAAAGAGAGAGGATGGACAGAGAAGTTGAACAAGTTGAAGCTGGAGCCACAGCTGCTGCAGTGAGACATCGAGTGGCCGACAAATGGTGGTGTACTTGTTTTAAGTGTGAACTAATGCAGACAGAAGTGGAGTCCTACTGCTGCCACGAATTTGATCTTATCATGCCACAGATCCAAGACCTTTCTATTGATGAGGACGCCAGCGTACCAGCTTCGGTCTGCATCACAAATCACAAGGACTTTCCTGCAATCCTGAATGCTGGTGTCTTGCAGACCTTTTTCCACATTCCGAAAATTAACTGGAAGAAGCGTCCCAGGCCAGCAGGACCCAACGGTCAGTTGTCCTCAGAGTAAGTACTTTTTTATAGTATTTTACAGTCTTATAATGTACAAATTTCAAATGACTAATTAGGGCTTATTTTATGCATTAGTATGAGTGCAGGTAATAGGCAACTACTTATTTTTTACAATCCCAAAGTGTACTACTATATATATAAATCTATATATATAAATCTATATACATACATACATACATACATTATATACGCATCTGCCATTGCCATTTATGTTGATGCTATGTCCTTACAAAAGGCTCTGTCATTGTTATATCAAGTATGTTTATGTTGTGTTTACTATTTCAGACAATACAGGCTGGTTGCCTATCGCATCGTGATGGAATGGGCCCTGAAAGGAGAGAAGCTCGGCCCAGGCAACAGGAAAGTTCTTCCCTCCTGTGTAGTGGAGCTAATAAGAAAAACATACCCATCACCAAATGGACAATATGCAGGGTTCAAAGAATCAGAGGACGCACTGCAATTGTTTTAGACATGCAATACACAAAAATACTATTAGCAACATTTTGTTTCATTTACCTTTATATGGAAAATAATTTAAAAAAATAATTTGTTTACAAAACAAATAATTCTGTACTGCTCAATAAAACTATGTTCACAAAGAGATAGATGTGATATTTATTATAAATCTTACTGTTATACAAAGGTTGAAGGTAAGGTTATGTTAGCTTATAAAAGCACATTTATTACAACATAAGTTTACCAAAAGATGCTATACAGTACTTAAAAATTATTAGGAAATAAATACAAAAATTAAAGTGTAATGGAGTAAAATATATACAAGAAGCAATATGGCCTGGTAAGAGACTGGCCAAGGCTTCTTCTGTCTCAGACATCCTCTGTATGTTTTTGGAGAAAACGTGATGCATGTTGGGCAACCAAATCGTCCTTGTTTGGCTTTGGAGTAGGAGCAATGTTGGTTGGTATGCTGACTGGAGGATGGATGTGGAACGCTGGATCTCCAAGCCTGACACTCTTGTCAATTCGCCGTTGAATGACTTGTTGCACCAATTCTTTCCGAAAATCCTGAGATGTTGACTCATACAGCTTCCTTACAACCCACTGCTTTGATTGCTTGGAGTAAATAACATTGTACTTTTCTTTTCCTGTGAATGAGGAGAGGGAGGGGACACAAGAATCATGAGGATAGTACATCACGGTACATGCTATGAAATTGAATAAACTGAATTGTGTGGCATGTGACTTGAGGAATGTTGAGACAAATAAAAAGCTGGAACTTTAAAATACAAAGAAAACATAGTAAAATGGAAGATATTCATCTCAAAATGTCAATTCTCAGTAAAAACAGCTCTACATATTTTATGTTTTCCTGATATTGATTTTATCACTTGAAGAGTTATCACTTGGTGGTTGGACAGGGAGAGTATAATATAAACTAGTATTGTTTTCTCTGAACGCTCAAACTCCCAAAGTTGTACAATTACTGATTTATCCAGTGAATGTATGGCATGACAAATAGTATATGTCTGTGTCCTTCATACTTACCAGACTGAGTACGGTCCTGCTGACGGTCAACATTGAGGTTGTGGTCAATGACACTCAGTTGAAGCCTTGCCTGCATACTGACATATGTGAAGTGGCGCCTCTTCTCTGCGTACTTCAGCATAGAGCTGTGGAACACTTCAAGGTTCCCTGAAGTAAAAAAACAAGGATTTACACATTTTCAACGTTACATGTCTTCAAAACATCCTACAATTATTAGTATGATCGCATTTCATTTTTTATATATTTTGGTAAAACATAGTTTTACTTTCATAGCTGTAAGATGTTGATTTCTCAAAGGACAAGTGAACAATTCAATAACTCGTGTTGCCCTTAGAAGTGTTTATGGCTATTTGTTCTATTTATGCAAACTTACCGGTATGCTTGAATAAAGTCAACTGACTGAAGACCCTCAAGAGATTTTTATCTAGTACGACAGCCTTGAGAGCATTCCAGGAAGCAGACCCCTTCTTCAACCATTTCTTTCTTATTTGTTGGTCATCAATGAGGTCGTCATGGTAACACCTGTACTCCTGCCCATTTTCTTCCCATCGGTGAACACCACACACATGATACAGGATAGAGGTCCACCGGCGTCTCAACTCCTTTTTGAGGACATTTAGACACCGCTTAGCAAATTTCACAAATTAAATCTTTGCCACAAAGTATGCTCATTGTGTAACAAAAATAATTTACATAATCATCAATAAATAAGGACCAGACCCGTTGCAAGAAATTACAATACCCGTAGAACAAACGCGGACTAAACCTAGTCTCAACCAGGACTGAACCTGGACTAAACCAGGACTAAACCTGGTCTGAATCTATTTTATGTGGTAGTGCATTTTATTCATCACCGAAGAACCATGGAGATGACCACGGTTCAAAGCCTCAAAATGTTTGGTTCAAACGTTTCCCTTTTTCTTGAGGCTTCATTTTGCCCATCACTAGTTATGTATAACCAAACAATTCCAAGAGCATCACCTTCTCATCACCACCACAAGAACTGCATGACCACCAGAAGTGATTGCCCAGAGACTTGATCCAAGGCTGCAGATCCCGGTTTTCCTTCTTCCTTGCTGCTGCAGTTGCTTTCTTCTTTACACCTATAATGCACAAAGATAAAAATGAAAAATCATAACGTGAACAATAATTTTGCTAAATATCAGAACATGAAAGTAAAGTCTGAATTCTACAACAACTTCACTGCTTTCTTTTTCATATGCAAAAGCTCAACCATGATGATTACTAAAATAAAACACAGTGTATAGTAAGCAATGCCACCTTTAGCAACATGCCATGGGTCAAACTGATGTCTGAGCTCCGGATAAGACTCCCTCATGATCTTCCGTATTGATGGAGCCCGGTCAGTCGTAACAACATCAACACTAACTCCAGAGTCCAGCAGACGATCCAGACCCCTCCGGAAACCAACAGACTCCATTGCTGGTGAACTCGTAGTCTCAGATACCTAAATTGTTCATTGAAGAAAAGAAGTGCGGGGAGGCTTATAAAAGTAGAACATAGGGATCAGGGACACTCAGTAAAAGGACAATACTGGATATATTTTACCTGAATTAGGTCGGACATAATTATCTTCTTTGTTGCATCATCCATGAAGCTGTAACAGGTGTACTTGGCACTGTAGCCTGGGGAGTCAGATCTGCAGATGACAAGTAAGGAAGTTACTTGTGGGCTGAAGGCAATCGTGATTTGACTGAATTATAATATAAGACATAATATTGTAACAGTAATAAGCACATATACTGTATGATATTTAACGGAAATATTTACCTTGCATCACCACAAATATCTGTGTGTCCACCATGAGACGCTGCTTCCTGGAGTTGGGCGATATTTTTTTCTTGCATGTCAGTGTAGGCTTTGTGAATTACAGGTATCATATAAGTGGACTGTAGTGAGTAGTACGATGTCTTCTTTGGAAGCTGTAAATTCAGAAGATCGGCCCACTCTGCAATTTCATTTTGTGTTGTTCCAGTGAAAATAATGGCTGCTGAGGACACTAGGTTATTCTCAGGGATTCCCCTGACATCTGGACATGACTGCCACACTCCTGTATGGTGATTGAGACAAGTCCATTCTATTTTGATCTTTGATCCACAGCTGGTGATTTTCTTGTCAGTAATGGATACACCACATGTGTGACAAGTTGAAAACAGTTCCATAAGGGCCGACTCGTTCACAATCCACTTCCTCTCAGACCAATCACCTCTCCTTTCTGCTCCCACAATGCTCACGTCTGAGGAAGATGATCTTGTGGATGTACATTCACTACTCAGAGGAAGAAATGTGCAGTCATCCCCTACACTAGGTGCCTCTATGGAACTCATGCTTGTCTCCAGTGTCTCAGATGCAACTGTTGAGCTCGGGTTCCCTGACTAAATGAGGAAAAAGAAAAACAGTGAAGTGTTAGTCAAAGTAAAGTGGCAGACTGACAGCATTTATAAGGACCTCATTTAGGATATGCAATAAGGCTCATCTTCAAGATTTAACTTTATGAAATTGTTCGATTTTTTTAAGTGTGTTTAAAATAAAATTATATTTTTTTGCTAACCTTTGACTGTTCACAGGTGGGAGGTAGGGCCAAGTATGTACCAGATGTTGATGGCTTTGTTTTTGGAACGGTTTCTGGTGGGCTGGTGAGAACCATCTTCAAGTGTTTATGGTCAAATCTGCACTTCAGAGGGGTTGACTGAGGGAGTCCAGAGAATGCGTGGTACACTTCGTCAGGGATTGAATCAGTACTGCACCCAGACTGGGCTGCTGCAGCCATCACAACAGGAGTGCATGCCTTTGAAAATATAAAAAAATTTTGATTGTAAATATCAATAATTTCAATCATGTTTTACAAGCCCAATAAAAATTACAGTATATCAACATTTTACTATCTACAAATAGTAACAGTAACAAAGTTTTCTTTAAAATTATTTCACTAAAACTAAAACTTTTAAAAGGTAAAAAACCTGCATCCACTTTGCAGTATTTCTAACAAGAATATTCTCCCACAAAGCATACGTTTCTTGATCTTCATGTACGTTTTATGGACTCATTTCAAACTTACACTGAGCACCCTGCATACAGCTGACTTTATTGACTGTAATCCTGGATTGCAAAGACAACATTATGTGCACATGGTCGACGTAATTGCTGATGATAGTAATAATATTCTATATAATGTTAGTAATAATATTCTACATAATGTTCTGTTTTATAGAGGCGTAACTGGAAACACCACATTGAGCTATTTGCTTCACACAACGTTACTTGTTGTTCGTGTATAGCCTGTTTTCTTGATAACATCGAGGCAAAACTTTATTACCCTTCGGTCTATTGAAAATAATCGGGGGCCAAGCAGGCTTGACGCCGTTGTCCAGTGTACTTACCCAGGGTGCTGGGACAGCAGTACTCTTCAAAACACGTTTCTTCCTCTGTCCTGGGCAGGGAGAAACATAGTCGTCGTCGCTGAAGTGTGCACTGCAAACGCGAAGCTTCTTTATCTTCGCCAGTTTAGTGTTCACATTGAAGCCCAGAGCAATGAGCCAAAGTCGCCTCAGAGCAACATCTGCCACAGGAAATCTTTGAAATGTGTGAGGAGAAAGCGCCACATCTTTGTTTGTACAGTCCGGATAGTCACAAGTCCGCACCATTTTGTACAAAGCTTGTACAAACTGATCGCTCTTGGTGAGTAGCTATGTTAGCTCGTTCGTGTAGCTGTTTTGAGCACGTAAACACACCTGTAAACACTGGCGAACAACTGAAAAAGTGGTGTGCGCCTGCGCAGCTCCCAGCTGACTGTAGGTAGCGGCAGCGCGCAGTGATATGACAGGGAAGAAAATAGTGCCAAGCCATTACGAGGTCTGACCTCTCCATAGACAGCGGGTTTGTGCTTCAAATATATCACTCTTTTGAACACATGTTGATTTGTGAAGAAAAAAGCTTTATTGCCGTGACCCCAGCAAACTTGCCGGACTAACTTAATCTTGACAAAAACTGGACCGGAGCTCGGCTCACAGGACGCTGTCGCGGGTAAGTCATGGTCAATGCACCACACTGCTTATGGGGAAGCTATAGAGATTCAAGTCTAAAATCCTGATCTAACCCTTTAAGAGTTTAAACAACGATATCATTCATCATTAATCCAAGCAATAAAAACGACGATCGACATTTCACACTCATTTAAGCAAGTATGTAGCTAGAATCATACTTACAGGTTGTGGTTAGTAGACACATGTTTTTCCAAATAAAGTGGGTACTGAACCACGTCTAGTAAATCCTTCTGTTAAAAATAAATTTTAACCACTGATTCTTCACAGCTAGACACATTTAGTATATCCCTCCTTGAAAAAGTCTCCTTTGGTAGTGAAAACAATGCAAACTGAAAACACAGCGTGATATGATGTTTACACACACTAACTAGCTGTGGGCAGGTCATAGTTTTCGTTTCTCCCGCGGGCAGGGCTGTAGGCGGAGATTAGTATCTCGTGTGACGTGGAAGTGTTCGTGTGACGTAGATAAAGTCAGGCATGAGATCCAATCCATATAACGACTCGTTTCAGCGATTCAGAGTCGACTCCCTACTTTAGAAGCCAATAACTTTATTAATCTCGCACTTTTTGGTTCAACTACTATGCACATTGTTTATATTGATTGACAGCTACATGACACACTGCAATACAGGTCAGTTTCGATTTTGGATCTGTGTGGTTCTTTAATCTTTCAACTACACTAGTCAACATTTAAAGTGGATCAAAACCTTTCCCAAAAGTTTTCTTAAAACCAATACCCGTTCTTGTCTTAGGACAAATTTGACGAACGTTTTTGATCCACTTCAAATGTTGACTAGTATATTTTAATGAAACTAGTTCTGCAAATTTACTGGCTTGAATAATTTCAAGTTAACAACAAAGCTGCAAGAACATTGATCTAGATGTTTTAGTTGAGTATAGAGATTGAGATGCTCTGATGTAAGATACGAGCAGATGATGTGATTACTCCACATCATGTGATGTGGTATAGATGCATGTGATTTATGTCCAAGACAAGGTATCTTAAAAGGCAGCAGCAGTGTTTAAAAGAGCTTTTGGTTTGGGAGCAAAGCGGTTATAATTGCAACCAGCATTTCTGTACATCTGCAGTCTATAACACAAAAACATAAGAAAAAACTATGAAGAAGATCTCATTGTGCAATGAAATGTTTTTATTCAACCACTGGATGTGTATTTCTATGGTTTGTTGACTTAGTTACCAAACAGTGGCCCACTAAAATAATAAAATATTAAAAAGAGGGATGCAGGTTTATTGAAAGTGTGAATGAAAAATCCATCTGTTGATTGAGCCTCTTAACCCTTAAACAATCTATCAAGATAACCTGTAGTTATAGCACATGACTAACAGTGTCCAAAAACGGATTCAGTCAAAGATTCTGTCCAGTGAGGTTGCTGTGTGGACAGCTGCTGTCTACTTAAACGGCTTCCTAAACTGAAGTCCTCACACTGATCACAGATCAGCCTCAGCATCAGACAGTGTATCGCTCATCTCCCTGACTGTAGTTATGATCCAGATCATGATTCTCTTTGTGCAGATAGTAACACCAGGATTTTTGACAACATATCAACATTAGGAGGGGTTTGTGGTTGTTTCCCTCAGAATATGATATAGGGCCGAAACACATGGAGTTTGTGCATAGGAGAAACATTTGAACAGCTTCATTATAATTTGACTGGCTGGTCTTTTCTCACTAGTTTTAATAACTTAATAACTGAATTTTAAAGTAGTTTAATGCCATGATTGGCAAACACAACAGTCCTATACATATTTGTGTGCTGCTTAGTGTAAGTGAAATGTGTAGGGTGCTT
Organism: Misgurnus mizolepis; assembly: GCA_025389145.1. Lineage (NCBI taxonomy): Eukaryota > Metazoa > Chordata > Actinopteri > Cypriniformes > Cobitidae > Misgurnus > Misgurnus mizolepis. The sequence goes on along the minus strand of JAIFKI010000022.1, from coordinate 14,486,776 downwards.
AGAAAATGTAGTTTTCAAACACAAATAATTCAATAAAATTCTGTCTATATATTAAAAATGTATATTGTTTGTTCATCTTTCTATAATGAATAGATATGCACACATTCCATACATGATTATTCTACCCATTCTTGTATTAAGCATCAATATAGATTTTTTTCTTAAATGTCAATACATATTGTATTTACAGTTATCATTTTGATGAATAGTATTTAAACATAGATATGTACACTAGATGTTGCCTTGGCTACGGCAGTTCATTGGACCGAATGCATCAAATGGAGCCGCCATCTTGAAACAGGGGAACCCCGCACCAGCGTCATTGTAGGCAATGGGGTAACGTAAATAAAATCACCATAAATCATCATGAATGCGATTTTCTTGTTTTTCTTTTGGTTAGTTTCAACAGTCAGATGAGTCCAGAAAAAAATTAAAGTTTTTATATTATGAAAATGTACTTTTTCTAACTATAATGCATAGTGCTAGTAGGCCTAACACCCATACACAGCACAAAAGTCCGGCATCGTCCATGAATTCGAAGTACAGGTGGAGATAGCAGCTTTACCTAGCTACTTCCTATGACAAGACCCCTGTTCAAGGATGGCAGCGGTTTTGAAGCACGCTTAGAACCCCAAGGCGACATCTAGTGTATATATCTATGGTATTTAAAGTTTTCTTTATCATTATATACTGGAGGTTATCTTGTAACACTGTTACTGTAACAAATGTTTTCAATCCCAGCTATCAGTTTCTAGAAGTTGCTGACATGTTTTAAAATGGTGTTATGTTTTCCCAAACACAGAATTTGGGAAAAAGCAGAAGATGAACAAATTGACTTTCATGTCTCTTGAAACTCTTTGTTCAGCATTAAAACAGAATCACATCAAAACTTTTCACAAATTCACTGGAGATCATCTTCTGACATCGAGAAAAATACCAAAACACAGATTGCTTGGCTCTGTGTAACTATACATCTATGTAAAGTAGATGTGTTACAATTAAAGTGCAATTTCTACTTACAATTTCGACATATGCTCACACCTTTACCTTATATGAATTTCCACTTGAAATGGTAAGCTGCAGCAACTTGCAAAGCTGTAACAAAAGTTGCTGTCTATTTGCCACCATTACTGCTGACGCTTCTCCAACAACGTACAAAACGCTTAGGTTACTCACGTAACCCCGGTTCCCTGAAATAACGGGAACGAAGCATTGCGTCAGTTAGCTGACGCTATGGGGGAAACTCCTGTTTACTCCGTGACTGAAGCCTATTGGTTAACGTCTGTACAAAGTACAGACCAATGACGTTTGAACCCGCGCGCGGGAGGAACGCGTCCTTATATAAGCGCGGTTCAATCGTCAGGAGCTCATTATATTCGACTGAAGCGCGCAGCCGAATAACACTCGCTGCGTAGACGTTTGTAGCACGGCAAGAGACGCAATGCTTCGTTCCCGTTATTTCAGGGAACCGGGGTTATGTGAGTAACCTAAGCGTTCCCTTTCAATACGGTTCACTTCGCATTGCGTCAGTTAGCTGACGCTATGGGGGAACGTAATCCCATCACGCCGTGCATACACAACGTACTGAAGTGCCTTACCGGAGAGACACTGCGTGTGGCCCTATACCCGGCATATTCACAGCTTAAAAAGCAAATGTGTAAGCACCATATAAATTGTTGACGCGCACACGGTGGGGTTTTAAACGCACCGGGGGCACATAACATAGCACAAGACGGCGAGGTACCGAGCGCGCCGCGGCTGTGCGAGATAAGTAAATTCAGAGTCACGTTGGTGAGCTCGCTGAGCGCACCGTGGTGTACACATAAAACGCATGAGCGTGCATGATTGAGCCGAGAGAACCTGCGCTCGTAGGGCAGGGACGTCTAAGCTGTACAATCTGACAACGTAGATGGCGAAGACTAGCCGGCCGCGTAGCAGATATCAAATATAGATATAGATACCCCTGTAGACCAAGTTCATGAAGAAGCCAAACTCGCAGAGAGTGGGCTCTATATAGGACATAGCTCATAGAGGGGCGTGAGCCAGTGCGATGGTTTCAACGATCCATCTAAATAACCACTGTTAGCAACAGACATACGTAGTGAGTGATCTGCGAAGCTCACGAACGGCCGATCTGACTATAATATGCGGCAGAACGGTTCGTAGCGTGGGATTATACAGATACCACAATAGTGTGAACCCAGGTGCACCCTCGAGCGCATCGGGATGCATATAGGTAGTATTATAGTGCACAGATCGGTGAGCTTTCCAAGCGCGCCGTAAATGTGTATTGACTATAAATTGCACGGGCACAGGTGAACACTTGAATACATCGTGAATGCATATAGATGAATCAGAGTGTTATAATGCACAGGCCGGCAAGATTCTCGAGCGCGCCGTCATGTGTTCTGATAATAAATTGTGCGCACACGGGTGAACTCTTCAGTGCACCGTGAATGCGTATAGATAAATCAGTGCACAGAACGCGCCGTAAATGTGTACAAATATGATTGATGAACGTAACGGTGGGCACCCAACGCACCGTGAACGTACACAGATGAACAACAATGTATGTGTCACAAATCATAACACAGCTGTGTATACAGGTGAGCTTTCCCAAGCGCATCTTATTGTATACCAAAATGTTATAGCGTGTACATGTGAGCTTCTCTAAGCGCACGGTGGACGCATATAATTAAAAACCATATCGTGCATACAGGTGAGCTAATGGGCGCACCTTTAATGCAACAAACCTCAGTAGTGCGAAGCAGGGATGTCGAAGCTGTAAACTGACAACGTGGACGGCGGGGACCAGCCGGCCGTGTCACAATTGTCAAATGAGAAACCTCTAAGACCATGCCCATGCTCTAAGACAAGTGAGCATAATTGTCACGGGAGGTGATAACGTCAACGATCCATAAATAGCCTGTATTGACAGGTGCTCTAGTGAGTGATCTGTGACGCAGATGAACAGCTGATCGTCTGATGTACGTCAGACGTATGTGTCATCCAGGACCTTGGACAGTTCCAGAGCGCTGTGCCTCGGGCACCGTCCGCATCTGAGAAATGACAGGCTTACGAATAAAGTGAATGGCCAGCCGTAAAAGCATGGTTCGCTGTTACCGCCGCCGTCCGCATCTGAGAGATGACAGGCTTGTGAATTAAATGAATGGTCGGTCGTAAAAGCGTGGTTCGCTGTTATCACGGCCACATAGATATAGGTAGGGGAGAGAGCCGCCGTGCCTCTGTAGTGAGGAGAAAAGTGTTCCACCCACGATTCGCGGGGGGTATTGACTTTCAAATGTCACTAGACAGAATGGATCAGACTTTGCATAAGGACGCCTCGTGAAAGGGGTCCTAGCAGCTTGTGTCAATGTGTCATAAGGCACGTAATGTAGGTCGTGTCCCACGGATGCCATCTCCGCACGCCCATCGTAATGGGTTAATATTGGTAGTTTAAGCATAAGATGCGTATCACTCTGATTGAACATAGCTTATAAAGCGATGCAATGAGTTTATAAAGGAGATGACTCGTCAGCTTGTTCAGGGGGCGAGATCTCAGTCTGGTTCGGTAAATAATGAAACCACCGTAGATTGCCCGACCGCATTATCACAATAACACGGTCGAGAGTGCTGCAGTGCTAAATCATCCTCTTAATGTACCGTATTCACAGTACAAGGTGATTTATATGAGACAAACGGCGTTCCACGCGCCGAAGGCTGATTGCCGTCGTAAAGCGTGTTCAACCCACAGCAAATGCTGGGCTAGCTCGTAATGACAGCACTTCATGCAGCAGTGTGTAACTTAAGCAAGCTTCCCGGCCGTCAGCTCGGGGCGGGACCTTTGCTTAGTCAAACTGAAGTGGACTTATGAACAATGCCACGATATTCAGCTTTCTGAGGCTCGTTAGAGGGGTACGTGCGCCCGTCTTAAACGAGATGCCGCGCGCGTCTGACTGTGCGCGCGCTTTAAGCTTTGAAACTTATTGTGGCGGGTAGCAAGCTCACTTGAGGTTGATATTACCCTTAATATCTCCGAGTATTGGAGCGGAGGTGTGAGCGTCTTCGGATCCGCTAATATAAATCAGCTATATGGCCGAAAAACGTCATAAACCGCTTGGCTGTAAGCCTTTGAGTGGCCGTCCGGAGAGGGCGCGATTCAAACGCTTGGAGCCATGCAAAAGTCTGAGGCTGTCCTTCCTCTAGGAAGAGAGAATAACAGCCGTAAGACCGTGCTCGTTTGCGCCATCAGCATCGTAGCGGAGAAACTGAGGTGGGCTGCGAGCGAATTTGGCAGAAAGGTGTTAGAGACACCGTACAGTCGTGGGGTGTCAATACACAGTATATGGCCAAACAGGGGTTTTTTCGGCTAGCGTCGATAGAATTATGGACAGCGGGCCGTGTGTGCGTATTACTGATTGCTTGTCAGTAAGGCGATAAAGTGTTTAGAGACACCGTACAACCGTGGGTGTCAATACACAGTATAGTAAGCACGGAAATTACTCTTTTTAGAGGAATTAAATACCGTTCGCCACTATAGTGAGGTCGCATAGCCGACAGTATTACACAGTATGTTTGGATAAACAGCACACAGAAAACATTTCAGGGCAGTCCAGCCGAGGCGCGACATAACCCCTTTTTCCCAGACAGTTTCGTTCTCTGTTGATGCAGCTATGCTGCGGAGACCAGAGCTCAGCCGTTCAGGTGCACAAGCCTCAGTAGTGACGGTGACCGAACGGCTCACGGAGCAGGGTAGTATGTCTAGGTAGTTTAATGTCAGACTGAACCCATCGCAGAGAGGAAGTCCGCCGTGAGGCCCGCGGTTTTGCCGTTTATTAAAAGGGCAGAAAAACCGGGTATATATATATAAGAATGTACCAATATTCAGCGCACTGATATAGGACAGGACTGAATAAAGGGAGGTATTCGGGCCTCAGTATATTATAAACAAATTCGTTCTGCCTCTGATTCCGTCTAAACCAGAGAGACATTACCAGGCAGACGAAAAATGGGCTATCTGAAGTGAGATCGGCTCAGGCCAGTAAAGCTCTATAATAAGTGTTTTAGCGCTCCAATAGAGGCGTGTCCGCCTTATCGAGCAGACGAATGAGATCGTGCCGGTCCAGGAGGGGAGGGGCATGAAGCTCTCTTATAATGAGTGTTCTTGGTGCTCCAATAGCGGCGAATCGGCCCTATCGAGCAGACGAATGAGATCGCGCCGCTCCAGGAGGGGAGGGGCATGAAGCTCTGTAATCGTTGAACACTGGACAGCTGCATTTAGAGGCAGCGAGCCGTAATACCGCGTGCTAGCTAAGCCGTTAAGAGACCTCACCACTGTGGGGAAAGGAGCGAGGGACTCCGCGAGCGTGGAGCACGAGTGGCTGTGCTATGACAGAGACAGGGGCAGACCGCCCGTGTTTGCTTGTCGTATGCATCTATCCAGGTCTACGGTTCCCCGCTTGTTCATCTCAACAAGAGAGGAACGGCAGAGGGGAGCAGCAACACAGACAGAACAGCCATGCGTCGTATGAACGGTATCACTCGATGCACTCGGGGGATTAATATATGTGCCAGAGATCTCGCCACTGAATGTGAAAGGAGCGAAGGGACTCTGTAAGCATGAACGGTTGCGGTGTGACAGAACACAGGGGGGGTTAGTCCGTGTGTGCTTGTCTATGCATCCATCTAGTCTCATGGCTCGCCGTGTGTTCATCCCGGCGAGAGAGGAACAGCAGGGGGAGCACGAAACATGGATAAGACAACCAAAGCATAAGCGCGGTCCCGGCGTGGGAGGTGCCAGACCGGTAACGCGCTCGGAGGAAATTCATAGCAGAGAGGCTCACCGAGCCGCTGTGCTGGACGCTATTACAACAGCGCCTGCTCTTTTAGCTTATAGCTTTATATTAAAAATATTGATCTTACCGGGCGGCCACAGGGGAGACCTCGTCAGGCGTGTGTCCGCTGCACAGGGCTCGAACCACGGCAAGCGAAGGCTATCTTCGGTTCTCGGCCGGAAAGCGGCAGGGGAAGACGCTAGACCTGGACTCTGCTATCTTCGGTTCTCAGCCGGAAAACGGCAGGGGAAGACGCTAGGCCTGGACTCCGCTGCAGGGCTTTTGTCAACGGCGAGGTAAGGCTTCTTCTTTTTCTTCGGAGCAGCGAGAGGTTCGCGCTGAAGGAGAAAATAATGAGCTCCTGACGATTGAACCGCGCTTATATAAGGACGCGTTCCTCCCGCGCGCGGGTTCAAACGTCATTGGTCTGTACTTTGTACAGACGTTAACCAATAGGCTTCAGTCACGGAGTAAACAGGAGTTTCCCCCATAGCGTCAGCTAACTGACGCAATGCGAAGTGAACCGTATTGAAAGGGAACAAGCTGCTTCTCCGTCACCAGTTACAAGCTTGTGGACTTAGTGGCGATCTGCCTGTGCGATTTGCACATTGACACAGAAGTATAAATGATAACTGATGCATAGCCTATATGGCGTAGGTCCCATGCAAAAGTTTAAATTGCTCTTAAAGGGGACACATCATGAAAATCTGACTTCTGCCATGTTTAAGTGCTATAGGCCCCCCCAGTGCTTCTATCAACCTAGAAAATGTGTAAAAGATCAACCCAGTAACTTAGTTTTGGTAAACCATTTGAAATTTGGCTCCCTTTGTGATGTCAGAAGAGGATAATATCGCCCATTTATCTGCACTATACAACCATGCCACTGCCAGATTAACTAATTTGCATTTTAAAGGACACACCCAAAAATTGCACATTTTTGCTCAAACCTACAAATTGGCAATTTTAACATGTTATTATAAATTATCTATATGATATTTTGAGCGAGAACTTCACATACGCACTCTGGGGACACCAAAGATTTATTTGAAATTTTAAAAATGTCTTTTGAAATGTCCCCTTTAATTAGTTTTTGCCCCAGTCAACCCTATTACCTCAGAAGAGTTTGAGCACTACAGAACTGCAGAGCAGATATACTGTACTGTATGGTGATAGAGAGTTTATGTTCAGATTTTGACTGCTGTTAAACACACGTGTGCAGAGAGACCAGTCAGCATGAAGTGTTCAGTTGTATATATCCTCACCTCATAGCGTATGTTGTTTCTCTCTCTCTCTCTCTCTCTCTCTCTCCTGAGGACTGCGGTCTGTCTCTACTGCAGAATCACTGCTGTTTCTTTATATGAGGATATCTGCAGTTCTGCTCTGATGTGACACAAACACACTGATACCACACAAATACTACTACTGAAACAAAACACTAACACTTATGACTAACACTTTTACAATTTTAGTGTAGTGTGACTGTTACAAAAACATTAATGATGGTGGAAATGATGCACATTACTGTGGTATTCATTCATCAATCCAGTCTCTATTGCACTTACTTTTACTCATATCGGGAGGAGTGCTGGAGCTCATCATAGATATATGTGAAGTTATACCACAGGGCTGTCAAAATGCTTCATTCTGATTGGTTGAGAAACGTTCTTTGGGTTTAGTAAACATTTTTTTTAGTAAACGCACACCTTCCAGATCTGTTGACCTCATCACATTACTTTATTACACAGTAGTGGTGCCCGGGTCGTCTCATTAACAGACTTTTCTTTTCTTATGTATTCTGTAAAAAATAGGCAAATAAAATATTTCAAATCAATATTTAATGTTACTTCTCTTACGGATGATGTAAATAGCTGTGTAATAAGCAGGTTGTTATTAGGAAATAAGCCCCGTGAGATCCCACTGTTTGGGCTTATTTCTGTGATAACAACCATGTGCCTCTATGCTATTATTTACATGTACATATCACTATGCCTAGCTTGACTGAAATAAAATATTTGTTTAATCTTGATTTAATACTCGTCGGTTTAATCTGTTTAAACCAAATAGATGTGTGGTGGCAAAAGAACGAAGTTGAAAAGAATTAATTAAATAATAAAAAGTGAAGAAAATGAGGACGGTAATACTGCGTGCTTAATCTAAAATGGCTGGGTTATATTTGACCCATTAATGGGAAAATATTGGACAGAACACACCGCTGTGTTAAAATTGACCCAACTGCTGGGTTATTATACCCAATGTTTGCAAAACCATGATTTTCGTTACAGAAACTTGCAATAGCAACATGCATTTTTAAGGTAATGGGGTCACGCGCTGTACATTCTGCAGCATTCATGTATACTTTCATAACAGTATACGTTAGGCTACATAAAGCATTAAAACAGCATAGTGCTTTTTAATTGTGTTTTCATTACCTATATCTACTAAGGGTGTCACGATTTCGATTTTAAATCGAAATCGATCGAAAGAAAGTCACAACCTCGAACTTCGAAATTAAAACATGGGATCGTCGATGCCTGCCACGCCCCCATGTCACGTCCAGTCGGCTTGCCAAGCGGGGGAAAATAAACCTCTCAGAGGTGCCTTTAAAAACATCGATCCAGTGGAACGCGATTTATATTTTAAACACGAGGGATGTATTGCTACAACTCCTTGAAATGCATATCATAAACAGGATTACTACCTAGTGATCTGACTTCGGACAGAGCAGCACGTGCGCAAGAGAGCCGGCAAGATGCGGCGGGTTATATTTTAAGCAAAAGGGATAGTTTGCCTCAGTTTGCATGAAACGCATAAAACTAAACAAATACGTAAGGATTACTACTTTAGTTTATGTTTAGACTTTGGATAGATGTGAGAGCGCATGCACGTGAGACAGAAGCGCAGCTGCTTATGACGCACTGGTTTAATTTCAGATGATAGGAGTCCAAGACGCGTGCATTAAGTCCATGTGTGTGTAAGAAGAATCATCTCTCTACAATCCCTCTTGCATAAAGTGAAGCCCACAAACCCCCATGCGAGGTAAAGCATGCAATGTGCATGTTAATGTGAAACTATAATAATAATAATAATAATCATAATAAATAATCATGGCCTATCATTTTTTGTCAAAAAAATTTAAAAATCGACAATCGAATCGATTTGTGACCTTAAAATCGAAAATGTCATCGAATCGAGGATTATATCTGAAAACTTCTTAGAAACAACTTTCTCAAACTCAGTTTAGACTTATCCAGAGATAAAGGGTGCGCTCGACGAGAGATGCCGTTGCCAAGTCCTTTTTTTTAGTTTACATTTGGGCTACTGTTTAAACTGTTTCCCCAGTTGTAAAGATAAAAGGATTTTGTTGATTAGTTTTTGATATTTGGGCAGTGAATAGTCTTTTAGGCTAGTTTTGAATGTCCATTGGGTTGGTTTTTGATACGCGAATCTGGCATCCCTGGCTGTGCACTTGCACAGACGTTGGTTGGGATTATATCGATTGTACATGTAAACCAACATTTTAATCAGATTGCAATGGTTAGGGTGCATGTACACTGTATTTGTGTAAACTTCAATCGGATTCAATTTGGTCGGATTGTCTCAATTTTGTGGATGTAAACATAGCCATTGTGGCTGCATTACCACCTCAGGTGTGCATTATTCTCAAATAATTCAGAGGCTGATTGTCTGTCAATTATTCCTTACATATACATTTATTATTAAACATCATGTATTATAGCCAATAATCTGAATGCTCCGTGGAGTCTCATTCAGTCATTTATTATCTCATCTCTCTGTCTTATAAGTGGGACACACACACACACAGAGAGAGAGAGAGAGAGAGCGAGAGAGAGAGAGAGAGCGAGAGAGAGAGCGAGAGAGAGAGCGAGAGAGAGAGCGAGAGCGAGAGAGAGAGAGATCAACACAAACTAAATTATACTGTATTGAATTAAGATGTGGAGGAATTCCTGTCCAGAGGGTCAGAGGTCAGAAACACTTAGACAGGAGACAAAGAGAGACAGACAATAAAATAAATCTCTCGCTCGCACACACATACACACACCGGCAGTGAGAGTGTTTGTCATGTGTTGGACTTGTTATTTCTGAGTGAGTATCCTGTATGGATGATGTTATTTACAGGGATATGGAGTGACAGGAAGACCGATTTGTTTGTTCCATAAGGAATTTTTTGCTTTGTCGTGAGGCAGTTTGTTGATAACTCCTGCTGAAGTGTGTGAGTTCACGGCCTGTCTGAAAATCATTTGGACAGACTGAAGGTTAATGTTAAAATACTCTCTCTGGTCTGGTTTAATATGCAGACAGCATTGTTAACAGACCGTCTGAGGACTGAATAACACTGAACCCATACACTTAAGCTCTATAGATACATTCATGGGTCAGTGGTTTAGTGAACGCTTCTGGGTTATTTTCTGTCATGAAAACTTCTGCATGTAACAGAATGCACATGCATTTTGCTTAAACGCCATTGACTTAAATGAATTAACCTTGATCTTTAACCGGAGACAGATAGGACGAGTATGTTCAGACCTGACTGTGACACAAGTGGTAATAAATTATTCATCACACGGAGTAAACAGAGATAAGCTGAACACAGAGCGGTGGAGTGCAATAGAAGATGATATAGGGATTTGTTTAGAGACACATGATACAATGAAGACATATCTCTGTCCTGCATTAGAAAGAATACAAACAGCTTTACTTACATCACGTCTTAATGCGGTCAGACCTAAGAATGTGAGAAGTCATTCAGTGTGGTTTCTCATCCAAACACGGGTGTGTCAATCTAATACTGTTTGCCAAGTCTTCTTCACGTGACTGTATAAACATCAGTCATGTCACTTGGTGGTTTCCAAGAAATGTAGGTTAATGTGACCATGATATTGTCTCCATTTTCTTTTCTAAATCCTGTTTTGCAGAAACATTAGGACTTCATGTGTCATCATGTTTAATAATGTCAGTGGCTTCACTCAAATCATATGCAAAACTTATAACATGACTTAGACTAATAAAACATGTTTGTCTTTTATTTTCTTCTTGTGCCATAACAAATAGGGGTGTGATATGTTCTTGTGCTCACAATGTAGACTCTCCAACTGACATGAGAAACGTATTTTAGGTTTTACGGACATGTAGGCAGAGGTACGTAATTCAAATGAGCCTGTGTAGTCAGCATCAATTACCAAAATAACCCTAGATTAGGTCAAACATGTCAACATTTTGGGATTTTAGTTCAATAGGGCTGGATTTACACTGCAGATATTGATGCCCAATTCCGATTTGTTGACCATGGCTACGTTTACACGTGGGCGGCTATTTTTTAAACGAACATTTCAACCTCTCCGGTTTCAAAAATAACATTGTGCACACGTGTCAGTTTTTAAAAAAGTGTTGATTTACACATACCCTTACGTATTTATTTAGCTGACGCTTTTATCCAAAGCGACTTAGAATTGCTATATACGTCAGAGGTCGCACGCCTCTGGAGCAACTAGGGATTAAGTGTCTTGCTCAGGGACACAATGGTGTGTCACAGTGGATTCGAACACGGGTCTCTCACACCAAAGGCATGTGTCTTATCCACTGTGCCATCACCGTACCCGTATATGCCGTCAAGAGCATGCCAAACCTGTAGGTGGCGGTGTAACAAGGAGCTCAAGCCCACGTAAGCCAATCAGAATCCCGAAAATAGCAACAACAGCAACTAATCACTTCTGCTGCGTCCGAAACCGCGTACTTCCATGAAAGGCACTACTTCGCCTACTATATAGTATGGAAGTATAGGTGGTTTCGGACGCAGCGTTCCTTTTTCTCTTAATTTGAACAAGGTCACACTTTTGACGTAGGTGCGAGCTCTGCCGCATATTGTGATGTTGGCTGCCTAAACACCCAGTTGTCTCAGTTTTTGTACAAACATCCGAACAAAGATTTTCAAAATCTCATCTCTTGCCGGAGTTTTTAGAAAGAATCGGTTTCTGAGGCAAATTCTTCATTTGCGTGTAAACGAAGGGCACAAACGAAGGGACATGTATTAGGGATCGACCGATATGGATTTTTTTTGTGCCGATACCGATTTTTGTTTCATCAGCCCTAGGCGATGACCGATACAGGCTAGCGATTTTCTTGCCCCGATATTTGAAGCCGATACTGCATTTGCTCACTCAATTTACATCATAAAAATGGCACAATGATGATGCCAAATGTTACAAGTCTCAATTTAAAAAAGTTATATTTATTGAACTTAAAAAAAAACTATATTTAACAAATAGTAAAAAACAGGTGAGGGTGCTATGGAACCATGAACTGTACTCTTCACAATGACGAGGAACTATCAGCAAAGGATATTGATTTCTAGCACTTTACTACTACAAATATATATAAAGATGAGAAATAAAAACCCGCTTTGTGCAGCTATGATCAGCTGTTAGGCCGAGCTTGATTTTGTCTTGGAAAAGTTGGTTGTTTCAGTCACATGACCTGCAATCGCTTGCAGCTTCCAATACTCTTGTCTGTAAATAATGCCGGGAAAAAAATCGGCAAACACAGCAGCCACGTATCGGCCTATACACATAAAACTCGCTAATATCGGCCCGATATATCGGTCTATCACTCAAGTATTCGTTTTTCAAAATAACCATGAATGTATAAACAGGGCCTATACCAGATTATTTGACATCCCGCGTATACTTTTTTAAAAGCGACTTTTAACCGATATCAGCATTTACACAAAACACTTGGCAAAACAATTCAAGGTAGACCTACTAACCCAGAATAGCTAAAACCAAAGAGGAATTAAAATGTCATGAAATGCAACGAACACTATAGATTATAAAGCTTTATTTCTGAACAAGACATAATACTTCAACATAACTACACTAAGTGGAGCCATCTGCGCTGCTAAGAAGAGTCATGTGATCGCGGGTAGTGTCCACCTGAGTTGACGTCATTTGCCCAATCGCATTATCAGTGTTTTTGTAGGTATAGATGGAGAGACTGAAGATTTCATATTCAGTTACTCTGAATAAGGCTTAAAACAAGTAAACAAAATCTACTTATACATCAAAGCAAAGTCATTTGTTGAATGTTTGTTGTTATTGTTATATACAGTGCAGTAATTTCATGCCTGTCAATCACACTCGTTGTACTAACAGCAGGTGAAATCACATCCGAGTTCATTTCATTTCATTAAAAGCCAATGTGCAGATGTTATTACATGTGTGCTCTGTTTAAACACTACAGAAATACATCGCAGGTATCTGTTATAGTAATGTAGTGTCTGTCTGGTCTGGGGTCAGATTGACATCAGTAAAATCACACTGTAGGAAAATCTAATCAAATGAAATACATCAACTGCTGACAGGAGTGAATATCTGCAGTGAGTGAATACAGCAATATGAGGAGCATTACATGTAAACATGCATTACGTTATTATGATGAACAATCATATCTGTCATATTATCAATCTGACATTTTATTATTTTGGAGCTAATACATGTTCTTTTAGTTGATCCAGTCTTGTTGTTGGGCTGCATTAAAGGCAATAAATAATGTATTTTTTATAAAGTAGAATTGACATGTTACAGTAGTATGATAGTAGTTTAATGCTAATGAGATTTGTGATAAAAGCTCAAATATTCCTGTTTGGGTTTTATTTACTATTGATGACAATAAACGCTATGATTGTTTATCAGAAGTTTTTTTTTTCAGTTGAAATGAAGAGAGTATTCATGACTGTGTGCACTGTGCAGTTATATAACAGTATGTAAACATACAGTATTTTACTGTGGTGTTGAGTAAATGACAGTGTAATACATCTGCCACCTGCTGGTGACACTTACAATTACAACATGAGTGACGAACATCTTACTGTATATCTGTCAGAGAAAATATCATCCACACTTTTAACACCTTTACAGATTTTTCTTTTATTTGATCCTAGGCCGTGTGACTTTTTTTACAAAGCTAAAGCCAATAAAGATTGAAAAGCTGAACATTATTATACTATTATAGATTTTTTGTTTTCTCTAAGAATAACCTGCATCCAGTTTCCCCATTAGTGACAAGAGTGTTTCTGACTTTGGTGTGATTGATGAAGGGTGTAATGTGTTGATCACATGATCTCTGTGAAACTGAGAGAAATGGAATAAAACAAGATTATTTATTTTACCCTCAACTGTCAGTGTCCCACAGGTGGGATGTTTGGCATTACATATTACAACAATAAATTCTCAGTCTAAACCACTAATCTTGACCAACTATATATTATTGGAAAGCTCTAAGAATGTAGTTTTCATATTTCAAAACCGTTTGCATTAATAAAAATGCATTGACAGTAATTTATTAATTTGTGACAAGTATGTTCAGTTAACGTTAACACCTAGTGGCCGTTGTTGGTAAAACCACTAAAAGTGTGACAGAAACCAATTTGTAAGATATTTGCAGTAAAATATCCAAAAACCACTAGTCGTGTTATATATTTTTTCCAGCTGATTACTAACCCTACTGTAAAATCCATCATAAGCTGGTGAGCTGGTTTTATTTGGTCTCCCAGCTTGGTTTTAGCTGGTATTGCTGGTGTAGCAAGCTGGTCTAGCTGTGTTTTGGTCACTTTTTCAGCTGGTCTAGCTGGACTCAGCTGGCCATGCTCGAAGACCAGCTGACCCACCAGCTTTGCCAGGCTGGGAGGACCAGCTTAGACCAGCTACTGCCACCTTAAACCAGCTAAAACCAGCTTATGCTGGTCTTTGCTCGATTTTTCAGTAGAGAAATATCTCTAATGTTTTCAACTTCTTGTAAATTGTGAGAAAATTGCCATCCTAAACAGTGTCACGGGACAGTGCAGTCGCCTGTCAATGATATTAATATCCACGTTACCCTTTGTTACCGCCTTTACTGATATAGAAACTACTACATGACAACGTATGCGATTGTCAAGCTACTGCTTGTTTATCGTAAGTTTATTGTTATGAACACTTTACTCTGTGCTGTGTTAAATCACCATCGAATTGGACGGATACTGTAACATCTATGACTAACAATTTGGTTTTGAACATTACATGAAACCTTACATAATGAAATAAATATGAGAACTATTTGAGACTTTTTTTGGTGTAAATGTCATGGTCGTCTTCAGGTCACAGTTTTCTAAGTCGTAGGACTCTATCTTACACCCGGCTCTATCTTACAATGCGCGACGCAAGTGTCTTTTGCTAGTTTCCACCTTGTGCAATTATCATTTTCACGTTTAGCGCCACGTTGTTTAAATAGCAAATGCATTTGCGCCCCCTTTTGCGCCCATGGGCGTTCTGGTTTGAAAACGAGGTGTGTTCAGGCACACTGTTGGCTCGTTGCTATTTTGAGGCAACTAAAATAGACTACGCCATTGACCAACAAAAACCTGCTCTAAAGTCTAAAGTCAATGGCGCAATATGTTTTTTGTTATTTAAAGAGCGCATTAGTAATATGCGCCTGAACGGGACGACAACGCGGGTTTGCTTATCACATACATGAATGCGCAGCAGCACAAAAACGCTTTTAAATATGAAAGATTAAAGGATTGAATGTAAAAGATTATTATTGACCTATTATCGATTATGAGACGTTAGAAGGCGCAAAGAGCTGCTTCACCTGTAGCCTGGTAAGTAAATAAATGCTTTGCTTTAAACAAATGTTTTTTTAAATGCTACCTCACGGATTTATTGTATATCATGACACTGTACCTGTGGATATGGCGAGATGAGAAACAATTTAATTAATGCTTTAAAAAAATTACGCTGTCCAAGTGCTGAAACGTGCGGAGAGCCGTTTGTAAATTCTTTATCTCCTGTTTGTTACAAATAAAGTATTTTTAGAGTACAAACCTTATCTTACATACTTGTAAATTATTTTTTTTATGTTATTGGATAGCCATACATTTAAAGCAATTAAAAGCCTGCTATTTTTACTTCCATGACTAAAAGAAAACTGGTTTTAAAGGTTTTAATAAAAAATAACAATTTCAATACAAATGAAAAACAACACAATTATTTAACATTATTACACGGCTCTCTGGAATGCTTGATTCTGATTGGTCAGTTGAGACATTTGCAGGTTCGTTCTTTTCAAATAATAACCGCTCCAAAATAATAACGCATAGCCGGACTACTTTCACGAGTAAAATCGCTCCGCGCCAATAAAGATCAATAAAGATTACTGTCTGTTTGGCGCCATCTTGTGACAAACACTCGACAACCACGACAAGACACAGACAGCTTACTGAGACTGAACTTGACAAAATAGAGCATGACAGCTACGAAGCCAACACACAAAAAAATACAGAATGGGCATTAAAACTTCTCAAAGACTGGCTAAAAGAGAAAAAATGGAGACAAGTATGAAGCAGAGGATCTTAATAAGGTATTACGATCATTCTATGCATCTGTGCAAAGTTTCGCGGAAGGATAAAAATGTTAATTTAAAACAAATATGCCAATAAAATGTTTCAAATTCATATTCATGTCCAGTTTTTTTTCTTATGTGGCAAGTAGCCGTGTAATAAGCGGGATAATGTAGAGGCAGCCGGTAGTTATTGGGAAATAAGCCCCTTCAGTGTGATACAAGACCCTCCGCTTCGCGTCGGGTCCTGATCACACTGTCGGGGCTTATTTCCCAATAACTACCGGCTGCCTCTACATTATCCCTTACTTAATCTTAAACTGGGGATCTTCTTCCTCCGCTTACTTTTTCAGTTTACAAAGTCCGTCATCTAAATAGGGATTAGACATAGCGCCAGTGCAACTGGCTTTTAAAGGGGATAAGAGCTGAGACTCTCATTGGTTTATTGCACGTTACGCCCAAAATACTCCGTCACCTTTCGACCATGCGCTCGGCGCACAAACCATTTTTCCAGTCGTTAAATTAGCAAAAGTGGATTCGGAAGCGCCCAATTAGACGTTGCGCTGTGCGCTTTAGACAATGCGCTTGTTAAAAGAGGGTCCCAAGTGACAGGATGATGGCAGCCCTATGTTTGTGTGAAGGCACTTGCTTTGTTTACTCAGGCCACGTGCTTTCTGTCTCGTCTCTTGACCACACCCCCTTGTCAATCACCTTGATTTCCTCACTTATTTAATGCTCTTTTGTTTGCTGTCGTCTGCTGGTTTGTCTGTTTACATGGCGTTGTGTTTAGTGTGATAATCAAGTCATTTCAAGTCCAGTCAAGTTTTTTCTACTCTGTTTAGTGTTACCTGTTAGTCTTTTAGTTTATCTTTTGCCTTTTGTCTGACAGTTTTTTAAAATATAAAATACATATTTTATTGAATAATTATTATTATTTTTTTATACATTTACACTGCTATAACTATTATTTAATATTCACCAGCATGATTATTTAAAGTTGTGATGGTTTCTTTAATACTTTAATGTGTTAAGTCATTGACTGACTGCCTTAGTTTTCAACACAGCCTTAAGTACATTTCCCACAGATGTCTAATTTTAGCCTTCACTTGTTTTGGACTCGGCATTATAATGAGTTTCACACTTTGTCATTATGTATTAGGACGTTAATGATGCAGTAATGTTTGCACATGGGAAAGTGAATGGAGAGATTTCATTTCAGATCTCTCCTTTTCTGGTTAGCTCTCTCTCTCTCTCTCGCTGTCTCGCTGTCTCTCTCTCTCTCGCTGTCGCTGTCTCTCTCTCTCTCTCTCTCTCTCTCTCTCTCTCTCTCTCTCTCGCTGTCGCTGTCTCTCTCTCTCTCTCTCTCTCTCTCTCTCTCTCTCTAGCAGCAGAGCATTGGGCTATAATTTAACATGCTGCACATTTCCAAGTGCTTTATCTTTCTTCACCTTAAAATAGACGTCAGCGGGTGAAGCTGCATTGAATCCTGCATGACCTGATACCCAGAAGACTAACAGTTGTTGACAAGTAATGTTAACTGTAACTTCTGCTTTTTGTTTAGTTTAGCTTTCATGTGGTAACATGTCGAGTTAGTGGAGGGAAGGTATGTGTTTTGAACATGTTCTTCTCTTCAGAAAGTCTCTACAGTATCTTCTAGAAATGTTTTTTAACTGCAAGACGGCTGGATTGTATTATAGTGTATAGAAATATACATTCGTTAGGTGTTGCTGTATTGCAAAAAAATGCTCACGTGGAAACTAAGACTTAGGCATGACATTTACCAACGACTCTCACACACTTCAATCAGTACTGTAGTGTATATTTTAAGCTATACCGCAGTAAATATGTTTTAGGGACAGCAGCATCTCTTGGACCGTGGACGTGAGACACGTGGACAGGCTGGAGAAATCCTGGTTGTGTGTGTGGACACAGATCTAGCCATTATGTTTCCATGTGTGCTTGAAAAGGCCCAGCAGAAGCTAAAATCGTGGCTGGCAGCAGAGTCCCCACAAACCTCAGGCCGTTCCTTCTCCGTCTGGCTGCGATCCCGGACGACTTTAACCTCAGAGTCAAAAATTCCCCTTCGCTTATCCTCTCTGCAGAACCAAAGCCGAGTCTCCACGCATGTGGGGAATTTAGGCGAAACGCATGTCACCTACTTGTCGATCCTGGACTGGGGGGCAAAGATCAGGAGGTGGTGAAAGAAGGCTCTGTCTAGAGTTTAACCCAGACTAGGTCCGGTTACGTAAGGCGGGGGAGATCCGGGTACCAGGCGGTGGTGCGGTCATGGCTTGGGGCTTAGTGTGCGGGGTGGAAGCTCTGCTGGTGCGGAGCGGCTGTTTCGTATGGCAGATTCTTCTGTGGATTATCCGGAGGTGTTACCTGGAAAGAATGAGGTCGTGCCAGCGGTGCATACGAACCTGCTTCTACCTGGGTGACGTCTATCAGGTACTGCGGGTCTTTTGTGATGAAATGAGGTCAGAGGTTGTGAAATGCTTTGGATCTCAGAGAGCATCTTTATTGAGGATATGTCATGTTTTTGTGCCACGCTGGCATCGTGAAGGTCTATTTTTGTGGTTTGCAGTGGAGAATATAGTTTGGTTTGCAGATTAACACAAAATGATCTATCCATGTTCGTTTTATAGCTCTGTACTCTTATTTTGAACTGTTTTCATGTCGGCTAAGGAGAAACATCTGAAAAAAACCACTAAATCTCCTGAGCGACAAAGAAATGAAAGATCTTCCTCTGGGTTGACATAACACTATAATGCTGTGGATATACACTGGGCTCCAAAATAATCTGAGACTCCTTGTAAAAAACTTCTATTGTGCAGTTTTCAGATTTTATTATGTGCATTATAACATCAAATACAATTTGATTCACTTTAGCTGCTGGAAACACTTCAAAATCTGATGATTTGTGTGATTTTAACATTATTAGTGACCTTAACCTTTTAAGACCTGAGCTTTGGTTTGGCTTGCATTTTAGATTTCTTCCAGCTATTTGGGGTTAGGAAGAACTAATACATATAATAACTAAATATTTTTCTTTGAACATGAAGCAGTGTAAGTGTCCACGTTTGTGTACAACAGGTTCAAGTTACGCAGAATTAAATATTATGGTTCAAACAACAAAAAATGTGATGTCCACGTATGTGGACACACCAGGTCTTATGGAGGTTAAAGTAAGCATTTTAAAAATAAATATTTGAAAAGTGGTTTAAAAGTTATTTATATAAGGAATTATTTCAAAATAATGCACACCCAAGGTTGTAATGCAGCACAATGCGAAGTTGGGTATGCAAAAAATAATGCATACCTGTGGAACATTTCTCAACCAATTAGAATAAAGCATTTATCAGCCCCATGGTATAAAATAAATTTATTTAACATATACACTGTGTATAAATCTTATTATTTCACATCATAACGTTCTTGTTTGAATGTCCTGAAACATTCAGTTTATTTTCAAGTTTAAGTCAGATTGTGCAGATTACTGTTTTTTTTTGCGGTATCAATTTTTTTTACACTGCTGCCTGTATACATTACAGTCTATTCACATGTACGTTTTCCATCCAATGTTGCGATTTAAACTTATGCGCAAAACTTGTAAAACATTTGCGAATTAAGCACAGTTTCCATCCAGTGAGTCGAAAAGCAAAAATGCATCACTTCCTTATGGCGCCAAATGTCAACAATGCTATGTGGGGTAGGAGAAGCCACTGTGGGCTTTTTCATCTATTATAAATTCCTTGCGTATCAGAGCTTGCAGATAAAATGCAATAAATGCGTTCATCTCATTTTGCATTTGAAGATGGAAAAGCCTGCTGTTTGGGAACGTAGTCACATAAGACGGTTCTGGGATGTTATATCGACATACAAATATGTTAAATGAAAGAATAGACCCTCTGCTTTCAAACAAACAAACAAAACGGGAAAAACTTTTCATCCTATCTATATTTTTTTCTCTGCTTATAAACTCTTAAATATGGGTATTTTTCTTTTAAAATATTTTTTTAGCAAAAAGCTGAAATTACAAAAATGCAATTAAGGGATTTTGTTAGAGATCAGATTCAGAACGATTATCAAAACATACACAGAGTTTAAAATTACTCAATAACGTTTTGGCTTCACTTTTTTCGTAAATGTGGATAATTGTGTTGGATAATCGCGGTATTGCAGATTAACATAAAAATTCATTAGGAACTCGTTTTTTTATACAAATGTTTTCTCTTAATTGATAAGATAACTCGTCATTGGTGGGGAAAGAGTTAATGAGTTTATTGAGTTCATGCACATGTTTTATTATCGGATAAGACATTTTTAAGACTAAATTGAGCACATTTTTTATGCTCATTTAAAAAATGTATGTGCATCTTGGCGTCCATAAAACATTTTTTATGCGATACTTCAAAATGCACATAAAAATAAGTGTATGGAAGCATGCCTACTGTACTGTTATACACATTGAACCGTTCTTCTTTCAGAAGATTTAGAAATGACAGGAGTTCATGTGAAACTCATCTAATATAATAACAGTATAAAAGTTTAAAGCACTGCCTTTGCTCTCTGAATTCAACCTATTAAACATGTTTGCATAAGAATAATCCCTCACACAATTGAGTCTTGTTTATAAAGTATTGTATTATAACACGAAAGCATCTGTAAAATCTATTCTAGCATCAATAACATCTGACCATGTTTGGCATCTTTTGAAGTGGACTTTTCCAAGAATTGTACATTCACTTTACCACTTTCACTTTTGGTTGGTTTATAGCACATAGTTTTGATTCAAGCTCAAAACCAAAGCAATTGTGTGTTTAGTCACACATAACTTAAAAACATGTTTGTGGTTATTTCACATTCTTGTGGTTTGTTAACAGATGTTTGTCTTTTCAATCTATACTAACTTCTTATATCTTATCATTTTCAATGACATCAGAATGACACGTTTAATATTTTAGACTGATATATTTTAAAATATCAGATACAGACAGTACAGTAATTGTTTTGAAAGAGAAATGTAATGATGAATTATACTGTTTGCATTGGGTTTTAGATTCATAAGAATGATTTTTAGGTCATCTACTAGACAAACAGCAATGGTTTTACATTGCTGCAGTATTTTACAATATGGAAAAAATTTTGATAAATGGTAACCACATATTTATGATGATGTGTTGTAGTCTAACAGTTGGATTTGTTGTTAAGCATTAATGTGAATATGACTCTTGTAGTCCTAGGGTGGTTTTTACCCTGAAGGCACTGTGAGTTTAGTTTAACAAAACAAAAAGAAAAACCTGAATATGTAACACAGGAGTGATCATTTGCAGAAACATCTTGTGTGATCCATATGATTTGACAGCTGCTGTGGAAGTGAAATATTCAGATCTTACTGTAACTTGTAATAGTATTGTACAAAGCATGCGTGTTGACTTTAACATGTTTTAGCACTGCAGTCTATCAGTAACATCATGTGACGTTGTTATTATTGTGTCTGTAGATGACAGAAGGACGACTTTGCCAGGTTCAGTTGCTGGATGACAGAAAACTGGAGATGTTGGTTCAGGTAAGATGAGATTTAAATGAGTCTGATGAAAACACAATGGCAATAGACTTCTGCAGTATAATCCTGATGTTAATATACACATTATTGATCGGTGGATTCTCTTTTTTTTTTTACAGCCAAAGCTGTTGTCTCGTGAACTCTTGGATTTGGTATCATCCCATTTTAATCTTAAAGAAAAGGAATACTTTGGCTTCACCTATTTGGATGACACGTGAGTACTTTTAATGGTTCACGGAAGTCTGTGAGATAACATTTAAAGAGGACATTTCACAAGACTTTTATTAAAATGTCAAATCTTTGGTGTCCCCAGAGTACATATGTGAAGTTTTAGCCCAAAATATCATATAGATAATTTATTATAACATGTTAAAATTGTCACTTTGTAGGTGTGAGCAAAAATGTGCCATTTTTGGGTGTGTCCTTTAAAATAATAATTAATTAATAATAATAATAATAATTCTTTACATTTATATAGCGCTTTTCTCAGTACTCAAAACGCTTTACATATGAACGGGGGAATCTCCTCAACCACCACCAATGTGCAGCATCCACCTGGATGATGCGACGGCAGCCATATTGCGCCAGAACGCTCACCACACACCAGCTTATTAGTGGAGAGGAGACCGAGTGATATAGCCAATTAGTATGAGGGATGATTAGTAGGACAATGGGCAAGTTTGGCCAGGATGCCGGGGCACACCCCTACTCTTTTTCGAAAGACATCCTGGGATTTTTAATGACCACAGAGAGTCAGGACCTCGGTTTAACGTCTCATCCGAAGGACGGTGCTTTTTGACAGTATAGTGTCCCCATCACTATATTGGGGTGTTAGGACCCACACAGACCACAGGGTGAGCACCCCCTGCTGGACTCACTAACACCTCTACCAGCAGCAACCTGGCTTTCCCAGGTGGTCTCCCATCCAAGTACTGACCAGGCTCAGCCCTGCTTAGCTTCAGTGGGCAAGCTGTCTTGGGCTACAGGGTGATATGGCTGCTAGGCTAAAATGCAAATGAGCTAATCTCCGTGGTTGGATAGTGCAGATTAAGGGTTGATATTATCCCCTTCTGACATCACAAGGGGATCCACATTTCAATGAGCTATTTTTTGACATGCAGAGAGTGGTTTACCAAAGCTAAGTTACTGGGTTGATCTTTATCACATTTTCTAGGTTGATAGAAGCATTGGGGACCCAATTATAGCACTTAAACATGGAAAAAGTCAGATTTTCACGATTTATCCCCTTTAAAACAACAGTTGTCAGTCAGTATGTAAGGACACATCAAACCAAAGCATTAGCATTATTAGCTTCATTTGGATAAGTGTGTGTTATTCAAGGGCGGTTTCCCGGACAGGGTTTAGATTAATCTAGGACTAGGCCTTCATTATAATTGGACATTTGAGTAGTTTTTACAAACAAACCTTACAAATAACAATACTGGTGTGCATGTTAAGATATGTTAGTGCAAGATGTTATTACAGTTACTTAAAGGAACAGTATGTAGGATTGTGGCCAAAACTGGTATTGCAATCACAAAACTTGTGGCTAAAACTGGTACTGCAATCACACAACTGGTGGCCAATACTTACTTATTCATTTAGCTGACGCTTTTATCCAAAGTGACTTACAATTGCTATATATGTGAGAGGTCACACGCCTCTGGAGCAACTAGGGGTTAAGTGTCTTGCTCAGGGACACAGTGGTGTGTCACAGTGGATTCGACCCGGGTCTCTCACACCAAAGGCGAGTGTCTTATTCACTGCGCTATCACCACCCCAATACACAAAATGACAAAATATACATCAGTTGAGGGCTGCAACTCCACTTTTTAAATGACAATATCCTGGCCAGACCACTGTTGTCAGTGATATAAGTATTTGAAATGAAAAAGATTTTTTTAATATCTAGTGACATGTCAAGGCCATTTTATGATTAATTGATATACATTTCTTACATACTGTTCCTTTAAGGTAACATGCATTTTAGTCTGAGACTAGGCTAAGCGCTGACCGGTAAACCGCCCTAAATTGCTAACATATTAAAGAAATGTAGACACATTTTTACATTAATTCATTTGGTCGACACTTCTATCCAAAGTGACTAGCTTAGCATAATCCATTGATTCTGATTAGACCATTAGCATCGCGCTCAAAAATAACCGAAGAGTTTTGACATTTTTCCTATTTAAAACTTGACTCTTCTGTAGTTACATCGTGTACTAAGACCGACAGAAAATTAAAAGTTGCAATTTTCTAAGACGATTTTGCTAGAAACTATACTCTCATTCTGGCGTAATAATCAAGGACTTTGCTTCCGTAACATGGCTGCAGCAGGCGGAATGATATTACGCAGCGCCTAAAAAAAGTCCCCCGCTATTTAAAAGTTACCAAGGGGACTATTTTGACAGAAGAGTCAAGTTTTAAATAGGAAAAATATGGAAACTGTTTGGTCATTTTTGAGCGTGATGCTAATTGTCTAATCAGATTCAATGGATTGTGCTAAGCTATGCTAAAAGTGGTACTGCCAGACCCGGAGATCAGCTGAATGAATTCCAAAACTGTAAAAATCGAATGTTTAACTCTACGGGAGCTGGAAAATGAGCATATTTAAAAAAAAGTGTAGTGTCCCTTTAATAAGACTGCTTATGAATATGTATGTTTTTGATTATAGTGACCATGTGCTTCATACATCTTTTATTTGAAAAAGCAGACAATCAGCATACTGCTTAAATTGCACTTTAATAATTTATGGACAGTCTGAAGATTTTATTAGATTTTATATATTTTTTATGTTGCTTATATTTATTATTATATATTTTTTTAATATTATGATGAGTGAACACGGTTTTCTTTTAGTCCTTTTATGTTGTTGTTTGTCTGAAAATGTATGTTATTTCTTGTTGTGGGTGAGGGAGCACCCTAAATTTCGTTGCACTTTTAGTGCAATGACAATAAAGGCTATTCTATTCTATTCTATTCTATTTACTGTGCTAACCAGCAATTAGTTTAGTCAGCAGCAATGTAAATATCAGGTTAAGCCTGTTTCATTTTTAAAACTTAAGATAACTATATTGTATGTATTTTATGTAACATATACTGGGTCAGTTTCCCAGTCAGGGTTGAGATTAATCCATGACTAGGTATTAGTTATACAAGGACATTTAAATAGTTAAAAAATATATACCTTACAATAAAACAATACAATTACAAAACAATGGCACTGATTTACAGTATGGCTGAATTCCAAGAACGCAAAGAACGGACTTGTGTTCTCATGGAGACTGGACTTGCCAGGCGACCTCGGAAGAATGAACTCAGAAGGTCGCGAGAACACAGAACACACATTTGAGAATTGAGATATGTGTGCGATCTTCCTGTTGGTCACCTGACCTCCCCAGATTTCAGCGCGCAAGTCTGCACACGATGCATCCTCGATATCAAGAACTCTTCCGGGTACTTTCATGCATCCTCTGTACTTGTGTTCTTGAGAATTGGAATTGAACTTCGACTGTTGATGATGACGTAGAGCGAGAACACAAGGACGCGAGATCGCTGAAGAACGCATATTGAGAAACAGCCTATGTTAAGATATGTCAATGCAGTTCAAACATGCATTTTAGTCTGAGATTAAGATAAGCCCTGTCCGGGAAACCACCCCAAAATGTACTCAAAATACATTTCTAAGAACAGGTTCTCCTCTGTAAAGAGAGATATTACTGTGTGGATGGTTTGTTAGATTAATGTTAAACTGTAGGGTCAGATCAGAACACTGAATTGCACATTTCAGTCAGATTGTCTTTTCTTCTGGCAGTGGTCAATGTAAATGGTTGCAGTTGGACCGCAGAGTACTGGAGCATGACTTCGCTAAGAAATCAGGACCCATTTCTCTTCAGTTTTTGGTGAGGTATGTGATCTCTACCTCATGATGTCTAATGTCACATGACCACATGAACCACAGATTTCAGTCCAACATTCCTGAACCCAATCGGAGTTCAGCGCTCCACATAATCACCTTCTTTAAGATTGGTGGATGTGGTTTAGTGAATAAATGAAATCTCAGTATAGTAACTGTATAGAAATGATTAATAACTGAAAGCTTGATCATATTTACAGGTTTTATATTGAAAGCATTTCACTTCTGAAGGAGCACACAACGGTGGAGTTATTCTTTTTGAATGCCAAAACCGCCATCTATAATGTAAGTACATCAGTCTCTCTGGACTGTCTCATTTTTCATCTCTATGAGTGATTACAAAGGCACAAACCTCAGACAGTTCATATATGTACGTGCCAGAGACTTGAGACGATCTTTCCCTTATTCACTTATGAATCAGACACTTCAGTAATTCCTGAATGATTCTTCATAACCAGTGTGAACAGCATTATGATTCTTTTAGTTACTGACTGATTGAATCTAACACTTAATAGTTTTTATTTTATCATCTTTATATGTATAACAGTGAAATGTGTGCATGTTTACATTCAGCAAAACAACTTACACACCTTAGTAGTTATGAAAGAAAAATAATGAAAGAAAAGCATGCTTATTGTGTGAATATTACTTGTGTAAGCATAGTTTTCTTCATGACAGGAATGTCACATGTAGAGAAAAAGTTAAAAGAGTGGGTGATTCTCACGAAATCCAGACTCTAAAACATTATTTTTAGAGGATTTAAAAAATATTTCCTATAGAATTATTAAATTTTTTTAGATTATCATTTTCAAAAATGATCATTACCGCAACATGATATTACATTAAATATATGAATTTACAAACTCGTGTTTCGGTAATGAGAACTAAAAAGTTGTCTAGGTACTATGACAAACAAAATTTCAACTTTTATCTGAAAACAAATAAGAACTGCTTAACTGGCAGCCATCTTGAGTGTCACAGTCAATTTTTTCCCTTCCAATAAATGTTTTTTTAGTTCCTCACTTTCAGAAAAAAAGTACAAAACTGTAAATTTTTTATCGCTGGGGTGGTACCCCAAGGTACTGTTTTGTACTTTTACAGGTATATAAACATAATACAATGTTGTACCTTTTGAGGTACATTACTGTTCCTTAAGGATCTATTGTGTACCATTAAAGGTACAGTTAACTGTTTTGTACCGCTAAAATTTTACTGGTACAAAATTGTTCCTCAAGGTACACAATTGGTCCTTAGGGTATAATATTGTACCCCTCAAGGTACAACATTTCAATGTGTTGTATTACCCATAAAGGTACAAAAAGGTACCTTTTAGGGTACCACCCCAGTGACAGAAAAAGGAACAACTTTGTACCTTTTTTCTGACAGTGCTTGAGGGCTTAAACAATGATTGAAAATTGTTGCGGAGAATGAGAAAATTGGTCTTGGACACATTTATATTTCTTATTATTGTCTCTACATTTACCAATGATCACCAAATACCACATCTTTCTTCACTGTAAATGTTTATAGTATAACATGCACTGAAGCTTTTGATTTTTTAGATTTTTTAATTATAAATATTTCCATGTCAAAGAACCCAAATCCATTCATGGGCACGTTGCAGTAATGAATATTTTCCCCTTATATGTGAAAAAAACAGCAAAATTGGTTTGTATGATGACATTTGAATCATGTGCAAAATAGTACATGAAGAGATGTTTGTAACTGTATACTTATTATTTTGATACTCTTACTTTTTTTTTATCAAAATGTTTCATGACACCTCATAAGTCTGATTTCGTGAGAATCACCCATTTGTCTGTGATAGTAAACAACATTGATTTGATTGTAATTGTATCTACAGGGTGATATAGAGGTTGAGAGCGAGCTGGTTTTTAAATTAGCTGCTCATGCGTTACAGGTACGACTTTCACAAGTTTATATATCAAACATCAGTGTTACACTGTCTTAAATATGCACACATTCATAATCATTTGTCTTACAGGAGTCTAAAGGAGATTATACAAGGTAAGAATCTAGTTTTTAAACAATAAGGCCCAGTTTCACAGACAAGGCTTAGATTAAGCCAGGATTAGGCCATGGTTATATTATAACATTTATAGGCGGTGTAGGTGATTTTGAAAAGTGCTAAATGTAGCCTGCTAGCACTGAAATCACGATCCCACCATCCATGCAAATCGGCGTCCAAAGCCACAACTCCTCCAAACACACAAAGGAACACTGCAACCATGGCATAGGGTTGCACCAACAAGGATTAAACGCAGGTTATCTGATTTGATCCAGAAACATTTTTAGTTATGCTGGTTAAAAGTCTCCTCACATCCTGATAGCAGTCACTATGTTAAGATGTTATAATGTATTTGTAGAAATGTATGTCATCTGTGAAAGGCGTAGGACCAAAACATTTTCAACCAATCATAGATCTCGGTCCGAACGGACGTTGTCTTTTTTGTCCCTCATCTGTTAGCGTAATTTGAATGCCACTGCGCAGCCTGTTCACGCAGACACCATACGGTGCGTTCACGTGCGCTCACCTCCTGTCTGTAAACAGCGAGAATGGCAAACTTTTCTGCTGAATTGACAACCTGCACAGGAGCCACAAAACGAAAGACATCTTTTATAAAAACAACAGCAAAAACTGCCTGGATCAGCAAGAGCAAAAACCCAAATTAACATCGGTAACTTTACTGCTTTACCACGAGATGAAACAGCTACAGGAGGCAAAGGGTCTGAAAGGGTCGTTGGACTGTTTATTTTGGTAAGGTAGCTACGCAATGTTTGTATTGAGATGGATTCAGATATTATACTTTGATGAAACATTGTGTTGCTTAGCGTAACAATATAGTATCTACGTCTACACATCCGAAAGAGTGCTTTAACTAATTCTGATGTAAACCAGTTGTTTATGTTGGTTGTTTTGGTAATGTTTTTCAATGTGTACTGCATAGTTTTTTCACTGGTGAATGAGACATGAGATGTGACCGTCTGATCTTTGCGTGTTCATGTGTTTTGAAAGAGGCGTGACTTTGGATGGCGATTTGACTTGAGGGTGGGATCGTGAATTCATTGCTAGTCGGCTACCGTTAGCATTTTTCAAAATGTGATACCCTACCTTTAAGTTTGTTGATCTCCGTTTAATTCTAATTTGAGTTGTGTTGCACCACTTAAATTTAAACACAGATTAAAAAATCTTAGATTAAAACTTTAAACTGTATTTAAACCCTTCATCTGTGATGTGTGAAAGTGATCTTACATCTTTGCATCTGATTATCTGATTAAGCTCACCATGTGACTATGTAATGCCATGTGGACATATCATGTTAATAATGTTAAACGTGCTGTATATTGAAGTATACTGGTTTTAATTGCAGTGATGAAAACACCAGAGCAGATCTGAAGAAACTTCCAACCCTGCCCACTAAAGTACTGAAGGAGCATCCATCACTAGCATACTGGTAAAGTACACACTACTTCAGATCAAACACACACCTAGGCTGCGTCCGAAACCACCTTCTTTCAGAATATATATTAGGCAAATAGCAGTAGGCAAGGCAAGTAGTATGTTCGAATTCATAGGATTTGAAAACCGGTAGGCGGAAGGTACCCAGATGTTCTGCTACTTCTGGCAAGATCCCAAAGTGTTTATTCGATGGACACTTTGCTGTCCCGTGATTCAACGAAGAAAAAGGAGATGGTTGTTTTATTAAAACATGCTGAAAGAGGTAACACAGCTCTATTTAACTCATTCCCCCAGCCATTTTTTGAAAAGTTGCCGTCAGCATTTTTTGTGATTTTTACAAAAGTTTCACAAAATGCCATCAAGGAAATTTTTCTTCTAAAAATATATAAACATACAAATATATCAAATGAAAGAACAGACCCTCTGCTTTCAAAAAAACAAAACAATAAACAAACAAACAACCAAAAAGGGGAAAAACATGTTTCATGCTATCTATATTTTTGAAGGAATTTTGTTAGAGCTCAGATTCAGAACGATTATCAAAACATACACGGAGTGTAAAATAAATAAATACTTTTTTGCTTCAGTTTTTTTAATAAATTGGGTAATTTACAGGTAAAGTGCGGTATTACAGATTACCTTAAAAACTCATCAGGAACATGTTTTTTTTTCATGCAAAAGTTTTCTCTTAATTGACAAGATAACTCATCAATGGCGGGGAAAGAGTTAAATGCAAATACATATATTAAACAGCTGTCACTTGCGGTTAAATTGCGCTAGTTTAACGTTATTCCAGTTAACGACTAACTTCATATAATACAGTACCTACTGTCACAGTATATGATTTCGGACGCAGCCATGGACTTGAAGTGTCGTCCGGTGGTTTAATTTGTTTGGTTATCAGATGAGCGTTATGTAAATTCTTTTAAATGAAATCCCCAGATCAATAAAGAAATAACAATATGACAAACAATACTGCAGGATACATACCACATATGCAGTATAAAGAAATGTGTTTTGTGATTAGTTTGCTGATGTGTTTTAATTGTTTCTCTGGCTGATGTTCTGCATTCAGGTCTGTCATTAAAGCATACTGAGGCTGCATTCATAAGCCATTTATGAGAGGTTTATGGTTTATGATCTGTGCTTCCTCTTCCTCTATATGCTGACACACTGAGATTCGGATGGGGTCGGGGGGAGGAGGAGGAGGATTTAATCCTCGGCTCCGTAGGTTTCATCAGCTTTCTCTTTTGCAGTGAAGAGCGTGTTATTGAGAACTACAAGCTGTTGAAAGGACTCTCTAGAGGACAGGCCATTGTGCAGTGAGTATCACATAAACAATCATTCGTCTCGGGGGGTGAGCCTGATTTATGATTGGCTGCTTAACTCCTGACTACTGAAAGAACATTAGGATGCCATCAAACATCAATAGCATATTGATCATTACCTTTGTTTCAGGTATTTGACCCTTGTGGAGTCCTTGCCGACATATGGGGTACATTATTATGAAGTCAAGGTAAAACACATAACCATACTGTATGAAGATCTAACCAATAAACAAAAGCATTTCAGCAATAATCAATTTACAGCAATAAGCAATGAAATTAATTCGATCTTGAACTGAGTAATTAATGGACATTATCACTTTACCATGTATGTGATGTCATTAACTATGTTGTTGAACCAATGTGATTCCGCCAACGGATGTGCAACAAGGTTACAAGGTTACTAGTTAGTTTCTCCAACGATGCATCATAGCGGCAGCATCAAAACCATCCAATCTATGGATAAAGAGTTAATATACTGTAATAACCATTTATTTTCTTATAGGATAAGCAAGGCATTCCCTGGTGGCTGGGTATCAGCTATAAAGGCATTGGGCAATATGACCAACAAGACAAAGTAAAGCCTCGAAAGGTATGCTGTGGTTTCTTATCTCCGGGTACTGTACAAATATTTGCCATCATGTCGAGCTCAGTATTCTCATGTGACTTGTGGCGAGTCAAAACTTGCTTACACAATTTATTTGCACGTCAGTCAATTAGCAGGAAATCTAATGTGATGTAACATATAGAGTTCGTCATTAACCCAATCAGATATAGATCACCACAATATGAAAAAATGAGATGTTATATTCAGTCTGTACAGGATGTCTGGATAAAGCGTTATGTAACACAGAGATACTTTACACACTGTACTCTTGACATCATCATCATCAGCAGCACTCAACCAGAGACCACCTGACGTCTGCACACAACACACACACACAAACATGCTATCAGGAAAGTTTGTGAATGCTTAGGTTGGGCTCACATTACAGGATTTTTTAAATCCATTCCTGGCTGATTATGATTTTTCTCTTAAATCTTAAACATGCCTACACTACAAGATTTGAAAACCATGGGGCATCACACACTACAGGATCATTTTAAGAATATCGTTACAAAGGAGCGTTTCATGTCACCTCACGGGGAAATCGTATAGCATATAGAGGGTATGCACCGTCACTTTTCCACGTGATCACGCCAGAGCTCGACAACAAAATGTCTGGTTTTCATAGTGGCTGATGCAAAAACGGCAGTAAAACTGACTATATCAGCTTAAATTGAATTTAGTTGGCCTTAAATGTGCAGTGTGTAATTTTTAAAAAGATCTCTTGACAAAAATGCTTATAATAATATACAAAACTATATTATCAGGGGTGTATAAAGACCTTTTAATAATGAACTGTTATGTTTTTATTACCTTAGAATGAGATGTTTTTATCTACATACACTGAGGGTCCCCTTACGTGGAAGTCGCCATTTTGTGCCGCCATGTTTCTACAAAAGCTCTTAACAAACTTTTTTTTACTAAATTGTCTCAGTCGATGACTGGTGGCGGCTCCTGTAGCTTCTCTATGCGTTTCAAAAATGAGGGAAGAGCAGTGAACTGAGCCATGGGTTGCAAATTGCAACCTCACCACTAGATGTCGCTAAAATTTACACACTGCACCTTTAACAGTGACCCTAATAACTTGCCAAACAACCAGTAGTCTGTGGACATTGCTTTTCCTGAAATATATGTTTGTCTTGCCTAACACTAATAAACCATGCCACATTTGTAGAACACAAGGCTCATCATAATGGATGTTTTTTAATGAAGGCTCACTGACCAAACTTTGCAATTACACAGAATAAGAGTATTTATTGGTGTATTTTTATAGGATTTTTATACCAAAATTTTACATACCTTAATATGGCTACTGCTACTGATTAACTTCTCCTTTGAGTGTTTTTTTGCAGTCAAATTTTTGTTGCACAGTCGATCACACAACTACTCTTCCCATTTTAGACGCGTTTTCACGCTACTGTATGCTAATGCTGTCCCTCAGACATTTTGCAACTCAGTGGGCGTAACCGCAGTCACGTCACGTGCATACGCTCTATAGAGACACATTCATTATTATTTGTAATGTATACGTTTGCTAGCTAGTACATTATCAGCTTTCTACACTCACCCAGTTTGTTTAAAACTGAGGTGATTTTTTCCAGCTTTTGTTTTTGACTGAACAATCAAGTTATGTTTTCATACAGTATGCAGATGCATTATTCGACAAGCATTTCTCTGTCTATTGTGAAAGTAATCATCCTCATATAAAATCCTAAATATCAAAAACATTTTCAATATGATCGGGCATTCTGGAGGTGTTAGATTTGATCTGTAAACGTCACACATTACATGATAGTCTGAGCCGGACAACAGAACCGATTGAGGTCAAGGACCTAATTTTCACTTAGACTATTGGTGGCGGGGGGTCTGGAGACATTCAGGCGGAAAATCCTGTACTGTGAGCTTCTGAATGTAAAATATTTATGCTGAGGACACACCTAACAACTTGCTGAAACATTTTAAGATTGTACCCAACACACTTAACCTCCTAAGACCTTTTTTTGCACCATAATACTTAAAGGGATAGTTCATCCAAAAATAAAAATTCCGCCATCATTTACTCACTCTCATGTTGTGACAAACCTGTATAAATTTCATTGTTCCGATGAATACAAAGGAAGATATTTTGAGAAATATTTGTAACCAAACCGTTCGTGGACCCAATTCACTTCCATAGTAGGAAAAAAGAGTGCATGAACGAACGGTTTGGTTACAAATATTTCTCAAAATATCTTCCTTTGTGTTCATGAGAACAATGAAATCATACAGGTTTGTAACAATATGAGAGTGACTAAATGATGACTGAATTTTCATTTTAGGATGAACTATCCCTTTAATTCTGTGTAACTGGAACCTGTTGTTCACAAACGTGGACAATTACACTGCTTCATGTTCAAAGAAAAATATTTGGCTATTATATTAATTGGTTCTTCCTAACCCCAAAATAGCTTGTAGAAATCTGAAAACCAAAGCTCTGGTTTTAGGAGGTTGAAGAGTGTTTCTTGCATAAATGATTTTTATCTGTGATCATAAACAAAGACTGGGCACAACTGGAAAAGACTAGTCGTGATCAGTCGCTATGATCAAATTACATTCATAATCTATGCAAAAATAATTAGGTGTGTCCCCAGCTTTTTTTTGAATAGCTCACATCAGGAATTGCTTTTCTCAACTTTAATAAACACATTTATACCACAGGCCTCTGATATGCTTTATTTTTCGATAAATGCACACCTGGCCTGCCAAATGTCTTAAAATAATCACCAGAGCGATGTCTGTGGTAACTTCTGTATAGACCGTTTCATCGGACGCACGTGCGGTGATGCGATTACACTTCTGGTCGGATCTTTACTTCCGGTATCTGTTTGTTTAATCGTCTGACTAGTTGCTAAGCTGAATTCTTGAACAAATACCTCGGCGAAATAACAAATGTTTGGGTTTCCTAGCTAATCTATGTGTTGTTAATTTAGCTTTTTATATAAATAAACTACTTTAAAAGGACTTTGTTGTTATTTATTCTTAGCGGAGTTTACCGGAAGTTACGTGAGGACCACAAAAGCCGCTTGTTTATGTTGTTACTGCTGAAAGCTTCTGTTAAGCCGCCTTTCCACTGCACACGACAAACGACGACCAATAAGCCGGAAGTCATTTATTTCCTATGGAGAGTCGCAAAGGGGTTGCGTGAGGTGCCGACCATCTGCGTGCGGATGCCTAAATATCGGATCCGTTTTGAGCGTTGGATCCGTTAAAAAATTTGAACTTGTGCGACTAAACCGCATGCGATATGCAGACCAGAAGTGATGTATTTCATTGTATTTCAATCACAAACTGTGTGTGAGTTGAAAATGATTATTCCTTTTTGTTGTAACACTTGAATCCTTAAAAAAAAACTTTTGATTACTGATAATAAATACATTATTAATTTAATTTGTGTACGTTGTTATTTTAATCTTTATATGTTCTCTCCAAAAAATATTGTCAATCTTTGTCATATATGCATAGCTGTTTATTGATTCATTCATTTACGTTCATTTATTTATTCCACCATGGTAAACCTTAGAATGAAGCCTCTTGCGCTGTAATGAGCTTATCTACCATATACGATAAAACTGAAACTTCATTACGACTGCCACTAGGGGGAGAACTCCGACTGTCGTTTCCGTATGTCGTGTGCAGTGGAAAGGCGGCTTTAGCGTAATAATTTCCTTTAAATGATTTAAAAATAGGACGTGCATTCTTTTCGAATAATTCAACGGCCCATCATGAATGATTCCTTACGTTAACATTAATGTAAATTATTAGGGTGAAAATGTTGTAGGCCAGAATCAAACCTGCATAATTCACAAAAGCACCACATATATATTTAGATAACATAACTATTATGTAACACATAATGAGATTTTACTAAACTTATAGTTCAGGTATCAGTGGAGATGAGTTGATCCTCCTGCAGGGTGCAGTGAGAGTGATCCACCCCAGAGAGAGAGAGAGAGAGAGAGTGAGAGAGAGATGTGAGAAGTTATATTGGCATGTGAGTGAGGTCATAAGCATTGAGGTTGGGCCTGAAGGTTTGTAGAAACCTGAAGAGACACGCCAGGAACAGTGAGTAGATCATAACATAATGTACCACAGGATTTGATTAACCACAGGACTTAACCTTTTCAACTACCGGTAAGAAGCTCTGAGAGCTAAATAATTCAATTTAAAAGTGCAGAATGTTCATGGTAACACATCGGAGGAGAAAGTGTGTGTGTGTGTGTTATTATGTATAGCCTATGTTATGGTAGCATCTTTTTGTGCAACAACAATGCATACATTCATTATATGGATTAAAATGATGTAAATGAATTGGTAATATTATTTAAATGCCTTTCTAAGTGTGATTAAATGGAAAGGAGATGCTGGTAGTACAGTACATTTAGATGTTTTGTGTTATACTGGGTCAGCACACAGCTCGGTTCTTTAAAGCTGTTAAAAATTAAATATATAAATGAAGCGTGGATAGAGTTTGCGTGTCAGTGAGATGTTGTGAGTCACATTGAGTTGAGGTGTAGTCAGAAACCTACACTGCCCTACAAAGCCAAAGCGCAGTAACTACGCATTTGGTCAAAATTGATTTAAGGGTTGAAATGGGCTTTGTGAGATCTGTTGGTCTCCTGGTTCAATTTTGTCCCATTTCAGAGAAACGTGTGTGCCAAAATTGCAGAAACATGTTTAACTGGTGTAAAGGGCATTTTTCTCGGTTTCAGTGTTTGCATAGTTACTGCACATAGCCTTTGTAGGGCAGTACAGTATGTGCTTGTGTTTTTATCTCTTAGCTCTTTCAGTGGAAACAGCTGGAGAATTTATACTTCAGAGAGAAGAAGTTTGCTGTGGAGGTAAATGATCCGCACAGGTAAGAAGCTTTTTTAAATTAAAATATTAGATTAGTGTGTGAAATAACCAGTCAGCATTACAGCGCATGTATTGTATGTAATAATGTTTATGTTATAGAGTTGAGTAATAGCTGTAAGGATTCTTGCTCAAATCGTTTATTTTGATGAAGATGTTGATGATAAAGAACGTCTTTATTGTAAATGTTATGTTGGGCTCATTTTTAATATGCTGAAATCTGTCTGTAAATGTACACGACCAATTTAACATCTGGACAGCGGTGACTGAATTTCTACAGAATAAATTTTTCTAGACAAATGAATATTGTGGCTACATATGGATTTCTTTACAACTTTTTAGAAGCATTTTTCTGAATGTATTTGGATGGATGTTCTGGAGCAAATAATGATGAAAAACTGAAAACAACAACAACAAAATAACAACAATTCAGTTGTGTTGCAGTAATAAATGTAAGCTTGTTTTAAATTGGAAATTCCAAAAAAAAACATGATTTTCTGAGACCGAAATTGATCAAATCTTTGACATGGCCTTATTCAATCAGTATCAAGGTGATATTTTCATCAAATGTACTTTACTTTATATCAATGACTTTATCTAAAAAATGTAAATGACTATAGACAGGTTTTCACAGGCGGGGTCACAATTATGCATGCATGTGGAAGATAAACACGACTGTTGGTTGTTTTGACTGGGTGTGTAGACAACATGATATAATTGTATAAAACAGCAGTAGTGTTTAATATGTGACCATGTTTGTGTGTCACGCAGGCGAGCAGTGACTAAACGTACATTTGGCCAGACAGGACTGGTGATCCACACCTGGTATGCCAGTCACTCATTAATCAAAACCATATGGATCATGGCTATCAGTCAACATCAGTTCTACCTGAACAGAAAACAGACTAAAGTAAGTCACAACTATGAACTCTATACAGGTCTAAGTCAAGTCAAATATGTATTATAGAGAAGAATATGTAGTATTATTACACATTTGTATTGTCCTCATAGATAGATCATAATCTAATAGAATGATATGTACTTTTTCTTCGACTATCAATAATAAATAACAGGAATCATATTAAAAAGTAAACATGGATATTGCTCTTAAAAGAAGAAAACAAATTATATGGGAGCAGGAGTTTGACATTACATATAGCATTTGCAATAACATGAACAGCGGTGTAAAAAGCATAGAGAAATTATATCAACATGATTATGTGCACCACACACCTACAAAATTGAAATGTTTTCAAGATTTTAGGCGGACCATTGTAATAAAAGCTATATTAGTTAAGCTAATGTCAGCATTATCTCAGTAAGCAGACACGGCGATAGCAGCAAGGAACCAAAACTGCACTTGTTGAGAAAAAGTATTTTAAGAAACCTTTGCTTTGCTGAAAGGATCAGTTCTCCTGACACGCTACAGCTTCACTTTTGGTTAAAATGAAAGTTTATAATAGCGATTACTGGTTTTAGATTATTTACTGTGCAGTACATAAATGCAACAAAATGCTTTGGGATTTGAACAGAATTTAGTTGCAGGCGTCAACATCATTCCTAATTAATGAAACATTTCATAATCCTTTCTACACCCTTCTACACCCATAGTCTGGTTAGATCACTACAAAATCACAACAAAACAAACAGGTGTGTGTAGGTGTGTGTAAAAAATATAATTCTAAATTCAGTACAAATACAGGAGCCTAAACAATTCTGATTTTAATCGTGCAGCCCTACCATAGGTATTTTAATATTATTCAATTAAATTTGTTCAAAAACTACTAAAGGGGGACAAATGCGTTTTTGTCTTTTTCCCTATATTTCTATTTTGATTATTCTGATATACAATTTACAAGCAACATTTATCAAGTATGCAGGGGAAACAGATGGAAAAATTAAAATACTTAATTTCCAAAAACATAAAGTAGCCTAATTTTAGTCAAAAAATTACAAATATATAAAAGACTTCCAAATGACAATGAAATGACAAACCACACACATGCAGGCTACATACATGTTGTGCCGAACTTCACAGTGAGCGCCCTCGAAAAAAGAAGTCACCGGCCGCTACTGCATTTTGCATCAAATAGATTTTTGTTACTCTTTCAATAGACAATAATGATGATTCCTAGATTACAAAAGAGTGCAGTGAAATGCTGACTGTTTGTTACATCTATGCTTAGAATTTAAAGAATTACGATTTGTAGATCCTTTTAAGGGCCGTTCGCATCATGTCACTCAAGTTTATTTAAATGCAGACGGTGAGTGCTTTGGAAAGCAGAAAAAGTGGCCCGTCCCACGTTTTCCATGCATTTTATATGTTAATGGACCTTAACCTACTAGGGGTGCAGGGTTTCCCGCAGAAAATGTGTTAGTTAAGGTGATAGGGTTGGGCGGGTGGTTGTGTCCGGGGGCGTGGCAATCAAAGGGGTGTATGTGTCATGATGAAAATAAAAATATTTTTATTTAAAACACTCAAATAAAACTTCATTTTGAAGAAACTATGACAGAAAATGAACACATACTAGATTATTAATGAATTAAATGTTTTTAACAGATACCTCTAATGAGAATAGCTGCATGATGAAGTAAAACTAAAGGGTTAATAAACACAAACTAATGCAGATGTTGTAGAATGTCTGGCGAATGATGATACATTGCGCAAAAATTGTAAAAACTGATTATTTCCCACTATTAATTTCATTATCTTAAAGGAGTGTAACTACTGTAGCATGTAAATAATGCACACAAATAAAGTGAACAAGGGCGCTCAACAGTTATATCTAATAAACAGGCCCCTGAAACCTAGCTAGCAGGTTGCTCAAACAACAAAATCACCAGCTAACTTACTGTAAAATTAACAAGAACTATAGACTAATACAATAACAGGCTTAAATAAACCCAAAACATAAGTCCACTTACAGTTCTCACGGACACGTGTTTTATCAACTGGCTAACCTCCAGACCACGTCTTTATCTTATTTCGGCCGTGTGGTGCGCGTGCACACTCGTGGTGTGAAGCGTGTCCGCGCTATTCTCCGAGATGCACTTGACCGCCTTTTGTGCAGCAAAATATTTTTTTTTTGGATGACCTAGTTAAGGCGGTAGGGTTTCCCAGCTTAGGCGGGCCACCCGAACTGCAAAGTGCTGCGCGAAAACCTGGTCTCACAATTCAATTACGGCTGATTATTAAGCAGCCCTATAACGTACCGCAAAAATTATTTTAAAATTTCTTCCAAAAAGTGGTCAGGATACAATGGACTTGGGCATAAAGTGGTGGGGCGATCTTGAACTCCCACCCGCAAATTACACAAGTGGGGCTGGTGTGAGTGCAGAGCATCGAACAGAAACCATATTCCAACCCAAAGGCATGACAACACCGGCCCTCGCTGCCAAAAAACAGACCAGCACACCTCCCGGTTCCAACCGATTGGCCAATCCATGTGTATGTGTTTCTATAATATCACAGTGTTTTCCAGCAATAGACTCTTTTTTGACAGTCCCTTATTTCTTATCTTAAAAAATATTATATGTAATAAAATAATAAATCTATTGATATATGCTGAAAACAGTGATGAAACAAATATCAGCTTGTTACCCACAGAAAAGAAAGATCATATTATTATTTTAATCGAAGTCATTAAATGGACACTATTGAATAAAGTCAGCATTTTTGTATTTAGGATTTATGTATTTTTTTATGTAAACTTTTAGTGCATTACAAGCTATAGATTTGATCAGTCTGTGTGTTTACTGGGAATTAAACCAAAAACCTTTTGCTGCTAAGGCAATATTTAACCAAGTTATTAATACACATTACCAACTAACATTTCTGAAGAGATCTCATCAACCTTTGTGCACAAAGACTGCTGTCAGCGGTTAGAGATTTCACTCCTGTATCCAAACTTTTCTTACTAAAGTCTAACAGGATTATCTAAGCGGTTATCTTCAGTCATTCTGCATCTCTTCACTCTTTATTTAGCAACAATATTTTCATGTGTTTTTATTTTTTTATTCTGAAGGAAATTAAGCAGAAACATCTGAGGCTATTTTTCTTAAATAAAACGTATGTAAATAAATGTAAATAAAAAAGCTATGAAAAAACTGGAATCTGTGAAAAGGTTGTAAAACTCATAATTTGTTTCCTCACTATATGAATTTACAGTCAAAAATCACCACAGCCAGAAGTTTGGGAGATATCGCAGCCGATCTGACTGAGAACGGAGCATCAAAGATGAACAAACTGAGCGCAGGAGTGAAAAATCAACTCATCATGGCGAGTAATGGAAGTCTTGTGTCGACAGGTACGTCAGGTATCTTCTCATGATTCTTATTATTTCTTTGTTTATTTTAAGCCTCACCTTCAGACTCACTGTAATGACACTGTACCTGTTACAGTCTAGTGTTTATAGTCTCAGAGTAAACATGATATTATCTTTTATTATCTGCAATTTCATTCACACACCCACACTGGGATCCCATGGTCATTATTTTTTAGGTTCAGCTGACTCAGAAATGAACGATGATCAGAAGAAAGAGAAACTCGCAGAGCTGAGAAAGAAAGAGAGAGAAATCCAGGATACGCTCGATCAGAAACTCTCTGAACTGAAGGAAATCTGTCTGCGAGAAGCTGTAAGAGCCTTTATAAAAGTCTAAATAATCTACAACACATGACTGTCTAGAATACTGGAGCTCGCTCACCATAAGTACATCTGCCTACATTTCTACATAACCTAAAATACGGTGGCAAGAAAAATTATGTGAACCTTTTGGGAATTCTGATCTTTATTGAACACACTTATTCAACATTCAAAATGGCAGTGGAAAAAGTAAGTGAACTCTTAAAATTAATAACTGGTTGACCCACTCATTGGCAGCATTCGGGGTGCTTCCTGTAGCTGTGGATCAGACCTGCACATTGTTGAGGAGGAATTGTAGCCCATTCTTCCTGGCAGAACTGCTTTAGCCCGTCATGTTTTTATGTGTATGGACCTCTTCATGTCAATCCATCGCATCTCTATTGCGTTGAGCTCTGGGCTCTGACTTGGCCACTCCAAAAGGTGGATTTTGTTTTTCTGAAGCCATTCTGTTGTGCACTTTCTCCTGTGTTTTGGGTCTTTGTCCTGTTGCATCACCCACCTTCTACTCAGTTTCAGCTGACGTACAGACATTCTCTCATTATCCTGAAGATTTGTCTGATATATTTGGGAATTTATCTTTCCCTCAATGATTGCGAAGCTGGCCAGGCCCTGATGCCGCAAATCAGGCCCAAATCATGAAGTTTCCTCAACCATACTTTACAGCTGGGATGATGTTTTCATGATGCTATGCTGTGCCCTTCCAAATAGTTCAATCTTAGTATCATCAGTCCACAAATCATTTCGCCAATACCGCTGTGGAGTGTCAATGTGCTCTTTTGCAAACTTCAGTTGTGCAGCAATCTTCTTTTAGTAAGCAGTAGCTTCCTTCGTTGTGTCCTGCCCTGGATCCCCTGCTTGTTAAGTGTTTTACGTATTGTAGACTCATAAACAGAGATGTTAGCAAGTTCCCGTGATGTCTTCAAACCTTTGATGTTATTCGGGGTTGTTTCTTTACCTCATTGATGAGTCTTCGTTGTACTCTTGGTGTCATTTTGACTGGGCGCCCACTTCTTGGTAGAGTAGCAACCCAAAGTTCTAAAGCGTCTCCATTTGTAGATTGTTTGCCTATCTGTAGACTGGATAATTTCTAAAGTCTTTGAAATAACTTTTTAACCCTTTTCAGTAATTATGTAAAGCAACAATTCTTGATCGTAAGGCATGGTTCACATAAGCTTGTTCTTCTTGTGCAGGGCAAACTCCAAAAGTTGAATGGGATTTTATGAGTCAAAGTAGTTGTAGTCCACACCTCCAAACGTATTATCTTAATCTGTGCTAAAACTTGACTCCAATTAGCATTTTTGAAGTCATTAACTTAAGGGTTCACATACTTTTTCCATAAGCACTATGAGGTTTTTGGTTGTTCTCAATATAGACATGAAAGATCAGATTTTTGTGTTAATATTTTTAGACATAAAAGTCTGCACTGAGTGCACTCGACTGGAGCAGTTGCCAGATAAACTGCAAATTAAAAGTTCATGTTAAACATGTTTTGCAGACCTGAGAAGAGATACAACAGTATAGCATTAGACAGATTTTCCATTGGCTTATGTACGACTATATATACTATTAGCGGGGACACGCTGCCTGCGAGAAACCTGACAAATCTATAAATCCCATGTTTTCTGCATAGCTGGCTTATTGATTTGCATGTAAATGCATGAAAAAGTTTCTAAAATAAGCAGATTTTTGATAGTTTTCCGCTTATGCTGTGCATATAAACACACTCATTGTCTGTTTTGATGCTGGATTTACGACGCAGGTCTGTACACAAATTTAAACCTGCCCGTTTTTGTTAATAGTTTTTTGCCGTTACCCATACATCAAAAAAAAAAAAAATAGATAGATAGATAGATAGATAGATAGATAGATAGATAGATAGATAGATAGATAGATAGATAGATAGATAGATAGATATAGATAGATATAGATAGATATATATATACTTTTTTTTTAAGCATTAAAATATATATTTAATCCTCTATATATTTCAATTCAAGGAAATAAATTCACATCGCATTGGAAGAAAAACTTTGTTACGAACCTGTAAATATAACCTTAAAATATAAATATATTTTCAGCTTGTATTTGGCATATATAAAACATTATTTTTGGCAATGAATACATTTTTGCCTTATGGGTTGTAAAATAAGAAATGTATTTGCTTTCCCTTGAAATACATTTTGAAATATATGTTGATATATGAAGGTTAAAACTAAATATATTTCCAAATTCAAAAATATATTAGTTACAAAATGTATATTTAAATGGCCCGAGAAATGTCTTTTTTGCCGTATGGGTTTTAGTACAGATCCACCACAGTCACACAAGCATGAACTGACAAATATACTCCAAAAATGTTCAGTGTTGTCTGCTTTGTAACCTTGAATAAACCCGCATCAATCAAATAACAAATTCCTCAGTTGTGGCTATGATAAAATATTTCATGTCATGTCATGTCATGTCATGTCATGTGCGGGGCACCATAGTGAAACATGTTTAAGGTTATGCAGAAATGTAAGCAGAGGCTTATTACATTGGTAAATGATTGCAAATGATGAATAAAATGAAGGGAACAGATTTTCTACATGGCTGTGCTTCACTTCGTATATCTTTGTAATGAGAATAGATACAGACAGACACAATACTCCTTACGTTATTCTCTTTATACTCACTTTATACAATCTTTGTTTATAGGAACTCACTGGCAAACTCCCAAAGGAATATCCTGTCTTGAAGGGCGAGACTCCTCCTCATGTTCGGAAGAGAGTCGGGACGGCATTCAAACTAGACGACCTTTTCCCATATAATGAGGTTTGTGTAAAACACAGCCACGAGCAGAGGTCTGAATCCATATATATACACGTATTAATACAAGACTGTAATACAAAACATAATGACATTTTAAACTCGTGATCGTATGCATTTTTATTGACTGATGTCAGATTTTAGCTTGTTTTGATTGAGAACAAATACAAATATTGTTTTATATTGTTGCCTGTAATGTTTGGGGATGAAAATAGTGTGCAATATTTAGCAGATACACACCATTAAAATTTAACAGTCTGGGAAAAGGATCACCAATACTGATGACATCATCTTGCACTAACAGCCATATCAATATTTAATCCACTAAAGTTCTTTCTACAATGAAAATTATCCTCTCAAAATACTTCTTGCCTCTGAATACCAAAAGCAAGTGTCAATTTGGGAATGTGACATAAAGATGAATAATTCTTTGCTATTGAATACCTTCAATAAGTCCCACCACAATGTCCTGACACTGGTTAACATTACAATTTTAATGACAATTTTGTAATCATTTTTAATTTCAGGATCCATATCTCAGAAATCTGGAGAGTTGCTTTGCACTGCAGCGGAAAATCGTGGAGGCAGCCAAGAAGCTCGCCGCTGACCCAGACATCTCTAAATTAGTGAGGAAGAAGAGGAGGAGGAACTGTCTGGATGCCATGCAAAAACTGCAGGGGATTGAAGATGAAATGAATCAGTACAGACTGAAGAAAGGACAAAAACCAACACAAAGAGCATCTTTACTCATAGCAGGTAGAGCAGATCACTATTTCTAATCTTTACATTTTGGTCAACGCTTGGTCAACAGACAGTTTCTGCTAATCTCATGTTCATCTGGGGTACATATAGGGGCGGTTTCCCGGACAGGGATTAGACTAGTACTAGACTAAAATAAATGTAAGAGCTGTCCAAACTGAATACAACTTGCTTAACCCTCAAATGGTCCCCGTTTCCTGTTTACAACACTGGCCTTTGGGGTCTATATGACCCCAAAATTGAAAGCATAATTGTATAATAAATAATATATCTTTTTTTTTACTTCTCACCTACACAATAAAGGTGTGTTTTGAGAGATTTAAAGTACTTTTGAACCCATTTACCACAAAAATCCTTAACTACACCATTAGCTTGCATGTGAAATATAGATTTTTTTTAATGAAATTAATTTAATTAATTAATTATTAAAATTAAATGAATTTTAAATGATTATCTAAATTAAATTTAAATTGTTTCTGGATATTGATCTAGGTGTTAGGTGTAAAATTT
Source organism: Misgurnus mizolepis (assembly GCA_025389145.1). NCBI lineage: Eukaryota > Metazoa > Chordata > Actinopteri > Cypriniformes > Cobitidae > Misgurnus > Misgurnus mizolepis. Next base: position 14,442,051 of record JAIFKI010000022.1, on the reverse strand, counting down.
TAAAGGGACAGTACGTAGGGTTTTAAGTGTTTTATTAATCAAAATCAATGTCTTTATTTATAAATATGTCCTTGTTGGTGTCAAATGACCTCTGCCAGTGATCTGACTTTTCTTTGTAAGCTTAGAATTTTTCCTCTTTACTTACATTGAACGGGTAAGACCAAAGAGGCTTCCATGTCGTTTCGCCGTATTGATAAACTATAATAGTAAAAAAGCACATTGTTGGTGGTTGAGGAGATTCCTCCTTTCATATGTAAAGCGCTTTGAGTGCTGCAGAAAAGCGCTATATAAATGTAATTAATTATTATTATTATTATCAATAGCAGAGAGGGACAAAAAGCACTAGCCTACCAACGTGTTTCCACAACGTGTTTTCATTCAGAACACGTGAACCAGCTGAAACGGACAAGGAGATCAGTGATTACATAACGGCTACCGTAGTTGCAACACGCATTTGGAAAAGTGAGGCGCTAGAGAGCACAATTCGTTTGAATGCAAAATACAATTTCACCACTAGATGGGGGTAAATCCTACTTATTTTCCCTTTAAGAAAAATGGCTTTAACAAGAAATTTTCAGATTTATGCTGAATTTAATTTTTTTGCATTTCCTATTAATTTTCAATTGGAGTCATACTGACCCCAAGGACCAGATTAATATATTTTTTACATACCTCCAGAACAACCGAATCAAGCCTAGTTTGTTTATGTATGTGTATATAGATAATTTAGGAAGAGTAACAAAATGTTATATCTCTTAGATGAAGGGAACCTTTTTTAACTTATGAAATGTCGTTTGGGGTATTTTTTAAAACTAGATATATTTCCTAAGTAAACTAAGGCCTAGTCCTGGTTTAAGATAATCCCTGTCCAGGAAACCACCCCTATGAGTAGTATTTCATCCTTCATATGTCCAAAAAATCATTTGTGTTGTCATATATTAGATATTATTAAGATACTATACTTGTGCTAAAGAGATATACAATTATAAAACACTGTGAATAATGAATATCATTGGAAATTAATCAGCACTAATACACAGTTTCACTTCATGACATGAGTTACAGTTTGCAAAGTCATCTTTATAAAAATAGTCATATAATAAATGTTTATATAATAATAGGTCATATAATAAAATTAATATAATAAAAAAGCAGTAAGGAGTTTTTTGCTGATACATTTAAATGTCCTATCCAAATCTTGCTTTTTTATTAAGGTAAAAGAAAATCACATTTTAATAATATTCTAGAGTCAAAGCAAACCTATGGATGTGTTCCTCTTTTATAGATGAACTGTCTCAGTCACAGTGCAGTCTTCAGCTGGATGACGGTATGAACATCTGAAAATTTTCTTACAGCATTAAGGGGGTCGCACACCAGACACGCAGCTCAGCGCCGCGCCGTTCTAAATGAATCAAACAGATTGTTTTCTATGAGTATACGCACACTGGCGCCGACAGGTGGCGCCTGTCTGTGGCGCCCAGCTACGACTCAGGAAGTTGCTCAAATCCCTGTCACACCAGAGGGTGCCACTGACATAGTAACTTCATATTTGTCCCAAATCATTAACTATTAACACTGGCTGCTAACATATATTTTGCAATTTTGAAATAGACGCTATCTGACTAAGCTTGCGCTATTAAATGTGCACTTCCCGTGTACGATACCTCCAAGTTGTGCTAGACGCGACTCGGTACGGCGCTGAGGTGCGCGTCCGGTGTGCGACCCCCTTTACTCTTTCTCTTATACCACAGGTGTCACAAACACCTGTTCACACGAAACTAACATTGAGTTTATGTGCTGTAGCATCAGTTTAAAATATCACAGGTCACAAATGTCTTTCTGCAATGTTTTTCATTCAGACGCTGATAGCAGTCAGAGGCCGCGGTCTCGCTCCGTCCAGTGTTCACCGTGTCTCAGTCCTCCTTTGTCTTCTTCAGGATTGGAGTATGAATCGGATCGACGATCTCCAGCCAGTGACACACCTAACAGGTGTGAAACTCACAAACACTTTAAAAAAGAAAAAAGTATTCGTTTTTGGATAAAGGAAATGAAATTGTATTATGATTACTGTAATAATAGTGATGGTATTTGTTGCACTAAAATGAACGTGTATGTTAATGAGAATGTATTCTTTGGCATTGCCATGTAAATAATGTCACAATTTAAAAACTGGGGGCTTCATTTATGAAGCTTTGATCTTAGATTTGAACGTAAAGTCTGAAAGACAGAGATCTGAAATTATTCAGCATACGTGTGTTTTTTGTGCATGCATTCATTCACACTTTTGAGACATGACCGTAAGATCAAATTTAGGGCTGTTTCTACGCTGCGTTTTATAAATGAAGCATCTGGTCTTAAAAGTAGAGGCCTAAAAGATGACCCAGAATTATTGCACATTATTCACTGCTCTTAAATCGACGTTTCACTTTCAGATTAGATCATGAGGTCCAAGGGGCCGGACTTTATTATCCTCACCGAGAGGTGTTTTCTGCCCAAAGCAGTCCATGTAAAACTTTACCCAGAATGGCGATGGCTCCCCGCAGCTTACCGCAAACTCCTGTGATGCCCCGTAGCGCTTACAGCAGCAGCCAGCTCAGGTAAGTCACCCTGCACTAATCACAATCAACCCTTTACTGAAACGAGAAGACGAGTAAGACGTATCCATTGGTGTCCCGTAGGTCGGAGGGTCATGTCCGTGGTTTCCGGCACCGCAGTGGCAGTTTGGAGTCTCAGGCGCAAGTTCTGCACTCGTGCTTATCAAAGTCTGTACTCCCGGTGTCTCCATCTCGCCGTAGCAACAGCACCGAGGTGTTGGACGACTGCTCGTCATATTCCAGCATGGACTACTTCCCCCCCTGCTCGGCTCCCTACCGCGTCCTGGACCACGAAAACCGGTTCCCCCGCAAAGTGGAGATCTACGGCAATACGGGCAGCATGCCCAACCTGGCCCCTCAAAACTCCGGCTGTTACGGCTACCAGCAAAATCACTACGGACCAAGCGCGTACTACGTTACAGGTTATCCCAGCTTCGAATACGAGCCCTGTTCTAACGGAGCTTACGTTTACGAGAGCGAACTTGAGGGTCACTATAACATCAATCCCTCTTACCCGACACACGGCTACCACGGGCGTAGCAGGAACAGGCATTATGGGATCGAGGGGTCTGACAATTTGTCCCAGAACCCGTACGCCACCGTGAGGCCGCCAAGAGGGAGGCAGGGACCCCTAAATGACGTATTAACCAAGAACATGTATAAGGCTTTGGTGGCAGAGCACCTGAAGGGATGGTACAACCGAAGCGCCGGCCAGCAAAAGGACCCTGGATATCAGCTTGTTTATACCTACAAGTATGACCGAGGCTCCCAGCATAGTCTGGGCTATCAGACGCTGCCAGCACCCTTCAGTCACTCCAGCAGAACTAACTCCATCTCCTCAGGTACAGACAGTAGCTGTGGTTTCTTCCAAACGTAAAGCAAATCTTTTCAAAATTAGCTAAATTCACCTGATGAACGATAATCCATTGACAGCCAATCAAATCTATTTGAACTTCAAGTGCACGCGCACTTAAAATGACAATGAAGAAGCTCATTGCTGAGGTCTATAACATAAAATTACCTCAGGTATCCAGCGCTGATGCAGTTATTGTGAAATTCACTACGTAAAGCCAAAAGGTAAAATTTGATTAAACCATGAATCTAGTTTGTGTAGAGTTACGCAATCGCAGCGTGTTGTGGACATCTGCTGGTTACCTGCTGTGTAAATGTAACAAGAACAGCATAGTTACACATTCAGTGACATTGTATAAAATTGCAAACATTTTTATTACAAGAAATATGCAGTATGCAAAGTTAATGCCATTAAAGGCAAGTGATTTGCGCAAATGCCGCGCGCATGAGCGAATCAGCATAAATTTATCATTATCGTCTGGTGATGTGGACGCTAATATTGTATTAATTATAGTTTACGTTGAAGTTATATTTACAATGTGAACGGCCCTTAACTCTTAAGGGGGTCGCACACCGGATGTGCATATTTTTGTTGCTGTCAAAATACAATTATAAATGATAACAATAGCATATTTCTATTCTCACACATACTATAGTTGTGTGTGATTTTGTTGTTTTTTAACTAAAGAGGGCATTACTCTAAAAGTTCGCTTAGGGCCCCCATTTGGCCAGCAGCGACCCTGCTCTGAAGTTTGACTTTAAGCACCATTACAATACTTATAGGCCACTAGTCATCATATCTTCCTCTCCATGTACATCCTCTCCTTACATTACTTTTATACTTTAAGTAGTTTTGAAACCCGTACTTTACACTTTTACTTGAGTAAAAAGCTTGAGTTTATTACTTCAACTTGTACAAAAGTCTTTTTAAACCCTAGTATCTATACTTCTACTTAAGTAATGAATATGAATACTTTTGACACCACTGTTATTTTCTGACACACTGTAGTGAGTATCCAAGTAATAAAACTTAAGATAAAGAGTTTTATTTTTCCATCTGTATCCCCTGCATACTTGATAAATCTAGCTTGTGTTTTGTATATCAGGGGTTCCCAAACTTTTTTAAGACATAACATTTTTTTTAAATTGAACTATAGGGGAAAACACAAACAAATTTGTTCCCTTTCAGTAGTTTTTGAATAAGTTTAATTTAAAATACCTTATGGTAGAGCTGCATGATTATGGCAGAAATCATAATTGTTTAGGCCAGTGGTTCTCAAACTTTTTCAGCATGCGGCCCCCACCGAATACGGTGCATCCAAAGAAAATGTATGGTATAAAACATTGTAAAACTGAACATTTTAATTAAACAAAACATATTAAATTATTTAATGTAGTGTAGTGTAGTGCTGTAGCATCATTTTTTTGAGATTTAAGTACACAGAATTTATGATAAATTAATTTCTTTTATAAAAACGGGGGCCCCCAGCAGCATCTCAGGGCCCCCCAAGGGGCTACGGCCCCCAGTTTGAGAACCACTGGTTTAGCCTCCTGTATTTGCACTGAATTGAAAATGATATATTTGAAAAATCCAATGAATTGCAAGGCTGCAGAGAAAAGTGCACTATTGCAGACTTATATAAGCTACTGAGGATTTAATGATATTATTTAAATATATTGTAATTCTAAAGGGGGCCGGTCTGAGGCATGAAACTCCAGGGCTGAAAATGAGTTACTTTAACCCTAGTCAGGACTGTGCAAAATTGTGTGCTCAACCCTAGCAACCAAATAGCAATGCCCTGGCAACCAGCTGAAAATCTTCAACAAGCATCACTCCTATTGTCTTAAGAAAATGTACAAATCTAACATTTATGTATTTCATCCAAATTTTAAGTTGGCACTGTGTAACGTCTGATATCTCTCCTCACTACTGTAGTCTCATCTACTGCCAGCGGAGGAGGAAACTGGCAGAGTCATTTAACCGTGGGCCTGACTGACAGTGAATTTTTAGACGCTCACTTGAGCACTGGAGCTTACAGCCCATCACACAGCCGCAGTCCAACACACAGGTGAGATAGACGTTTTAAAAGACAAACCCCTCTAAACAGATACATCTTTTAATCTTATTTTTTTAATTTTTATAAATTACCGGATTGAATGTGTTTAATAAAGTGTTGAATTGCTGTTGTGTGTTACAGATTGGCGGTAGATTGTGGAGAAAACACATCAGAGACACCTGTGGAGGTCTTTACTACCGTAAACAACTGTTCTGATGGAGATCATTAAAGAGCACACGAAGACAGGTCAGCTCAAGATAACATCTTTTATTGCTTTCATTGTGTTTTAGGTGTACCGACACTTTAAAGACACTTACAAGTTGTTCATATAAAACATTACATCACACTACATCTACAGTAATACATCCTAGGTATTCATTTAGCAGACGCTTTTATTCAGATTATGAACATTTAACGGCATCTAGTGGTGAGATTGTGAATTGAAACCTACACCTCTCTTTCGAAACTCATAGTGAACACTGATATAGGGGACATCCCCGCAGTGCGTGGGGGCCCCGTGCCTTTGATGGGGCTGACGTACATTAAATTGATATTTTATTTACATTTTAACTGAACTTAAACTGAATTTTTTACCTTTTTTAATTCTCAGTTAATAAATATTTAAACTACTTTACTCCCCCATGCATTTACCCATGTGTGCTACTGTCCAATCAAACAAAAGTATTTTTTAAGGCATTAAGCGCATTTTGATAAACTATGCGAGGATCAACGTCTGAGTTTCAGTTTTCTGTGCAACAATCGACACATATACAGGACAACTAAAACGCAGATTCCATGGACTGAATGAAGTGGCAAAGCACTTTGGGTTTTTGCGCCATGGTCCTCTGCTGTGCTTATCTTACAAGTGCCTGTTTAAAACGGCAAACGCTCTAGCGCTTCAGTATACTGACGACTTAACACCACCATATTTGGCATGCAATTGCTGCCGTTCAGAAATGCTTAAAGCCTAATAATATAGAGGAGATTAAGTGTGGTGCTATTGTAGATCTTTCACAAAGCACAATGTCGCAGTAAATACTTTTTTAGTTTATCTCTTCTGAATATCGAGTATGCCCACGCTGGCAACATCGACATTAAAATTGCAGTGAAAGACTTCGGTTAAGGTTTCGGTAGAGGTTATTAACAATTTTATTTCAATAATTTATTTAAAAAAGGTGAATTGTCAAAAGTGTTTTTGTAATGTATGGAAAGTTCTCAAAATCCAGCAAATAACCTTGTGTTACAGTTTTTTTCGATTGCTAAACGTCAGTGGGCACAAATGGAGCTACATGTGCAAAACTCTAACTACAACCTGCAATACCAAAAGTCACCTGAGCACAACTCTAAACACATGACTCAAAACAGCTCAGTTCAGCCAAACACTAAACACAACCCTCACTGAGATAACACACACTGTCACTCACAACACACTGAGAGGAAAAACACTAACATCAAACACCAATACAGAAAAAATTACTAAGTTTTTATCTTTACAGTTTGAACAATTTCAGTGACTTCATACAAAGTAATATTTTCTTCAAATAATGATGTATTTATTGATTGATTTATCACATGATTTATTGAAATTTTTTGACCAGAACAATTCTTTAAGGTAAATGAAAATTTGCAGTTTGCTTCAATAGTCTGTAGTAGTTTATGGAATTATAGTAATGAGGAAAAAAGGTAGAAACTAAAAGTACATACTGTAATTCAAACAAATAATTGAGGAGCTAATCCTGCCTTTCTCTAGCATCAGGCCACTACCTGCCACCCTTCTCCCTCCACGAACCCGTCTTCCTTGTTCCATTTCCAAAATTTGTCTTTCTAAGCTCTACCTATCATATTTATATAAAAAGTAATATTATATATAAATGAAATATATAAATGAAATTGGAATTTATATTTATATGAAATTGCAATCAGCAGTGTTTGAAAGGCACAAGGCTGAAATCAATTGTGTTTTGAATGTGTGGTTCACAGTTTTGACAGCAGTGTGTTAGCATTTGAACAAAGTGCTGTAAATCCACAGTGTTGTGCAGGTTGTGGTTAAAGTCATGGGATAAGTGTGTAAAGTTTTGAAAACTGTGTTTAACCAATGAAAAACGAACTAGAGTTTGGTCCACATGAACTGCTGCTGTGCAGACTGTAGTTAGAGTTTTGCACATGGGACTCCAGTTGTGCCCACTGTCGTTTAGCAATCGAAAAAAACTGTAAATTGGCTGAAAAGATAAAACATAATTTGAATTATTGAACTGTAAAAACGTTTCAGGCTATATATTAGGCCATACATATTTTTGTAATCTACCTTCGAAAGTAGATTTGAATCCCTATAGACAGGCAGACGGAATTTTTCCTTAATTTTTGCTAGGGCTGTAACCATCATATACTCTATGCCAGGGGTCTGCAACTTTTTTGTGAACAAGGGCTACCACAATGGATAAAACAATCTGGAGGGCTACTTTTTAATATAGTGTACTCAAAACTTTTTTGTTTTACTTATTTTACTTGTTGATATGTTTAAGTATTCTTTAAAATGTTAACACACGTAAACCATGCGTGCGCATGCGTGTGTGTGTGTGTGTGTGTGTGCGTGTGTGTGTGTGTGTGTGTGCGTTTGTGTGTGTGTGTGTGTGCGTTTGTGTGTGTGTGTGTGTGTGTGTGTGCATTTGTGTGTGTGTGTGTGTGTGTGTGTGTGTGTGTGTGTGTGTGTGTGTTTGTGTGTGTGCGTATGCCATGAGAGAAGTTGATAAAATTATAAAAAATTATAATTAATTGGCACCATAATTATTTAATAGTTAATGATAACAAATAATTTTGTGATATGCCATCAGTTGTGGTCTTGACCGGTCTTGAAATAAAATTCTCTTCATCTGAGACTGAGACAAGACCGAGTAAAAATGCCAAGACCTTTATAAAGTGGTCTCAAGACCGGTCTGGAGACCAAGACCGATGAGTACTACAACAATAATAGTGATATTAAAAACATTAATACAAAGATAATTTACTATGTATTTACTGTAAAATGAATTATGTAAGTTAAGAGACAGAGTCTGTTGTTGCAGCAGGTACTGGACATGACATCACTGTTGGTGGGAGGGGCTTTTCACAACTCTGACAATGTAGTGCAGGGGTCTCCAACCTTTTTTGAGCAAGGACTACCAAAATGGATTAAATAATCTGGAGAGATACTTTTTAATATAGTCTACTTAAAACCTTTTTGTTTTACTTATTGATTTTATTTAATGTTCATTGTCATAATTGATTTATCATTTATTTAATGATCATTATTTAAAATGTTAACATACCTAAAAAACAAGCTTTTATATAAATATGTATTAAATAAATATTAACATTTAATAAAAATAAATGTATTATTAATAGAATGTGCTTTGCGACGCACAGACCCCGAGAGCACCACGTTGGAGACCACTGACTTAGTGACAAAACTGACTCTAAAGTAGAAACATGACAGTGACTTCTATGTAAGGAGACTGGCGGTGTATGGAGATAAAAATGTCTCATTCTAATGTAATGAAAACAACTAAATTAATTATGTAAGGTCTTTATACTCCACTGATAATAGTTTATTAGTAGATTATACTGGATTTCTATCAAGAGATCCTTTTAAAAGTTACACAGTGCACCTTAACATTTTATCCTTGGAGCCATCAATAAACACAGCCTACAGGGCTACGTTTACAAATAGAAATATTTCAAGCAAAAAACTCTGATCTTTATGATTGATTGACAACTGATGCTTTTCTTGAAGTAAAATGTCTTTTTGGTGTTTAGTGACTGGTTGCTGCAATGGCTTATTTCATGCGATTTCCTTCACAGAGCACACAATGGTATTTTCCAGCTTCTGAAGGACCAAACGACACAGAACGCAGACAGATGTGGACACAATGGACTTAAATGATTGTGCCTTGGAATGAGACGTCCTTCGGTTCCAGATGACCTTCTGCGGCGGTGATCATAAATGCACAGACCCGTGAGGCGTGGACACCTCGGTGTGGAGCATCAGTGTTTATATTCAGTACTGTAGTGAGCACAGAGTAAAAGAAACCCACCATATGACATTATACTGAATGTGGATTCAACTAACTCGAAACTAACCATAACACACACGCACATCAGCTTTTAGACTTGCCATACGCAAAACAGGAATAGATTTGAACTCCACTGCAACAACAGAAGGTATAAATATTATTATGAATGAGTGACTGATGATATGTTTGTTTTTTATTGCATTTATTTGTAATTTATTGAGTCCATGCATTAATGTGATTATGCACCATTAGATAAGAAACCAGTCTTGCTGTACTGACATGGATAAGTTTCCTTGCACAACATCTGTGCTGTAAAACAATAGCACTTGATCGACGTTAATTCACCAAATAATAAATGCAGAATGTGGAGAAGTCACGTCTATGAAATCTTGAAACATTTTTGGAGTTATTTCAAGACTTTCAATCTTCTTTGACAACAGATCCACGTGCAAGATACAAAAATCTTTGCAACAGATCCCCTTTGTATGTGTGAAACTTCTGTATTGTCTGTATTTGTGTCTTAGATGCATGAGATGTTAAAGCACACATTTAGCAAGTTGTTGAGTGTTTTTTAATTGTGTACGGTTTGAATTTAAACATTAACCCTTACAGACCCATCATCAGAGATGAACTCTGTTCATACACAAGCAAAGTAGTCTCTCATTATTCAAACAGGATGTAAATAAAAAATCAGGTGTGATTAAAACTGTTACATCATTATGACATCACACATTACATCCACACAGGCTGTGCTGCAGTTACATTAAATAACATTCAACGTATGAAAATGTTGTGAGATGACTTCTGGATGATTTGCACTGTGATGATGACTCCCTCGGGGACAGGGTGGAAAACTAAATGCACATAAACATTAAATCCTTCATACCCTTGCTTCCATTGTATTTTGGGCTTTCACTTTAAATTCATTCGTTTGGATCCTAAGGAATGAATGGGGCTAGGCTAAATGCTAACACATTCACGACGCGCTGTACAAAGATTAAGTGCACACATTGAAAAAAGATAAGTATGGATGAATTTGCCTAAGTTGAGGTAAGAACATAGTCAAATATTGAAAAACAGTGGTGTCTTCCTTTAAGTATTACAATAAATCTGAACTGCAAAATATACTGAAAAGTTGGAGGGACCATGCTGCAACTGTCCTCACTGTGCGTTCACACCAGACGCGGAAGAGGCGGCAAGCACAAGTGTTAAGTCAATGCAAAGAAACGAATAGGCATCCTGCGGCGAGCGAATGGCACAGAACATTGCTGTGGGAAATGATCTGAATTTTGGCAGATATTCACCCTGCGTTAACCAATCAGGAGCTTGCTCTAGTAATGACGTGATTACAGGAAGCAAGCAGAGTCGCAGAAGCCCCTCCAATGACATGAATTTTCACATGAATGTCTTAAATGACTAGAATTTCATGAGCGAATGAAGCGAGTAAACTCAAAATGTTCAAGCATCCAACTACACGCAAATAGCTTGTTTTTGCCGCCTCTACTGCGTCTGGTGTGAACGCCACTGATCTATATAAGTGACTGGATTGCGCGTAGAACGCGTAACAGCGTGAGGTGAAGCCAGCCCAGAGTTCGAGCAGCCATCTTGGGGTACCCAACCGGCAGAGGGCGTCATTGACTTGCATTCCAAATCATGTTCTAAATTTACCCCCTTTACAGTACGAAGGAGGATTAGGGCCAAGCTAAAATAAAAAATAAAACCATCTCGAGATTAAAGTCATTAAAATGCGAGAATAAAGTCATTATTTAATGAGAAAAAAGTCAGAATAAATATAATTTTGAAAATAAAGTCGTTATTTAACGAGAATAAAGTCGCAGATCTGCAAAGCAGATACCAAATTACATACCTGTTTATTAATAAAACAATATGAAGGATGCGCTTATAGAAAGGCAATTTTATGGAATCTTCCTCATATAAAAGACAATATGTGAACGAACAAAATTCAGCGCACACCTTAATAAAACAGGCATGCAATGAACAGAATATCGTAATGAATAAAGGGTTTTGTTAATTGGGTAGGGTAAACCCTTACGAAAATTACCCATGGTTTTAATGTGGTAAAAGTATAGTAACCATGGTTTTTTGGTGTATTGATTACTATTAGCAAAACCATGGTTTTACTACACTAACCATGGTTTAACTATGTTTTTTTAAAACCATGATTGTCAAAACCATGGTTATTTCGTGGTTACCACGGTTTTACTACAGTTATCGTGTTTTTTTTTTTGGTTTTCATGGTTAATTTTTGTAAGGAAAGTTACGCACATGAAGTGGTCATAATGTTATGGCTGATCTGTGTATATTTATAAAAATACATTTAGACAATGATTGCTATCAGGATGTTTTGACATCATTAGGAATTACATATTTATTAATATCTGACAATAAATTCTAGAAAGAAAGGGAAGTGTAATGTTATTCCAATTCACCATTAGCCAAAACATTTTTCTTTTGTATAATATGTTTGTGGTACACAGATTATTCATTTGTTTTGATAGAAATGCCCCCAATAATAAGACGAGTAAGCAAAATACTTATACATCTTTTTATTTTTAACCAGATGAAGAAGCTGAGGGGAGAGACAAGGCAAACACATTCTTTGAAGATACATTTATCTGAGATTAAAGGATTACTCCACTTTCTTTAAAAAAATCCCAATACTTTACTCAACCCCATGTCTTCTAAAATCTTGATGTTTTTCTTTGTTCATCTGAGAAGAAATACGTTTTTAAGAAACCCATTCAATGATTTTTCTCAATTTAATAAACTTTATTGGACAGGGCTCGAAAGTGCGACCAATTTGGTTGCACATGTGACCTCATTTCTCAATGGTGTGACTTAAAAAAATCTCATCTGCGGTCCAGATGTACGTGTGTGTACGTTTAAAAATGCGTGTGCGCTCCAGTCAGGCAGAGAGAGGTGAGTAGCTTTGGTCCGTCAGATAAACAGAGTGGATTGTAGCCATGGATGATGAGAGAAGAGGAAAAGAACAATTGACAACTTTTTCGTCAAGAATGTTAAGTTAAGGCCTGATCCGTCCGAAGATCATAACCAATGCTCTGACATCAACCTCCCGTCACATCAGCCCTGGTCCGGAGACAATGAGCCTTCTCCAATCGAGTCCGAGCCAGAGCATAATTCTTATGAAGAAAAATGATTTGAACATAAGCACGAACAGCAATGATGTCGCGTGCGCCCAATTTATAGAAAAAAGTCAGGACCGCTGTTTTCATCATAATCTTACTTCCAAATCTAATCCTATAAAATTGTCGGTGTTTGCTGTATCGCTTTTACTGCCCTGCCAGACTGGCTGTCTTAAATAGAGAAATAAGTTTATTCCTTGATTTGCGTTGTTGACTCATTTACAAATAATTACCCCCAAGGAGTTCGTTTCATGCGCAAATAGCATTAAAATCAAAAGAACATGATGATTAAGTCTCTCTTTGGTGAAAAAGTAATAAAATAAATAAGCCTACACGAAATGTGTTTCACTTAAATAATTAGCAAATTAACAAAACGAATTCAAAAGTAGTCTAGCCTACATGAGTTTATTTTTTTGTGTGACGCGCTCCAAAACTGATGCAGCACAAAACACTTTTTTTATTATTTAAAAAAAGCACAATGTTTTGTTATAATTGTGAGTGTAACTTTACATAAATAAAAGTACACCATTTACAATTTTGAATGTTGTTTTAATTTTATCTGTATGACCATAATTTAGGGTAATTTAAGGTAATGCAAGATGCAAGCTCATTACACATATGGCATCACCGATGCGGGTTTCAGCAGGGCAGGGCGGCGAGAAAGAGACTTTAAACATTTAACGTTCTACTTGAGTTTTTTTGGACATCCCTTTGGAATCACTGCAATCATATCATCAATTTATCAGGTAATTATAAATATAAGCGCAGTGCTTAACAGTGTTCAAACACTGCTGACCACTCATCTGTCAATCTGCTGACCCTCACAAAATTTCACATGAAATGATAATAGGATATATTTGTCCAATCATGGCCCTGTGCTTATTTCTGTCCATATTTTGCATGAAGATCTTTAAAGGTTTCTACTTACTTCGCGATTTGCGGTGCGGCCGGTCGCAGTCTTTATGTCAAACGGGTGGGTATGAAATAAATTGATACTGATGTTGGATAACGGGTCAAGTGTTATTTTTATCGTGCGGGTGCAAGGTTATCAAACAGGACTGTGCATGACTATATAAGGAAAATGAAATGACAGCATGAAAAGTATAAAATAGCCTACATGTTTATATTCTGTACATTAAACCACTATGGGTGCTAAACTGCTGGGTTAAAGGGATAGTTCACCCAAAAATAAAAATTCTGTCATCATTAACTCTCCCTCATTTTGTTGTTCTAATGAACACGAAGCAAGATATTTTGAGGAATGTTTGTAACCAAACCAAGCATGAGCCCCATTCACTTCCATAATGAGAAAAAATAATACTATGGAAGTGAATGGGGCTCATGAATTATTTGGTTCCAAACATTCCTCAAAATATCTTCAGTCATGGTCACCAGAACAAAGACATGTATACACGTTTGTAACAACATGAGAGTGAGTAAATTATGAAGAATTGAGAATTTTCATTTTTGGTGAACTATAAATGCGTTGCGATCAAAAATTTGGGTGCACCTAGCTCTTTCTTAGGCGCACCATTGCAACCAGTGCAAAAAGTTAGTGTAGAGCCCTGTTGGAACTCAAGTAGGGCTGGGCGATATATATCAGAGAATTCTCATGCGTGTTTCATCAGTAAAGCCGGTTCCTTGATTAGAAGTAAATCGCCATCAGCTGCTTTCAGATAGAACCGCATTTACTACACAGAGCCGTAGTTCACTGACAAGCTGGGCCATATCGCATTAATTATCATAGGCGATACATCCTCAATAATTAATGCGAAATTCCCCGATTGTCAGTGAACTACGGCTCTGTGTATAGTAAATGCCGCTCCATCTGAAAGTAGCTGATGGCGATTTACTTCTAATCAAGGAACCGGCTTTACTGATGAAACACGCATGAGCCCAGCCCCTACCTCAACAGTTTACAATTTCAATGCACTTTAAAATTGCAGTTTCCATGCAGCTTCAAAGGGCTTTAAACAATCCCAAACGAGGCATAAGGAACTGTCATTTTTGGCAAAAACAAAAAAACGTGTAAGACGCCAGCGTGATCCAACTAATGACATCGAAAGGTCAAGCATGACAGACGCAAAACTAACGCTCCAGTTTTTACAAGTGTGGAGAAGAGGACTGTTCTGACATTGTTGTATGTGGAATGATACTAATTAATGTCATAATTTTTTATTTTTGTGGCCAAAATTGGCAATCGCTTTGATAGATAAGACCCTTATGCCTCGATTGGGATCATTTTGAGACCTTTAAAGCTGCATTGAAACTGCAATTTAATCGGTAAACTGGGGACCAATAAAGTCTATTAACTTGAGAAAAAACCTGGAATGTTTCCCTCAAAAAAATACATTTCTTAATCTCGACTAAACAAAGGAAGACATCAACATTGGATGACATTGGGGTGAGTAAATTATCTAGGATCTAGGATGCTTCTGTGTTTCAAAAGCAGGGCCCTTCCTGTTTCCCACCCACCACCTTACAGTGCAGGCCCTGCTCTTACTCTTAAATGAGACCCTGCGGTGAACTGCAGCCCATATCTTCTGCGCTGATGAATGAAAAGTGGAACTACTCACGGCGAGCCGTAAAGCTCTCAGTGTCATCGCAGAGTCCTGTCGGGGTGAGAAGTCCCGCGGAGACGCTTAACGTCTCAGCCACGTAACTCGGCTCCCTGTGAAAGAAACGAAGGCGCTGCGTCATCAACACCATGACGCAGTGGTAGGTCCAGAGATGGGCAATATTTCAAAAAAATGTATGGCCCACCCACCCGACTTAATGCATCAATACCATGACGCTGCGGTATGTCCAGAGATGGGACATATTTCAAAAACATGTACAGCCCAACCACCAAACCTATCATCAAACGCGTCAGCGTTTCATTTCTAAAAGTGTGAGGCCTTCAGGTTATATTTCCGGGTGCCTCTTGGGCAGAGTATAATGACCTCTAACTACATGCTAAAGTTTGTAGACAAACTTTGCGTTGGCTTGACAAATCCTGACCTGAACGGTTAAAACTGTTTGACAGAAGTTTGGTTTAGCTGTTAGCATGTTTAAGTGCCAAGCTTTTTATCGCATGAAGCATGAAAATGATTTAACTCCGATTTTATAAAACAAGGTGTTTGCCATTAGACGCTTCTGTGTTTCGAAAACAGGGCCCTTCCTGTTTCCCACCCGCCACCTTACAGTGCAGGCCCTGCTCTAACTCTTAAATGAGACCCTGGGGTGAACCGCGACCCGCGCCCGCCCTGCACCGCAATCCACGTGCGGTACAGGCCACAGCTGTCTGCGCACGCAGGGTGCGCGTCAAGCGGGCGGCATGAAGCCGGGGCAGCCAAGCCGCTAGTCCCGCCCAGGGCGCTGCATCCCGAGCTAGGAAACAAGCGAACCTAATGGCAGCACCTTGGAGCGACCTAAACCTGAGGGCGGACAGGGCACAACGGTGTAAACCGGGCACATTCTGAAAATAACCTTTTTTGTGCTTGACTTGCAGAAACAGTTTTAGGACATTTAATAACAGGCAATGACTTTCCATGAATTTATGCCCATCTCTTGTACACCGATGCATGAAAAGTGGAACTACTCACGGCGGGCCGTAACGCTCTCAGTGTCATCGCCGGGTCCTGTCAGGGGGCGAGGAGTCCCGCAGGGAGTTTTCAGATCCTTCGCCGCTTAACGTCTCAGCCACGTAACTCGGCTCCCTGTGAAAGAAACGAGGCGCTGCATCATGGTGTTGACGCATCAACACCATGACGCAGTGGTAGGTCCAGAGATGGGCAATATTTCAAAAAAATGTATGGCCCAACCACCCGACTTAATGCATCAACACCATGACGCTGCGGTATGTCCAGAGATGGGAGATATTTCAAAAACACGTATAGCCCAACCACCAAACCTATCATCAAACGCGTCAGCGTTTCATTTCTAAAAGCGTGAGGCCTTCAGGTTATATTTCCGGGTGCCTCTTGGACAGAGTATAATGACCTCTAACTACATGCTAAAGTTTGTAGACAAACTTTGCGTTGGCTTGACAAATCCTGACCTGAACGGTTAAAACTGTTTGACAGAAGTTTGGTTTAGCGGTTAGCATGTTTAAGTGCCAAGCTTTTTATCGCATGAAGCATGAACATGGTTTAACGCAGATGTTATAAAACAAGGTGTTTGCCATTAGACGCTTCTGTGTTTCGAAAACAGGGCCCTTCCTGTTTCCCACCCGCCACCTTACAGTGCAGGCCCTGCTCTAACTCTTAAATGAGACCCTGGGGTGAACCGCGACCCGCGCCCGCCCTGCACCGCAATCCACGTGCGGTACAGGCCACAGCTGTCTGCGCACGCAGGGTGCGCGTCAAGCGGGCGGCATGAAGCCGGGGCAGCCAAGCCGCTAGTCCCGCCCAGGGCGCTGCATCCAGAGCTAGGAAACAAGCGAACCTAATGGCAGCACCTTGGAGCGACCTAAACCTGAGGGCGGACAGGGCACAACGGTGTAAACCGGGCACATTCTGAAAATAACCTTTTTTGCGCTTGACTTGCAGAAACAGTTTTAGGACATTTAATAACAGGCAATGACATTTCCATGAATTTATGCCCATCTCTTGTACGCCGATGCATGAAAAGTGGAACTACTCACGGCGGGCCGTAACGCTCTCAGTGTCATCGCTGGGTCCTGTCAGGGGGCGAGGAGTCCCGCGGGGAGTTTTCGGATCCTTCGCCGCTTAACATCTCAGCCAAGTAACTCGGCTCCCTGTGAAAGAAACGAGGCGCTGCGTCATGGTGTTGACGCAACAACACCATGACGCAGTGGTAGGTCCAGAGATGGGCAATATTTCAAAAAAATGTATGGCCCAACCACCCGACTTAATGCATCAACACATGATGCTGCGGTATGTCCAGAGATGGGAGATATTTCAAAAACATGTATAGCCCAACCACCAAACCTATCATCAAACGCGTCAGCGTTTCATTTCTAAAAGCGTGAGGCCTTCAGGTTATATTTCCGGGTGCCTCTTGGACAGAGTATAATGACCTCTAACTACATGCTAAAGTTTGTAGACAAACTTTGCGTTGGCTTTACAAATCCTGATCTGAACGGTTAAAACTGTTTGACAGAAGTTTGGTTTAGCTGTTAGCATGTTTAAGTGCCAAGCATTTAATTGCATGAAGCATGAACATGGTTTAACGCAAATGTTATAAAACAGGGTGTTTGCCATTAGACGCTTCTGTGTTTCGAAAACAGGGCCCTTCCTGTTTCCCACCCGCCACCTTACAGTGCAGGCCCTGCTCTAACTCTTAAATGAGACCCTGGGGTGAACCGCGACCCGCGCCCGCCCTGCACCGCAATCCACGTGCGGTACAGGCCACAGCTGTCTGCGCACGCAGGGTGCGTGTCAAGCGGGCGGCATGAAGCCGGGGCAGCCAAGCCGCTAGTCCCGCCCAGGGCGCTGCATCCCGAGCTAGGAAAGAAGCGAACATAATGGCAGCACCTTGGAGCGACCTAAACCTGAGGGCGGACAGGGCACAACGGTGTAAACCAGGCACATTCTGAAAATAACCTTTTTTGCGCTTGACTTGCAGAAACAGTTTTAGGACATTTAATTACAGGCAATGACATTTCCATGAATTTATGCCCATCTCTTGTACGCCGATGCATGAAAAGTGGAACTACTCACGGCGGGCCGTAACGCTCTCAGTGTCATCGCTGGGTCCTGTCAGGGGGCGAAGAGTCCCGCGGGGAGTTTTCGGATCCTTCGCCGCTTATCATCTCAGCCACGTAACTCGGCTCCCTGTGAAAGAAACGAGGCGCTGCGTCATGATGTTGACGCATCAACAC
Organism: Misgurnus mizolepis; assembly: GCA_025389145.1. Lineage (NCBI taxonomy): Eukaryota > Metazoa > Chordata > Actinopteri > Cypriniformes > Cobitidae > Misgurnus > Misgurnus mizolepis. The sequence goes on along the minus strand of JAIFKI010000022.1, from coordinate 14,423,511 downwards.
CATGACGCAGTGGTAGGTCCAGAGATGGGCAATATTTCAAAAAAATGTATGGCCCAACCACCCGACTTAATGCATCAACACCATGACGCTGCGGTATGTCCAGAGATGGGAGATATTTCAAAAACACGTATAGCCCAACCACCAAACCTATCATCAAACGCGTCAGCGTTTCATTTCTAAAAGCGTGAGGCCTTCAGGTTATATTTCCGGGTGCCTCTTGGACAGAGTATAATGACCTCTAACTACATGCTAAAGTTTGTAGACAAACTTTGCGTTGGCTTTACAAATCCTGATCTGAACGGTTAAAACTGTTTGACAGAAGTTTGGTTTAGCTGTTAGCATGTTTAAGTGCCAAGCATTTAATCGCATGAAGCATGAACATGGTTTAACGCAGATGTTATAAAACAAGGTGTTTGCCATTAGACGCTTCTGTGTTTCGAAAGCAGGGCCCTTCCTGTTTCCCACCCGCCACCTTACAGTGCAGGCTCTGCTCTAACTCTTAAATGAGACCCTGGGGTGAACCGCGACCCGCGCCCGCCCTGCACCGCAATCCACGTGCGGTACAGGCCACAGCTGTCTGCGCACGCAGGGTGCGCATCAAGCGGGCGGCATGAAGCCGGGGCAGTCAAGCCGCTAGTCCCGCCCAGGGCGCTGCATCCCAAACTAGGAAACAAGCGAACCTAATGGCAGCACCTTGGAGCGACCTAAACCTGAGGGCGGACAGGGCACAACGGTGTAAACCGGGCACATTCTGAAAATAACCATCTTTGCACTTGACTTGCAGAAACAGTTTTAGGACATTTAATAACAGGCAATGACATTTCCATGAATTTATGCCCATCTCTTGTACGCCGATGCATGAAAAGTGGAACTACTCACGGCGGGCCGTAACGCTCTCAGTGTCATCGCCGGGTCCTGTCAGGGGGCGAGGAGTCCCGCTGGGAGTTTTCGGATCCTTCGCCGCTTAACGTCTCAGCAATGTAACTCGGCTCCCTGTGAAAGAAACGAGGCGCTGCGTCATGGTGTTGACGCATCAACACCATGACGCAGTGGTAGGTCCAGAGATGGGCAATATTTCAAAAAAATGTATGGCCCAACCACCCGACTTAATGCATCAACACCATGACGCAGTGGTAGGGCCAGAGATGGGCAATATTTCAAAAAAATGTATGGCCCAACCACCCGACTTAATGCATCAACACCATGACGCTGCGGTATGTCCAGAGATGGGACATATTTCAAAAACATGTATAGCCCAACCACCAAACCTATCATCAAATGCGTCAGCGTTTCATTTCTAAAAGCGTGAGGCCTTCAGGTTATATTTACGGGTGCCTCTTGGGCAAAGTATAATGACCTCTAACTACATGCTAAAGTTTGTAGACAAACTTTGCGTTGGCTTGACAAATCCTGATCTGAACGGTTAAAACTGTTTGACAGAAGTTTGGTTTAGCTGTTAGCATGTTTAAGTGCCAAGCATTTAATCGCATGAAGCATGAACATGGTTTAACGCAGATGTTATAAAACAAGGTGTTTGCCATTAGACGCTTCTGTGTTTCGAAAGCAGGGCCCTTCCTGTTTCCCACCCGCCACCTTACAGTGCAGGCTCTGCTCTAACTCTTAAATGAGACCCTGGGGTGAACCGCGACCCGCGCCCGCCCTGCACCGCAATCCACGTGCGGTACAGGCCACAGCTGTCTGCGCACGCAGGGTGCGCATCAAGCGGGCGGCATGAAGCCGGGGCAGTCAAGCCGCTAGTCCCGCCCAGGGCGCTGCATCCCAAACTAGGAAACAAGCGAACCTAATGGCAGCACCTTGGAGCGACCTAAACCTGAGGGCGGACAGGGCACAACGGTGTAAACCGGGCACATTCTGAAAATAACCATCTTTGCGCTTGACTTGCAGAAACAGTTTTAGGACATTTAATAACAGGCAATGACATTTCCATGAATTTATGCCCATCTCTTGTACGCCGATGCATGAAAAGTGGAACTACTCACGGCGGGCCGTAACACTCTCAGTGTCATCGCTGGGTCCTGTCAGGGGGCGAGGAGTCCCGCGGGGAGTTTTCGGATCCTTCACCGCTTAACGTCTCAGCCACGTAACTCGGCTGAAAGAACGAGGCGCTGCGTCATGGTGTATAACATATTCTAAAACGGCTCGTTCTGGCTCTTCATTCTGATTGGTTGAAACGCGTTCTAAGCCGTGATAAAATACACCGGTAACCCCACGGTTCAGACCACATTACATAAGTATCACTGCACCGCTGTTGTTGCGTACTGATTTATGAAAACGGGGAAAGAGTTTAGCATGCTTCCAAGCATATTTGATCATCACTTCAACAGCACAATATAAATGTTAATGTATAAATTAGATGAATGGTGATTTATAAAATAAACACCACAGTCTTAAATCATATTTTAATTGTGTCTTTGGTGCGTCTGTGTTGGTTGGGAACTGCGCTCTGTTTCAGTCACACTTGATTCTGAGGAACTACTTTGTTTGGCAGAAGAGTAATATTTGTACTAATATAATTACAACTTATTTATGTTTTATTTTATAAAATCCCGCTAACGTTATGCATATGAAGTAACCGTTTTATAAACGCAAAAAAAACCTTGAAGCAGTGGGGTTAAAGTGCATTTTATAACAGCTAAGGTAACCCACTGCTTCTTGGGGTTCATTGCTTTATTAATACAGCTAAAGATGATTATGAATCAATAATAAATAAACTGTTAGAATTTCAAAACAATGTCTAAGATACACTCACTTTGAACTTAATAACAAATCAGGTAAATATCTAGCTTATCAACTCAAACGTAATAGAGAAAAAACACAAATCCCTGTAATTAAGAACACAGAATGGAAGACACTTCACACCACACAAGACACCAATGACACCTTTTGCAGATTTTATAAACAGTTGTACAGTGACGACGAAGATCCCAAAAATAAAGAAACTCATTTATTCCTCAATAACATACATCTAACTCTAACGTTAACCCAAAGAGAATCATAAGATGAACCTATATCAGAAATCGAATATAAACAAGATTTAGACTCACTATCAAATAATAAAGCCGCAGGCTTAGATGGATATCCACCTAAATATTATAAACACTTCTGGACAAAAATATCCCCATTATTCATGCAAATGACAACAGAAATTAAAAACACTTCCAACTCATATGAACACGGCATTAATAACAATTCTACTCAAACCAAATAAAGACTCAACATTATGCTGTAGTTATCGACATTTATCGCTTATTAATACAGATTTTAAATTAATAAGCAACGCCTTGGCAACCCGTTTGGAATCGGTAATCTCATCCCTCGTACATTCGGATCAAACAGGTTTCATTAAAGGACGTCAGTCATCTAATAATACCAGACGATTATTTAAAGGAGTAGTCCACTTTATAGATGGGGCCCATTGACTTTCCATAGTATTTTTTTTCCTACTATAAAAAGTCAATGGACCCCATCTCTAAAGTGGACTACTCCTTTAATATAATGAATATATGTAAACAAAACAGGGAAAAACAATAATTATATCACTGGATGCAGAAAAGGCATTTGATAAAGTTAATTGGTACTTTCTCCTTCATCCATTGGATCAAAACATTATACATTACACCACTAGCTTCTCTCATAACAAACGGTATAATATCTTCACCGTTTCAGCTTCAGCGAGGGACTCGCCAAAGTTGTCCCCTATCTCCATTACTCTTCTCTTTATTCATAAAACCTCTTGCAGTTGCAAATAAGACAAAATGAAAAAATCCATGGAGGACTATTACACAACAGTAATCATAAAATCTCACTATATGCAGATGACATATTGCTTTTCCTACAAAATCCTCAAGTCTCACTCTCAGAAACAATTAAACTCAATAATAAATATTCTATTATATCAGATTATTCCATAAACTGGACCAAATCCAAAATGTTACCACTGAATATGAATCCGCATCACACTAGTATACAGGGTACACCATTTACAATAAATAATATTACATATTTAGGAATAAAGATATCCCTGAACATGTCAGATCTATTTAAACTTAATTTTATTCCACTATTAAAAACGGTAGAAGATGACCTGACCAGATGGATGAAGTTACCATTTTCCATTATAGATCGCATTGCAAGGGATGCTAAACAATTAATCGTGATTAATCGTTAGCAGAATAAAAGTTTTTGTGTACATCACATATGTGTGTAAACTGTGTATAATAAATATGTATATATATAAATATGAACACATTCAAAAATGTATATATTAAGTATTTATATTTATATATAATATAAATTATACATAAATATACAAATGTATATACACATGTAAACATTTCTAAAACATATACATGCATGTGTGTACATTTATTTATACAAAGTTATTATACACAGTTCACACACATATATGATGTAAACAAAAACTTTTATTCTGCTAATGATTAATTGCGATTAATCGTTAAGCATCCCTAAATTTGCAACAGTTAAAATGTGTACCAAAAGTCCTTTATTTATTCATGTCACCATGACACCTGTACAGCCAACTAAGAAATGGTTTACATCACTAAATCAAGAAATAATTTTACTGGAAAAACAAGAAACCTGAAACAAGTCTACAAAAACGAAAAAAAAAAAAAATAACAGCACCACATTTTTTACACTATTACTTAGCATCTCATTTACAATATCTCTGCAAATGAATAAGATATGACACTACCCAAAACCCGTGGCTAGAGTTAGAACAAGCAGAATGTAAAGAAATTATTATATCTAATCTCCCATCACTCACAAAAAAATTAAACAACATAATCTATTTACAAATATAATGATTAAAACAACTCTTAACGCTTGGTGGCAAACTAATACGCTGATAAATCATGAGCTCACTTCACATATCAACTCACCTATATGGAATAACACGGACATTACTATCAACCATAGTCCGCTCAACAATGCCAAATGGAAGAAGAAAGGCACCACACATTTAATTCACCTGTTTCCGGGTAACACATTCATCACATTTAACAAACTAATGCAGAAATTTAATCTAGGAAAAGAACAATACTATTACTATCTACAAATCAGAAATTCTATTAAAACTACAACTGGAATCAAAGATATTGCACACACCCCCCCCCACAATCTTAAAACATATTACTACAATTAGTAAACAAGTAAAGATGCTAACCAAACTATATACTTTAATATCATCTATAGACACAAACACATCAGCTCCAGTTAAACAATGGGAGAAAGACATCAATATTCAAACAGATGAGAAATAGTTTTATTTTATATACACACATTACACAACACGAGATGTTTAAAATGGGCCTGGGAACTTCTGACAGATGTACCAATTGCAACTTAAATACACAGGACTCCCACCTTCATGCAATTTGGTTATGCCCACCAGTCCCAATGCTCCCTGTACTATGCCTCTTGGGTGATACCTCTTAAATCATATCTAAAAATACGCTGTATAATAATAATAGTATACACCTCCTATTAGAAATAGTCTTGATGTTTATAATACTATTTCATTGTTTAGTATAATTATTATCTATTTCTCTTCACCAAAGAAATTGAATTAATAATAATTATCATTACAACTCATGCAATTATGGATTTAACTAATCTCTTTACCAGTATTATATGTATCATTATTTTCTTGTTTTTCTCTTTCTTTTTCTCTTTTCTTTCTTATTATGTTATGTTGTATTTGTGTATATGTGTGTAAAGAAAAAGAAAAAAAGAAAAGTGGAACTACTCACCGCGGGCCGTAACGCTCTCCGTGTCATCGCTGGGTCCTGTCAGGGGGGCGAGGAGTCCCACGGGCGGATCCTCCGCCGCGCAACGTCTCAGCCACGTAACCCTGTGAAAGAAACGAGGCCATGCGTCATGGTGTTGATTTATCATCACCAACTTATCATCAAACGTATCAGCATTTCATTTCTAAAAGCGTGAGTTCTTCAGGTTATATTTCCGGGTGCCTCTTGGACAGAGTATAATGATCTCTAACTACATGTTAACGTTTGCAGACAAACTGGCAAATCCTGGCCTGAACGTTGAAAAAGATTTTGGTCTTTAAAATTTCTTTTTGGGTCATTTTAAACAGAGTATAATAATCTCAAAATATAGAGATTATAAAACTCCTGACATTGCAGGCCCCTCTAACTCTTAAATGAGAGTTTGTGTCAACCAGGAAGTGCTTTACAGAGAATCAACTACACATTCACTATAATAAACCATGGTTCATTTTCAAGAAGATGTGTGATTTAAACACAATCAGCCTGCAATGCAATTATTCACATTTCCTCTAAAATAACTGTATTATGACAAATACTTTAATAATAAATAAACGTAACCCTCTATGCATTTATTGCACATGTCCTTATGTACAATTGATCAAACTTCAGAATAGGATGTTGTGAACCAAAGAATCATACAACTCCCTTGACTAATTCAAGCCCTAAGATACCCCAACAAACTAAATTTACAACAAAAGGTAGCCTTCAACATATCAGTAAACTATACATGTCTTGCCATAGAGATTCCCTGCTGATCTTAGGTCAGCAGCAACAGTTATACAATCACTATAGTTTATAGATTGTAATTGAATTGTTGCAGGTAACATGCATGATTTTATTAAACTATACACAAAATTATACATATTCAAAATTAAAAATAAATACATCATGAATAACTGTGTAGAGCCAATGATTTTCATAATTATTTACAGATGGGCTTTAATGTTACAGTGCCACAAATCATAATTTGTTCTCAACTTAATAATGACAAGTAGAAAAAACTACAGCACCTGACCAAGAATCATAGAGGCATGTCACCATAAAGACACAGTAAAAAAATGTCTATGCTGGAAATCTTCTCAGTAACAAAACAGAGATTTTTGCAAAGGGTTGCATTCTTAGTTCATGAAGTGAAGAGTTTTGAATACTGGATGTTATTCATGTTGAATGTTATTTAGTTAGGCTGTGTGTTTAAATGGTACCAGTGTGACTTTTGATTTAAAATATATTAATTTTATATTCTAATATGTACATCAACTAATTAATACATTTTAACTGATATGAAAAATAAATCTTCACTGCGAAAAATCACTTTCTTACTTAGTATTTTTGTGTTGTTTTCAGGAAAAATATTTAAAAATAATTAATTAAGATGTATTGTCTTGATGAGCAAAATGACCTAGGAAAATAAGTATAGATATAAGTAATAAATATAAACTTTAAGTAAATTAGTGCTTAAAACAAGCAAAAAATCTGCCAATAGAATAAGAAAATTTTTCTTAAAATAAGTTTAAACAATATAAATACTAAGTAAGAAAATCATTTTTTGCAGTGTTGGTATTTAGATACACATGAAGCACACTTAAGTACAGTAGAACCCCGATACACTTTTTACGTAGCTTATCACTATATAATATTCTGTAATGCAGATGTAATTAGGAAGTCACTACATGTATTTAAGCTATGTACAGGTGAGTTTATATAAACTAAGGTACAGATAGATAAGGTAAGTAGATACAAATTAAGTACACTCAAGCACAATTCCTGATAATGCAGATCTTGGTGGGTGATTGATCTGTTTATGTTTTCCCTTGCAGGCAGCTTTTCCTGAACAGGTATAGCATTTCTTGACAGAGAGAGAAAATATAAAACACACACAAAATTATAAAAAGTGCTTTTAACCAACTACAATATAAAAGGAAAAAATGTAACCATGCTGTTTGGATTTTTGCCTTTTAAGACAAGATTTTGTTCTTGTGATGTAGCAGTGTTTTAAGAAAATAAATAAATAAATAAATAATACAAAATCTGAATCTTAGCAGCATGTAATAGAAGTTACAGCAGTAGGCCAATGAATGTATAAATGTATCATGTGTTAGCTAGAGGCTGCTTCATACCTTAGTAACATGTGGTACTGTGTACTTTCTAAGTCTGTAACACATATGTAACAGGTTCTTTTGGTTACATCAGTAGTTGTGTAACCAACTCGGCATCTTACATATGTACATGTACAAAATATCCAAATAAAATAATACTGTCTATATATGACTATAAACCTGCCAATCAATATTAGAGTGCCACCTTCAGGCTGAATTACACAAGGACACCAAACCTCTGCCGACTGTTCTGTACAGTATGTGTTCAGTTATCTGAATGTAAAACTTAGATTTTGTTGTGCCAAGTTTGTGTTGTATTGCTTGGTAAGTTTCCTTTCCTACCTCCCTTGCAGTGTCTTCCTTAGTGTTGTCAACCTTTACTGTTCTGACTCTGAGCCTCACCATAGAATGACCAAACACACTGCAAACAGCGCTTTATGAGAGCAGCGTTCTCTATGACATCACCAATTATAAATGTGATGTCATCTGGCGAGAGAGAGAGAGAGAGAGAAAAATCTGGTTTAAAGCGGCTCAGCGTAGTTCAAAATGAATCCTATAGAATGCAGTTTTATTTCTTGTAAAATAATTACATGGTATTTATTTGTCTAGGGGAAAACTATTTTACCGATTATATTATTGGTTCTTTATTATTATTATTATTATTATTAAAAGTACCATAATGCTGCAGTACAAGTTAACCCCGGGTAAACTGACTCCTGGGTTATCTGTTTCACGTTTCACAATATGTTTACATTACTAAACCCTGGGTTAACTTATTGTGTAAGCAGACACGTTTTTTTTTACTGTAGTAAAACCGAAATTAATCAACAACTACTTTTTTAGTTCGGTTACACACAGTTTCTGTAAAGGTTACTATGACTTATCTGCATTTTGCGAGAGTTAATTAGTAAGGAGAATTCGGTTGTCACTCCAGTAATTACCACAGTGTGTGTACTTAAGGCAAAACCACATATGATAACCACAGCCTGAACATTTGGGGGGACCAAAACATTTCGAGCGATTTATCATAACACAGCTAAATAACTTATATACGTCCATCTGTAGCATATTAAAGTGTAACTTACTAAAGGCGGCGGGTCTCTAAGTAAAAACAGCTTGATCTCCCCACTCATATACGTTATACATAAGATTTTCAAACGCGAGCTCTATAGTTAAGCTGATGATGACAAACCGCCAAAACTTGTTTTTAAGACTGCATGAATACTGTATGCTAACTGTAAAAATTGTAGCCTATATAATTTATATCTACCATATTATATTACAACCAAACTGGATATTCAAATTTTAATAAACAGAGAAGCTACTAAAAACAAAACAAAAATATTGAAGGGTGCGTGCACTTGGAGACTTGCTATTGGCTGTTGTTTTTGAATAAATAACGAGTTGAGTCTTAGAAAGGATTATATGTGCTATTTTGGGGGTCGTTTTTACTATAAATATAATTGTTTAACATTATTATGTTATATTATTACGTTTAATGTAATAATGCGCTGGATTTTCTGATTTATATTCTTAAAATGTATTTTTTTTTAAGTTACCGTTTTAGAGATTGGTAGTAGGCTACTTTTCTGATGAGTTAAGTACTTCTGAAGAGCATAAAACTGTATGTACACAAATGGAGTTATTTTTATATTTGCAGATCACGTCTCATCAGCTCTGGGCTGGTGCTTCACAAAAACGATTGTTTGATAATGTTTTTCTGTCGTGGAGGGTGATTTTTGCTTAAACATGTATATATTTTGGCATACACGAACACTTCTATCAGGTAATTTTATGCCGAGCCTTTGACTGTGAAACGTGCTGGGTCTCATTTTATTACACTAACGCAAGAAATGATGATAGACTTCTGCTGCGCGCACATTAAAAGTTAAAGCATACAAACATTAAAATCATAACGTGTAAATTGACCTTGACAAAAACAGCAGCAAATGGGCCATGAATTAGTCGATTTTATTGTTTTATATTGTTGTCTGAGGTCTACTTTTGATGTTCGCGTGGTTTAACATTCAAAAGCATTAAAAGCAATAAGTAGGCTATATTGTTAACTTATATGATAAAAAAGCTTTGTTGAGTGTTGGACCTTTCAAACGCAACTTGCCTAAATTACCGTATACAACACAGTAAGCGGGCATCAAAAATCTAAATTGCGGCTGTTAGGCTAAGTCCTTCATCACTAACTTTATATATTTCTACCGTTATATTCGTATTGTTAAGTGTTTCACCTTTATTAATCGTTTAATGTTTTTAGTAAATTAAAACAGTCAAACATACGTATTTAGACACGGATGTTACAACAGGACATCTCTTACAAAAGCAATAGTCAAACACGTTAGCGTAAATAAAGTAAAATGTTTAACTTACTGTATACTGCTGTGTTATTTTTGTCAGATCCAATATTAGTGGTGCTTTTAATCACAGTCTCTCTGCAAATCCAGCATCGACTTGTTCAAAGACAAACTTTAAACACGCATTCACGCATGTTATGTTCCGAGCCTCCGAGTTAAGCGTCTGTGTTGTTCCCAGGTTCTTCGAAGACTCCGTTTCCATGGTTACTCATAACAAATCACCGCGTCAAAATAAAAGTCTCTCAGGAATAATATATATAAAAGTCATTTTGGTTACATTTGGCAATCTTTAAAGACATGTTTACTGATTGTTGAGACACTGCATGGTTTGCTTTGCCCCTGGCCCACATGTGTGTCAGGCGAAGCTGTGAAAAAGTGGTTGTTGTATTTTATTGTATTTTTTTATTTATTTTTATTTTATTTTTTTATTTATTTTATTTTTTCTCTTTTTTTCTTTAAGGTGTATTTCTTTTACTTTTAACTGTTATTTGTAATACTTTATGCTTATAATATAATAATAATATAATGCTTTGATTGTAAAATTTTTGATACAAAATGAAGCACAATCATTAAAAAAAAACAGACAGCACACATACATCTGGCCGACGTTGTCCCGACTTTCAAAGTTCCATCGGCAAGATGTCGCTCAGGGAGCGTTTGCTATCTGGGAAGATGTCATCTAGATGTTGGGATCTTACCGCAAATGCCGTTGGGCGATGTTTAAACGATGCAATTTCAGCCGCTCTGCGTGGGCTTTACACTTTTATTCATTCACACTTATCCAGAATAATGTGCTTCTGTGCAATAATTACTAAAAACAAGTACACCACTCTCAATAACCGTTGAAAATTTATTCATTTGACAAATATAACACATAAACAACTTGGATAAATCAGTAACATTATATTTAGATGTGTCACACATAAATATAAATTACATATTCTGAAACTATTATACACTAGCCTAGAAATCTAGACGCACCCTAGCGGCCGCAAAATATATTTGCTGCCAGGGTTTAGTCTAGGCACTCACAATACACTTAACAGCTCAAAAAACCAAAATTTGGTCAGGCCAATCACATCATGTGTAGCGTCTGTGGGGCGGGCTTAACATGATGACGACAGAGCTGCAACGGTTCCTACTTGAAAACAGAGAATGGCTGCTGCTGCTGGCGAACAGCTATCTTTTGAAGCGGCTTTGGCCGCGACTCTGGAGGACTTAGACTTATGTTTTTCTTTGAGAGAAGAGCAAATAAACCCTACTGAAGTCCTTTTTAAGCAAGAAAGATGTGTTTGGAGTTTTGCCGACTGGTTACGGTAACTACGTCACTTTCTTCGTTGCTCTGATCCGTCATAGCGCTATCCTATTGCGTGCAGAGGCATTTTGAGGGACAACCTTATATCCCGCCCCTTGCATTGAGCCGTTTGTGTGAAGAGTTGCCAGACCTTACATCTTGATGTAGGTCTGGCTAACCAGGCTAATTATACACTGCTATACTACTACTGTTTAAACGTTTTGAAACACTTAACTAAAATATTTCTTATACTGTTCAAAATGGTTTACTCTTTAGGTAAATAAAAAAATGTAATTATGTTTGTGGACAAAAATAAAGTGCCAACATATAAATGTATTTCAATATAAAACTAAAATTGAATAGATTTTTTTTTCAAATTACTTGGACAAAATGATAAAATTAACAAGTAATTCAAGCCCATAATACATGGAAATTTCTTTAACATTGTTTAAAAATATCTCGGGGTGAGATTTCAAAAAATTACTGAATAACCCAAGGGTATATATTTCAAATTCTAGGGTGGCTGGCTGGCTGCATTTGAATTGAAATGATAAAATATAACAGTTTGGATTTCAGAAGTTTTAGTCTTAAGAAAATTCACATATGTTGTACAAATGGGACATGGCCCGTGAAAACCCAGCAAAGAATTTCTTTGTGATTTACTGTTTTCCACATAAAATCATCCTACACAATACAGAAAACATTCTGTAAAAATATAATCCTGATATCTTCAATATTGACTGAGTATGGTCATGCCAAAGACTGAACTCAATGTTAAATCAGTGAAATCAAACTTTAGATGTCATTAGATGTTAAGACAGTAGCCTGGATTTCATATACAAGGTCACATATTTATGTATCTTAGAAATATATTGTAAATAATAATGTGCATGTACATAACAAAAAAATGTAATCATAAAAGATTCTTGTCAGGTCTTCTGTCTTTGTTTCCTACACTCGTCTCTGCAAGCAACGCCTTTAAACCTTAGAGGTTCCTCTTTGTTGCCTTTGTTTCCTGTCCTGAACACCGCCTTTTAAACATCTGGACACCACTTCTTCCTCTCCATGGTTCCTCTTGTTGCTTAAGGATCACCTAAATGGAAACATCCAACAAAAAATTTATTAATCATAGGATCACATTTTTATATTTACATTACGGTGTATTTTTGATAGACAATCAAGAAGGTCCACAAGGCATACAGTACTTTATGTAAGCACATGAAACATCTGGTCTTATGTGTTGCTGCATTCCTGAATGTGTCTGGCTGTGCATTATAAACAGTATTAATTCTTCTTTGCATCCTCAGTTATACAGTTTTTATATAAATTAATGCTATAGGTAGCCTGGTTAGCCAGACCTACATCAAGATGTAAGGTCTGGCAACTCTTCACACAAACGGCTCAATGCAAGGGGCGGGATATAAGGTTGTCCCTCAAAATGCCTCTGCACGCAATAGGATAGCGCTATGACGGATCAGAGCAACGAAGAAAGTGACGTAGTTACCGTAACCAGTCGGCAAAACTCCAAACACATCTTTCTTGCTTAAAAAGGACTTCAGTAGGGTTTATTTGCTCTTCTCTCAAAGAAAAACATAAGTCTAAGTCCTCCAGAGTTGCGGCCAAAGCCGCTTCAAAAGAAAGCTGTTCGCCAGCAGCAGCAGCCATTCTCTGTTTTCAAGTAGTAACCGTTGCAGCTCTGTCGTCATCATGTTAAGCCCGCCCCACAGACGCTACACACGATGTGATTGGCCTGACCAAATTTTGGTTTTTTTGAGCTGTTAAGTGTATTGTGAGTGCCTAGACTAAACCCTGGCAGCAAATATATTTTGCGGCCGCTAGGGTGCGTCTAGATTTCTAGGCTATGCTATAGGAGGAATTAATGCAAATGTCTTGAAAATTATACACTTTATTGTTAAAGTTATCTTAAGGTAACAGTCACCCACTTGCTTAACACCAAACTGTGTTATACAAGTGCTTGCATCGGTGTTCGTGTAATCGAGTAAAGTTGAACCTCATTCACACAGCGCTTTAGTCCCAGAAAATATCCATAAAATTGGCAGACAGGCATTTGTGTGAAGGCAAACATGTCCTGTAGATGTTCTGGGATTGTTCCAGTAAAGATGACATAGTAACATTACCGTAAGATACCTGGAAAGCCCTCTGTGTGAATGAGACGCAGAAACAATGGCGTAGGTGCCGTGTGGTAGCGAGCTACATAAAGTTATGGTTTAGCTCTTTAAAAGGAGGGATTTACATACAGATTAACATTCACAACGTTAAAGGTCGGCAAACTGGACTGAAGTAGAGATCAGGGAGCTCGTCACTATCCGCGCTGAAGCAGAGATCATTTAGCAGAATAAAAGTTCTAGCGCATCAGTCGCTCACATGAGCTTACACGATATATCATTCAGCTCTTTAAAACGGGGGTTTAAATTAACATTTACATTCATATTCACAATGAGAAATGTCTGCAAACTAGACTAGGACAGAGATCAGAGAGTTTCAAATATCCACTTTGAAATTGGGTTAATTCATGTGCATACTAGAACAGCGCATCACGCACTCCATTATAGTCTTATCATAAACAAAAATGCAGTCTTCTGCTGAGAGAAATAACCAATAATAACAAACCTTTAGACACTGTGGATATCAAGTGCAGGACTTTAAACACATCATGTGTCTTTACGGCATAAACAAAGATTCCGGAAAATCATTGGCAGTGTGAATGAACCAAAAATCTAAGGGTCCTGGACCAAGTTTAAGTATAATATGAATGGGCCCTTCTTCAATGTATCGTGTCTAACAGATACCAAGTTGCAAAGTTTGTCTCACCTGTGGGCCACAACACTTAGTTCTGTCCTAGTATACGCCTTAGTCCTCGGTCCAGATCTCACCCAAACACTGTAAACGGAGCAGAACAGAAATTTTAATTTGTAAGTAGAAATGATAAGTGGACCCAGATTTGTAGAATGTATTAAATGAAATTAACATGGTCTGATTTGTCTAAGATAAAGGATAAAATGCACCGTTAAATAAAAGACATTTTGAAAAGATGAGTTGTCTGAACCAAGTCATCTTGCTGCTTTGACGTCTTTCTGTTTTAGTTTATATTTACCTTTCTGCTTGTTAACAGCACACATCATCATTAATGTTTAACAGTGTTGGGGGTAACGCATTACAAGTAACACGCATTACGTAATAATATTACTTTTCTGGAGTAACAAGTAAAGTAAAGCATTACTTTATAAATGTACACATTAATATTTGAGTTACTTTTTTAAAAAAGTAATGCGAGTTACTTTTCTGTTTAATTAATTCAATTTTAAAATAAAATAATGTACTGAATTAAACTGAACATATTAACATAGAATTACGCACTCTGTGCGCCTGAGCGGGAACAGTTTGAGTCAGAAACGAAGATGGCAGGCCAGAGCTTGACATTTTTGCGATCATAGAAACACCTGCAAGGTCTGAAAGAGATCAAGCCTCAGCCAAGTAAGAAAAAGTAACGCAAAAGTAACTTAAAAGTAACATAAGCATTACTTTCCATGAAACGTAACTATGTAACGCAATTAGTTATTTTTTTGGGGAGTAACTTATTGTAACACATTACTTTTAAAAGTAACTTTCCCCAACACTGATGTTTAATTATCACTTTATTCATTACTTTATTATTTAATTAATGTTAAACACACCTTCAGTATCATCAGTGTACTTAAATAGAAAAGACTGAGCAGTGTTGATTTACCACCAGGGATTTGATCTGTAACTGAATTCAGTCAAAGTAACAAGATGACTGTCTGATGACTCGAATGAGTTAAAGGATTACTCCTCCCACCAAAATGAAAACTGACTGATTATTTACCATCATGTCATCCAAAAAGTTATCTATTACTTTTTCAACAGAACATATATTAAATAATTAGAGTTATATTAAATAATTTCCTGGTTCTTTACATTTATATATTGTATTTATATTTTTGCTTTATAATGGCATTGACTGGGATCAATGTTTTTCAAAGCTCAAAAGTATATCCATCCATCATTAAAGTAATCCATATATAACCCAGTGGGTTAATGTCCTCTGAAGCTTAAAAATAGGTTTGTGAGAAAGAAATATTCAGATTTATAGCTTTTGTGATAGAGACAAGACATTTACAAAGTTAAAAAGATAATTTAAATATGGCGGCACGTGTTATCGCATTGGATGTTATGCATCTCATGACTAGTCTTAATATGAATTGTGATGAAACACAGTAGAGACACACATGAGAAACAATTCGATTGAGTTGTTATTGTCTGTTTACATTACATATGCATCGTAACTCGCTTAAAGCTTAAACTATAAAGTTTTTCTCACAAGCCTATAATTTTGCATCAGAAGACCCACTGGGTTATATATGGATCACTTTAAAGGAGCATTTCACCCGTAGAAACATTCATCTTTATTGAAAGTGTGTCATATTTGTAGTTGAAATGTAACATACATTTAGAATTTGGTGCCTATTTGACCGAAAAAATGGGTGTTTGTAGTCTCACCCCCTCAACAAAGATATTGCACTTCCTTCTTTCAATGATGCAAAATGATGATTTTACATCATTGAAAAAAGGAAGTGCAACACTGAAATATGTATTTCTCCTCTCTCAGCGGCAACTGAGGAAATGATGCATGACTATTCAAAAACATGACTGGGGTTCTAACTATACAAAGCTTAATGCAAATGGGTGAAGTGTCCCTTTAATTATGGATGGATGCACTTTTGGAGCTTCAAAACATTGATGCCCAGTCAATGCCATTATTAAGCATTGAAGAACCAGGACCAGTGGCGGACAATGACTTATTTTTCGAGGGCGCACAATGCAATGCAAAGCTCATCCCAACATGTATGTAGCCCGTCATGTTTGTGGTTCGTCATTTTAAAATATGTGTTGGGCGTGTCGAGTAAACCCATGTGAATCACGTCTCATATCAAAATAAGTGCCTGCTGCACACACATCTGAAGGGTTTATGATAAAAGATACCTGCATTATCTCATATGTAACAAGAGTTTAATGTTAAGTGAATGTGTTGGGTGTATTTTGTGAACGTGAGCATCTCTTTTATCATAAAAGATTTTATCGCGTGTGCAGCAGGCACTTCTTTTGACAAGACGAGTAATGCACATGGTTTACATGACGCAACAAACACATATTTTGAAAACACGACCAACACACATGACACTCTGAACACTTATTTTGAATTCGCACCCCTCAGAAGAGCAGTCACCAGCCGCCACTGGCCAGGACAGTATTTAATATAACTTTAATTGTGTTGGGCTAAAGAAAGAAAGACAAACATCTTGGATGACATGAGGTTGAGTAAATAATCCTTCAAAGCTAAACGTTTACATAAAATTATAACTGTATCATTTACTCATCTTCATGTTGTTATAAACTTGCCAAAAATTCTTTAATCTGATAAATGATGTCAATCATACAGTTGATGGTACCCATTGACTTCCATAATAGGAAAAAGACATTTTATTGAAGTAAATGAGCAGCTGTGTACTTAACATCATTTATCAAAATATCTTGTTTTGTGTATATCACAATAAATAAACTGTTAACAATAACATTGTAGTATAGTGCTTAGTAAAATGTGTTTCAAATAAGTAAATTCAACTTACATTATTTGTATAGTATATATCAGTACAGTGGAATGCAAAAGTTTGGGCACCCCTGGTAAAAAAAAAAAATTCTGTTAATGTAAACATTTAAGCGAGGGGAAGATGAAATGATCTCCAAAAGGCATAAGTTAAACATGAAACACACATGCTTACCACTGTATGTAGTCCAGTGCTGGCATCATGTGAATTCCTTGCGAGGGCTGATGTCATCTTTCCATTTGTGTTAGGTCGTCTGACAGAGGCAGGATCCAGACTGCAAATAGAGAAAATTAGCATGACTGCTGTTCATAGCTTTTTAGGTAGTGGATAGTTGTGATTATTAAGTTATTTATAACCTGAGGCAAAGGTTAGTGAATGCAATTATGTGTATGCTAGACTTATAGCCGTTGCGTTTGGTCGATAGAATCGCGGTGTCAATTTCAATGTCGATAATTAGTCGACATAAATATTGTGTCATTACGACAAAAATATAGCCTTTTCCCCTTTGACATGGCATATTTAAAGAAGATTAACATTCACAATGAGAAATATCTGCAAACTGGACTGAAGAAGAAATCAGGGGGCTCGTCACTATCAGCTATGAACATTCACCAGCATAACAAAACTGCGTGTAAAGCAGTGCTTCCCAATCCTGGTCCTCGAGCACCCCCTCCGAAATATGTATTTAAAACACCTGATTCAACTCATCAGCCTCCTTCCAAAATGGTAAACATGTCTCCCTAACAAGCTGATGGGCTCTATCTTACACCTGGCGCAATACAGCGCAATGCGCGACACAAGTGTCTTTTGCTAGTTTCCACCCTGGGCAATTATCATTTTTCAGTTTAGCGCCACGTTTTTTAAATAGCAAATGCATTTGCGCCCCCTTTTGTGCCCATGGGGGTTCTGGTCTGAAAACGAGGTGTGTTCAGGAACACTGTTAGTGTGTTGCTATTTTGAGGCAACTAAAATAGACTATGCCATTGACCAACAAAAACCTGCTCTAAAGTCAATGGCGCAATATGTTTTTTGTTATTTAAAGAGCGCATTAGTAATATGCGCCTATAAACGGGACAACAACGCGGGTCTGCTTATCACATACATGCATGCGCAGCAGCACAAAAATGCTTTTAAATATGAAAGATTAAAGGATTGAATGTAAAAGATTATTATTGAGTCTCTTGGACATAAATGAGGACTAATTATGAGACGTTAGAAGGCACAAAGAGCTGCTTCACCTGTAGCCTGGTAAGTAAATAAATGCTTTGCTTTAAACAAATGCATCTGTTTTTAAATGTTTTTTTTTTTTTTAAATGCTACCTCACGGATTTATTGTATATGATGACTCTGTACCTGTGGATATGGTGAGATGAGAAACAATTTTAAGTAATGCTTAAAAAAACTGAGGCTGTCCAAGTGCTGAAACGTGCGGAGAGCCGTTTGTAAATTCTTTATCTCCTGTTTGTTCCAAATAAAGTATTTTTAGAGTACAAACCTTTTCTTACATACTTGTTAATTAGTTTTTGATGATATTGGATAGCCATACATTTAAAGCAATTAAAAGCCTGCTTTTTACTTCCATGACTAAAAGAAAACGAGTTTTAAATGTTTTAATAAAAAAATAACAATTTCAATACAAGTGAAAAACAACGCAATTATTTAACATTAATCTTAAATTGGGGATTTTCTTCCTCCGCTTACTTTTTCAGTTTACAAAGTCTGTCATCTAAAATAGGGTGTCTATAGACAGTTTTTTGCGCGCCAGCGCAACTGGCTTTTAAAGGGGATGAGAGATAAGACTCTCATGGTTTATTTCACGTTACACCCAAAATACTCCCATTACTCATTAAGAAAATAGGACCAACCATTTTCGACCATGCGCTCGGTGCACAAACCATTTTTCTTGTAGTTAAATTAGCAAGTGGATTCGGACACGCCCATTTTGACGTTGCGCTGTGCGATTTAGACAATGCCCTTAGATCGTTAAAATAGGGCCTGATGAGTTAAATAAGGAGACATCTAAAACTTTTTGGGAGGGGTTGCTCGAGGACCAGGATTGGGAATCACTGGTGTAACACACTCCTTTATGATCTTATCATAAACAAAAAAAATACACGTGTGGTTTCTTGAGAGAGAAATCACGGATAAGCAAACTTCAGATGCTACGAAAAAACCTACCAAGTGCAAGACTTTAAGGCCCAATCCCATTTCTCTGTCTTACCCCTTCCCCTTCCCCTACCACTCCGTCTTACCCCTAGCCCTTGTCCCTCGAAACCAAGTGTTAAGCGCTAGGGGTGAAAACATACCCCTATGAAATGAGACACCACTTGGTTACGGTTATGTCATCATACATCGTCGTTAGCTGGCTGCAACGTCACCAGACGCGACAAGTGTGTAAAGCACGTACCGATGTCTCCAAAGCAAGTAGTGTTATGCACTGATATCAAACGAAATTCTCTGCTAATGGAATTTAATTAAAACTGTAGACAAGCATGGAGTCCATTCATGGCTAGTTAGAGAAATACGGGAATGTTGTGCAAATCAGCAACGTAACGTTAGCGTAGCAAACTAGCGAAATTTAAAAACATTTAAATTAAGAACATAATTCAAATATATATGTACAGGACTGTGTAGAGCACAAAATAAGACGTTAGTAATTTTTAAATCAATTATGAAGCCGAAAATACTACATTAATGAGACTCTCTGGACGATCTGGCCGCCATTGTTGCCGGTTGCACAATGTATTCTGGGTACCCCTTGGTTTCAAGTAAGCTCATGAAAATTCTTGGTTTTAAGGGGTATCTACCACTTACCCTTAGCCCTACCCCTTGATCAAAACGAGAATTGGGATAGCCCTTACTCTCACGTGAACGTGCAAAACTAAGGGGTAGGGGTAAGGGGAAGGGGTAAGACAGAGAAATGGGATTGGCCCTTAATATGTGTGTGAAAAGCGCTACAGACATAACCATTCATTGAAAGCAAGTTGTCCACTGAACCTTAAATGTACTTGTCAGTATCGGGAAAGCGGTCCTGACACAAATATCCTCGTCGTAAGAGATGTATGGCGTACTCTCTCAACTAGTGTTGGGCGATATTCCCCATTTTGAGATCGTCCTATCGTCAGCCTGTGAGATAGATGATACACAATAGTATCAGGGGTTGGGCAGTAGTTTACTCATTTTTTTTTTTTTACTCATTATGACAAGTCACTTGATTGGTGTACAAAAAGAACAAGAGCAACACCGTCACTGGAAATTTTGTCCGGTGGCCACTGCTGCCGCCACCACAAGCCTCTTAACATCTAACCTGACATGTTTGATGTTTTTGTTTTGATAAGTTTTTTTTTTGTTAAATGTGACTTTGACTATTTGATTTATTATGTGATTGTTATGATCAGGGCATTGCTGAAAGAGAGCTGAAAGTTCATCAAGCTCCCCCGAATAAAGCATGGTTGATTAACTAAGGTCATAATCTATTAGGTTAATGCATGATGGCATTGCATTTATTCTACTTTATCGTCAACTCATGATCTTATTTCAATAGGTTGTGTTAGTAAACGGAGGTTAATACACAGATGAGGTTAATTCATGGTTTTGTTTTTTGTTTGCATAAAACACAGTGAATAAAACAATGCATGGTGCTTATATTTAGGAAATTACTATACTGGGCTCTTAGAATGGTCCATCAGCCTTCTGTCTGTCATAAGAATTTTGCTTTGGGTAATATTCACATGTTTATTATCAAGGTCAGGTGTAACAAATAATCATCTTTGAGCTTACCTGCTGTAAGATATAATGCAAAGATTTGATTTACTGTCAGTAATTTTAGTAAAAGTTGTTCAGAAAATCTAAATTCCATAATTAACCTTAAACTTACTTCAATAGAAGAGCTCAACACTAAGATTTTTTGGCAAAAAAAAGTAATTTATTTAAAAGTAAATATGGAATAATCCTTTTTTTACAAAGTTACAGAAGTAACAGTCAAGACCAGTGAGTGATTTTCTCTTCTTTTGTTTAACTTTAATGACTTCAACAAGTGTACTGTTTATTAGGCAGGATTTAGACCGAACGCAATAAAATTTTACATTTGGTTAAGACATAACTTAATCAGTTGTTTACCATGATACTCATTAAAACAGCTACATTCACAAATGTTATGTGCATTTGTCCGTTTACAACCAAAAGACGAACATGGGTTTATTTAAACTCTGTGCACGCGCGCTACCGGTGGATGAAGCGTTGTGCCGTGCACGTTGCGTCGGGTTTTCAAGTTTAAGGCTGTGAATCTAATCATTAAACAGTTTTATAATAGTCAGCGTTTAATTACTTACATCTTTCTTGCACTTCCACTTTCTGAGGAATTGCGCAGCTGTCCTCCTTTAAATTGCGCCTCTGTCTGTGATTTGATTCGTCAAGTATATGAGTAAATACTACAGTACCCATGAGCCTTTTCGACCGCTACTATGGTGAAGGCACCAGCTAAAACTACATGTTTTCTCAACACATCTAACGTGTGCTTGATAATTCAACCATACGGTGTTATGGCCATCAATTATGATTTTTTTCTACTTTGTAAAAAAAATCAGTTTCGGACGTCTGCATTGCCCAGAATCATCGAGTCATCTGCCTCCGTTGCTATGGAGTCCGAGCCTCTTTGCTATTGGCTGATTTCTTCTTCGGTACTCGTAATTGGCAGCGATTCCCTCATTGCTCGCAAATCACAGTCAGGTAAGTCATTAATCACGGTGCTTACAAGTGAAGTTTACGTTTTGTTTAAATGTTATAATTTACGTATTTCTTTGGCATTAGACTGACATTGCCATACCCCTAGACCAAATTGAGCGTGTTTTTGTGGTAAAAGTGTAGTAAGGTTTTTTGTGTATTGATTATTAGCAAAATGGTTTTACTACAGTATTTTTTTTTCAAAACCATAGTTATTTTGTGGTATCTATGGTTTTACTACAGTAACTATGTTTTTAACCGTAGTAAAATACTAGGCTTGTTCGATTTCATGTGGCGCTGCAAGCCGACAGCCGGATGACGTCAAAGTACCGCGAGAACGATTCCAGTAATCATACAAAGTTTAATTTCGTCTCGCTCTCGCGGCACTTTAACGTCATCAGCCTGTCAGTTCTAGCGGCGCCGCAGGAAGTCGAATAAGCCTAAAGGTTAATTTTCGCAAGGGAAGTCTACGTGTTAGAGCAACGAATAAGTCCCACTAAGCTAACGTAAACCTTGTTTAAGTCATAAATCTTTATGGTAAGATAACGTGGTCATTGAGTTATTGTGTGCACTTAATATACTCTAAAGTTTTAATATTTGTCTTATAATATTTGTAAGATAGGAATCCCCTCTATTGGGGTACACTATTTAAGCCTTATATTAACAAAGCTAATTTACACTATCTCTCTGTCTGTCTATCTCTATTATTTTCTGTTTATCTCTTGCAGCATCTGTTGTAGCTGTCTGTCCAACTGTTTGTTTGTCTTTCTGTCTTTGTCTGCTTTGCAATGGCCACCAAATATACCCCTGACTCACAGGATCCCCACTACCAAGAGGGAAGGCGCATGGCTCTTGAGCTGAAACATGACCACATTCTAGCTCAAGCCAAGGTTAGAGTTTTTAGATACCTGTTACTTTATACTTGAACATAATAGACCCTTTTACTGCTTGTACACAATGATGACGTGGCAGCGTATGCGCGCGCATTTAGGCAACGGAAGTATCGTAAGAATCAGCAGTGAAGCAACACAAACAGTAAGTTATTTTAAAAAAATTGACTTTATCAACATTTTCAACACAGCTACCAGATCCGTGTACTATAGTGGAGTGGATAAAAGACGTTAGCAGATGGCCAAAAATAAAGTTGCCAGATACATATATACGTAGCCTATATTAGTATATTATATTAGTGCAACCAAACGCAACAACGGGACATTTTGATGTTGAGAAACCGTTTTAATAAACTTTCTGAGTTGCTACCACGTTAGAACCAATGGGGAATAACAAAACTTTTGTTGCCCAAATGCGCGCGCAGGCTATTTGATCACGTGAGCTGTAAAAGGGTCTATGGATGGGGGGCAACTTAAAGTAATAAATGATAAATGCGGAAAAGGGATGAGTGCTGAAAATTTAATACGGTATATTGCATAATGTGTAAATAAGGTACACATTAAGGTGTAATTCGGCCCCCTTAAACTTTTCGACCTTTTGCAACATTTCAGGTTTCAAACAAAGATATAAAACTGTAATTTTTGTGAAGAATCAACAACAAGTGGGACACAATCATAAAGTGGAACGAAATTTATTGGATATTTCAAACTTTTTCACAAATAAAAAACTGAAAAATTGGGCGTGCAAAATTATTCAGCCCCATTACTTTCAGTGCAGCAAACTCTCTCCATATGTTCAGTGAGGATCTCTGAATGACCCAATGTTGACTTAAATAACTAATGATGGTAAATAGAATCCACCTGTGTGTAATCAAGTCTCCGTATAAATGCACCTGCTCTGTAATAGACTCAGAGGTCAGTTTAAAGCACAGAGAGCATCATGAAGAACAAGTAACACACCAGGCAGGTCCGAGATACTGTTGTGGAGAAGTTTAAAGCCGGATTTGGATACAAAAAGATTTCCCAAGTTTTAAACATCCCAAGGAGCACTGTGCAAGCGATAACACTGACATGGAATTAGTATCAAACCACTGCAAATCTCCAAAGACCCGTACGTCCGTCTAAACTTTCAGCTCAAACAAGGAGAAGACTGATCAGAGATGCAGCCAAGAGTCCCATGATCATTCTGGATGAACTGCAGAGATCTACAGCTGAGGTGGGAGAGTCTGTCCATAGGACAACAATTAGTCGTATACTGCACAAATCTGGACTTTATGGAAGAGTGGCAAGAAGAAAGCCATTTCTTAAAGATATCCATAAAAAGTGTAACAAGCACCCTGGGAGACACACCAAACATGTGGAAAAAGGTGCTTTGGTCAGATGAAACCATAATTGAACGTTATGTTTGGTGTAAAAGCAACACAGCTCATCACCCTGAACACACCAGGGTGATGGTTCGGGCCTGCTTTTCTTCAGCACGGACAGGGAAGATGGTTAAAATTGATGGGAAGTTGGATGGAGCCAATACAGGACCATTCTGGAAGAAAACCAGATGGAGTCTGCAAAAGACATGAGACTGGGATGGAGATTTGTCTTCCAACAAGACCATGAACCAAAACAAAGCAAAATCTACAATGGAAAGGTTCACAAATAAACATATCCAGATGTTAGAATGGCCAAGTCAAAGTCCAGACCTGAATCCAATCGAAAATCTGTGGAAAGAACTGAAAACTGCGGTTTATAAACGCTCTCCATCCAACCTCACTGAGCTGGAGCTGTTTTGCAAGGAGGAATGGGCAAAAATTTCAGTCTCTTAATGTGCAAAACTGATAGAGACATACCCCAAGCGACTTACAGCTGTAATCGCAGCAAAAGGTGGCGCTAAAAAGTATTAACTTAAGGGGGCTGAATAATTTTGCACACGCAATTTTTCAGTTTTTTATTTGTTAAAAAAGTTTGAAATATCCAATAAATTTCGTTCCACTTCATGATTGTGTCCCACTTGTTGTTGATTCTTCACAAAAAATTTCAGTTTTATATCTTTATGTTTGAAGCCTAAAATGTGGCAAAAGTTTTAAAAGTTCTGTATATACTACAGTATATACTATTGTGCCAAGTACTTGATAATGTCTTTACAAAATGCTAAACAGAAAAACATCTGATTTCCTAAACAGTTCTGTATATAGGTTGAAAAAGATAATGTATGCAGTGATAGCCTAACGTGTTCTGTGTACTGTTTTACAGTCACATGCCCTCCGGTTGAGTGCTTCCTGTCGTCCAGTGTGGAGATTCCACTTACTCTACCCTCAGCAAAACTAAATCCTCATGAGGAATTTGGTAAATCGCATTGATAATTTAAGTTTAAATCTAAAATACATATAATTAAAGTAGTTAACGAAAAATCTTTGTGCAGTACATGAATTAAGAACACAATTTAGTAAAGCTTTGGGCCAGTTCGATACTGAATGATGAAATGTTGTGTTTATTCTAAATATTGATCAGTTGACTTTTAATTAGTCCTAATCTAAATTGTCTCTTACAACTTTATTTTATATTTTAAACAGAGAAAAACATGAGGAAGCTCTCTGATATTTTGACATCATGTCCTACTACTGAGCCTCATATAAACTCTGCATCATCATGCTCTTTTCGGAAGCAGAAAGCCTCGGAGCATTGGAAAGAAGCAAGACCATACCACCTTAACTGCTTTGTTGCAAAAGAGGCTGTTGGTCATCCATTGTGTTGTCATTGCAATGAGCCTGCTGTTATTAGGTTGGTCTTTCATAATATTAAACTTTAAAGTGACACTACACTTTTTTTGAAAATAGGCTCATATTTCAGCTCCCCTAGAGTTAAACATTTGATTTTTACAGTTTAGGAATCCATTCAGCTGATCTCCGGGTCTGGCGGTACCACTTTTAGCATAGCTTAGCACAATCCATTGAATCTGATTAGACCATTAGCATCACCCTCAAAAATAACCAAAGTTTCAATATTTTTCCTATTTAAAACTTTACTCTTCTGTAGTTACATCATGTATTAAGACCGACATGTATTAATATCAAACCTAGAATCCAACTAAATCTTAAATAGCTTTGGTTTAGTGTATCCTACCCTAGATGAGTTATTCACCTGAAATAATGTATTATTTATTTCTCCCTAGGTGCAGAGAGTGTCTACCTAAGGAGTGGTTCTGTGGGGACTGGGATGTATTACGTCACAAAAAACAGCCACTCCACAATAGGGAATGTGTGATTAATGGGTTTTTTGAAGCCATCCCTCCAACCACATGTATCATTAAAGGAGAAGATGGATATTGCACTCAACAACAAGGTATGATTTCACAAAAGCCCTAATTTTGATGTTTATGTGTGTCTGCAGCCAGTAACAGATAATCTAAACTAGTGGTTTTCTTTCTTTTTGCTAGAGCTGTGGTTAACGACTATTTATTAAACGATTAATCGGGCAACTATTTTTCCGATTAGTCGACTAATCAAATGACTAATTGGACAATTAATCTAACGATTACTTTCTGTTGCTTGATTAATAAAAACCATAATGTATCTCAAATAAATGCCAAAAACATTCTTAATTATATACTTTAAAGGTTGTATCAGCGATTTCAGGCCAGGGGGTGGCCAAATGTACTTTAGGGGGTCCGTAGTCCATGAAAGAAAATGTGTAACCATGTATCAAGCAAGCACGAATAAATGCATTATTACATGTAAACATAATAAGGGTGAGTTTTAAACATTTCTGCTGTATTTCTGTTAAAGGGATTCAATCAAAAATGAAAATTCTGTCATCATTTACTCACCCTTATGTTGTTCTAAACCTGTATAAGTTTATTTTATTTTGATAAACACAAAATAAGATATTTTGATAAATGATGGTAAGCACACAAAAAGAAAAATCTAGCAGCCTCAAAAAACGATACATTAGACTTTAGCACTACCATCGAGATAAAACTGTTATACATAATATAAAAACTGTTATTATATAATTCATATAACTGAAACATAAATAACCAGTGTTTTGAGGACATTTACCTCAGTGGACGTGTTGCTCGACGAGGATTTCGTTGCGATTCTCAATCTTGAAGAGAAATATGCAGCGAAGCTCTCCCGCGGAGTGAAGAAGAGGTGGAGTTACGAGGTTTCTCAGACAGTTGAAATGTCCAATGGAGTTAAGAGGTTTGCGCTCAAGCTTTTTCAGGACTTTAGATTGGTTAATAAATTGTAAAAGTAACAGACCCACGTGGGGACTGACCAATAGCATCGATTTGTGAAAAAATATGAAATTGACAAATTTTGGACATACGAGTTTTCCGCCCGACAGCGACGTTGTAGATTGGACATTTGTAAAAAATCTGTCTGGGCCGCATCCCGCCAATCGGGCCCTAGGCACGTGCCTAGTTTGCCTTTGCGTTAATCCGGCTCTGCGCATACCGAACTCATCATGTCGCACACAAAATGTCATTATTTAAGAGTGTCATCATCAAGGAAAAACAAAAAAGACAAAATTTGATGCCAGATATACTTGGGCACTTGTTAATATAACTGGGCAGCGCAGCAGCAATGTGTGGGAAACACTGTGACAAGAGTGTGCGGGCGTCAGAGTGAATACGACGCAGCGCCATCTATGGGAATACTGAGATAAACTCATTTCAGGACAATAGTAACATGGCATTACAAAAAAAAATGTATGAATCGATTTTTGGAATCCTATGAATCGATTCTGAGCTTGAATCGCGATTCAAATGTGAATCGATTTTTTTTAAATAAAAAAATAACTTAGTTCGAATTCACTTGTGCATTCTCTTAATTTTGTGGAGATATAATTTATAATATTATGTTTATTTTGTATATATCTGATTAATATCATCTAGGTCAGAATACGTTTCTTTGCGTTAAAAAAAGCGCTAGCAATGCTTCAGTTTATTGCTATCTATTTAACGGACGCACCTCAAACAACAATGCACAGCTAATAATAACGATGAAAACACTATTTTATTACTAAATTGGTGTGAATTTATTGGTATTTGTTATTTTCAGCACGTTGTTCCAGGAAGAGCGCGTCCACAACAGTCAAAATAATATTTTTTAATTAATTAAATATAAAAAGTAGCCTATTATTTGAAAAATCTGCATTTACTGAAATTACTATTTTGCCAAATTGAAAATTAAATAGAAAATATACTTTGGGTAAGGGCGTTATATTTGAATATGTAATGTGCATCCTCCTTCGTATATTACAGCGTATCAGTCACACAAGATTAAGTTTAGGATATATGTACGTAAATTAATTGTTAATTCTGGTGTTATTTGCAATGTATAAAGTTTTAATCGGGAAGGACAATGGATTTATATTTCTCTAAATAGGTTAAGGTAACTTGTAAGTAAAAAAAAAAAAACTTGTAAGTTTAGATAACATAATTACAAAAGCAAATTATTGCATGCACATACGGTACAAAGCATGATTATTTATTTATTTATTTAGATATCAGAATAAGCACGTATGTCATTAATACTAAATATGCTGCGATCGGCCGCTAATCTGATACTGTAATGAAGATAAATGTATAATAACTGATTTAAAAGCAAAACATACAACTTTCAGTAAATAACTATGTACACGCTTATGACGTTTGTGTTGTAATAATGTAGAGGGTAACTTCAGATATAAAAACGACAACTAGTTAATTGCTGTTTTATTATTACAATCTGATAACGTCCATTGATTTAATAGAACGTTTGGGTATACCAACATGGCGGCGCGGCAGCTTCACAGTTGTGACGTCATGCGCAATCCAGTCATTTCAGTGGTGAATGCACAGTAATTCTCTTCTAATAAGTCATGTAGTCTAATGTCATAAATATTTTCATGTATTAATACTAAAAGACAACGTAAGAAAGAGGCCATTTTAATTCTGTGGAATCAAATATTTAGTTTACATCACACAAAAATCCACAAATTAATAAAAATAAAAAACAAAGATATAATGTGCAAGTGCATTCATTCAACACATGTTAGAAGACAAATTTAGTCAAGTCTTTGATTTATACAACACTGCTGTGTATGGAGAAATGTTGGAAGAAACCTTTTTTGTTAGTTGATAGTTTCTTATTCAATATATGCATTGAGAATGTAGGGGTAAAGTATTTTTAATTTGCAGAAAAATAACATCCTAATACAAAAGCAAGATTTGTTTTCTTTATTTTAGGGTGAAATATGACCTCAGACATGTACTGAATCTGTGAAATGTACCCATTTTTTCTAAACATGACTCATAAACTCTTACTGCATCAACACATATATACAAAACATCTTTGCTCTCAAAATAAGCTTCACATTTGTACTGTAGTCTATATTCACATCATAAAGGAAACATTTCTTATTGAGAATCAAATTCTAAAACTTATTAAACAAAATAAACATTCGTCCTTTTGTGATAAAATGTAGATATGATAATCATATACAAATATTTATTGTGTACGCACGCACACACGCACACAGAAATAAAATAAACTGAAACTTAGTGCTTATACAAACATACTTCAAATCCACTTTGTCCAGCTGAAATTTACATGTAAAAATATGTTGACAGTTTAATTTAGTTTTATATAGCTTAAGTCATCTTCATATAAAATCGTATATATACTGTAAGTGCGTATAATCTAACAAGTGTAACGTACAGTACTGTGCATTTTCATCTGATCACAGACAATGGCTGTGCTTGTGATAACCTGCATAGATCAACATGTCAATATAGACATGCAAAATGCATAGCACACAAACCAGCATATTAAACAGATGAGACTGGTTAAAAACATGCTGAAAAAGATTTTACATCTGATACAAAAACTAGTTTTTACCCAGATTTTCAATAGTGTAAATTCATGCCGCCTATACATGTATTATGTGTTCACAATATATGATTGATAAATGTGTATTTCTTTCATGGCTGGTTGCAGACAGTATAATAATAAGAATATCACATGGTAACTGTGGGTCCAGCGGTAGTTTTGGTTTGTATAATACTGGTACTCCAGATTCCCCAGTAGTCCTTCACGTAACCAAAATCTAATTTCCACATCATCCTCATGTTTTATGACATGAATCTGTCTGTGTACATGTTTTGATGAGAAACTGTTCATGAGGTTTTCAATAGTGCCATTCTCAAACAATGAAAAAAGTTTAAAAATGAATGGCATTATTCCACCAGGATTAAAAAAAGCTATAAATTATAGCCCTCCAGCCACACCATGAAACTGTAAAATAAATATCTCAGCATATTACATACCATGGTGCTTGTTGATATTATGTGCATTAAGCACTATGATGTTTTTATAGTACATGTCCCAAAACAATCTTACTGTTCCATATCCAAACAAATGGCAATGTAATCACACAAACCCAGTTAGGTCAACATCAAACTATCCAGATCTTTTCTAGTTCTTCTTAAACAGGACTGAACTTTCTCTTCTTGACATCTGGTTGTTGTGAAGCAGAGCCTTTCTCTCTCCTCTCGGCTGCCCGATCTCTGTATTTCAGCTGAAATATACAGACTGTTCATTAGCAATGGGAGAAACTGGTTGTTAAATGGTTTCATTAGACACTTGGTGTTATAAGTATAAATGTAAGGTGTTTACCTCGGTTTCTGATGGATCTTGTATCTCGCTCTGGAACTGTCTGCCCCTCTTCTGCTCCAGGTTTTGCTTTATATGCACAAAAGATGATCATATAAATATCTCTATACATTTTTTCTCTATACATTTTTTCTAAAGTAACACTAAATCTTACTTGTCAATCTTAACACCTATTGCTGTAACAAAAGACATTTGGGTCTCATTCATTAAGAATGTGTTCGCAAAAATTTGTGCGTGAAATGTGCGTATGGATGTTTCCACAAACAAATCATGATTTAACAACTTTTATATCAAAATTTACACAAAAAATTCAAGAAAACATAAAACCACTCGTACGCAATAATAAGGTATGCTGTAATCAAATACTAGGCTAATTATAATGTTAATAATAATAATGTTGATATATAAAATTTACATGATTATATTATATAATATTTTCTGTTGTGTGTGTGTGTGTATATATTTTTTTTTACATATAATGTATATATGATGTATATAAGAATAATATAGATCATGTAAAATAATATAATATATATATATATATATATATATATATATATATATATATATATATATATATATATATATATATATATATATATATATTTTATATTATTTTACATGATCTATATTATTCTTATATACATCATATATACATTATATGTAAAAATAAGTAGGCTTCAATAAAGAAGATGCGTGTAATGACAAATCTTCACGCTTTCCTGTCTCACTTTTTAGATCTCTAAATGAAAGCGTCTGCTTAATGCCAAATGTAATGTTTTATTTTAGATACAGATGATACAGTCTCTGTCATATTTATTTAATGTCATATTTGTTATGCATCCAATACTTATTTAATTTTAATCCGGTCGGTGGACAGTAGGGCTAAAAAAATCAATTTTCCGATAAATCGCTTTTTTAAAATGTGGTCGATTCAGAATCGATTCTCAAAGAGCAGAATCGATTTTTTTCTTTCATATTTATTTCTGCAAACATTGTATGAAAGATTAACGTTAATCGAATTACTAGTCTTCTTCACTAGATGTCAGCCTATTTTTTGCTTTGCCCGAGGTTACCAAGGAGCGAGAGGCAAGCCTGTCATTCATTAATTCATTGCTTAAAATGGCGGTTTCAGGTGCTTCATCGATTTTAATAATTACCCACTTGTAACCTGCTGTTCACTGTTCTTTTTATTAGTATAGTATTTGTATTTAATCTAATCTATATTTATTGAGTTGAATCGATATAAAAAACGGCCTGAGAACCGGAATCGAAAATTGAATCGAGAATCGAAATCGAATCGATTTGACAGCTTGTGAATCGAAATTGAATCGATCTGGAAAACCTGAATCGATACCCAGCTCTAGTGGACAGCATTGGCTTCCTAGGATTTCCTAAAATTGTACGCGATTATTAGTGAATTTTTTTTGTTTTGTTGTTGTGCTGTTTACACACAGCTCATCGCAGTATCATATATGGGTCAATGACGTGACGTTAATTATTTTGTGTCGTATGGTTCAATTAAATGTAAAAGGGTTAAAATTTCAAAATAAATTTGCAGATTACTTGCTTATATTCTCTTTTTTGAGGACCAAGTATAAAATTTCCGATTTTATTTCATTTTGACAGAATATTTGGGGGATAATTGCAAAAAGGTCAATGTGGTGTAACCGGTCTTTGTCAACTGGTGTAACCAGTATTTTTATAAAAATATATTCATAAAAAATGTGGAGTAAAATATAATCATCTAGTTCAGTGTAATATGATTTTTTTACATACACTTTTACATAATTTGTCAAAGATTATTTAGAAAACTATTACAAAAAATATTAGGAAAAATATTACAAAAACGCATTCACATTTAGAAATAAAATAAAATATTTTAAAATGATTTTTTTATGATTAAGCTTACATGCCATCAAGGTGAATAAAATATTATTTCTCATTCTTTGGCGCAATTGGCGGTTCCACAATTTGACATTTTCAGGTCCATTCAGTCTTAACTTACATAAAAATGGGGCATAAATACACTATTTGCATTAAAATAAACCTAATACATGCGTTTAAAACAAGTTTTTTAAAAGGATTTTTACAATTCTTATCTTGCCAAACCGTTTTTGTCACTGACCCATATAACCAGAACAGACAATAATGTAATGTGGGTAGTAGGGATGTTCATATTTACCAGGTAACTGAACAGAATAATTTATGACCGATTAATATTAACAGTGAAAAGAAAAATATATTTGTTAACACGTACACTTTATGAAATGTGTCCTGCTTTAGAAATGGCCACTGTGGTAGATAAAAAAAAGAGACAATCTCCCCTCTTTGGATATTAATCCTATTGATTACTGAACTGATCACATGCTCTTTGACAATGTTAAAGGAATATTCAATTTTCTTAAAAGAAAAACCAGATAATTTACTCAACACCATGTCATCCAAAATGTTGATGTCTTTCTTTGTTCAGTCCAAAAGAAATTATGTTTTTTGAGGAAAACATCCCAGGATTTTTCTCATTTTAATGGACTTTAATAGAGCCCAACATTTTATACTTAACTCAACACTTAAAGCAACACTATGTAGTTTCCATGTAAAAATGACTTACAGCTCCCCCATGTGGTTGAAAAGCGCAACAGTGCCTGGTATCAGACACTCTTCTGCAGGCAGGGGGAGGGGCGGGGCTGTGTTTCCTACCCTCCACCGCCACTTTCAGAGTGTGCTTGTAGCAGCTAGGAGGCTGCTCAGGTTGCAGCAACAGTACAATTTGTCCAGTTAAAAGTTGTTCTATCACTGAAATAATTTTAGAGACATTATTTAAAGTTAAAAAAACTACATAGTGTTGCTTTAACAGTTTTTTTCAACGGAGTTTCAAAGGACTCTAAATGATCCCAAACGAGGCATAAGGGTCTTATCTAGCAAAATGATTGTCATTTTCGACAAGAAAAATAAAAAATATGCTCTTTTAAACCACAACTTCTCGTCTAGATCCGGTCCCGCGTGACCTAACGTAAATGCGTAGTGACGTAGGGAGGTCACGTGTTACATATATAAAACGCACATTTGCGGACCATTGTAAACAATAAATTGACACAAAGACATTAATTAGTATCAGTTGACATACAACAACGTGGGAACGGTCCTCTTTCTCAACACTTGTAAACACTGGGGCGTAGTTTCGCGTTCGTCCTCTGTGACCTCTTGACGTGATGACGTATTGCGTGGGGTCACGCTGGCGCATCACGACCGAATCTAGACGAGAAGTTGTGGTTTAAAAGTGCATATTTTTTATACAAAAATGACAATCGTTTCACCAGATAAGACCCTTATGCCTCGTTTGGGATCTTTTATAGTCCTTTGAAACTCCGTTGAAAAAAACTGTTAAGTGTTGAGTTAAGTATTAAGTGTTGGGCTCTATTAAAGTCCATTAAAAGGAGAAAAATCCTGTGATGTTTTCCTCAAAAAACATAATTTCTTCTCGACTGAACAAAGAAATACATCAACATTTTGGATGACATGGTGGTGAGTAAATTATCTGGATTTTTCTTTTAAGAAAATGGAATATTCCTTTAAGTGAAAATTTGATAACGTATGAATCCTGGTTCTGTTGTTGATCTGTCGCTGCTGTTTGCACATTCAAATTAAATCAAATGTTTGTGTTGTCTTTACCGGGTCAGAGTCACAGACAACCATCAATTTTTTTTTACTTTAATATGAATGATAATCTTAAAATTAACTGCAATGAACATCACTAATGTGTGGGGAAGCATAATAAAAATAATCTGGTGATGTGTACCACTCACTCGGTGAAGATCAGAGAGCTGTTGGTGTCTGATCAGAGCCTCTTTACTGGGAAACTGTCTCCTACACAACAGACAGGCCAGTTTAGACCAGTCTGTCAGTCGCTCATCTCGATCATCTTCATCACTGTCCGTCTCTCCACTGTAAGACGCCGCAAGACCCTGAGGAGGACTCAGCTGATGAAAACAAAAATCTGAATTTTTATATATCATTACTGAAGAAGGTAAAAGTGAGATGAATAAGATCACAAAAAGAGACAAACCAACCAAAATCCAACAAACAGATCAAAAGAGTTAACTACAGTCTGTACTATACACATTTACGTGGCCTGTGAGGGAGTTTTGTATTAAATATCACATTTAAGTTAGGATTTTGGTTCAAAATTACTAGTTTAATGCAATACAAACAGAAACCAACAGATATCATAAGCGTGCAGCCAATAAAATACTTCATCAGTATCTGAATGATCAGACTATAACCAAGACGATAACCTGCTTAATCTGTCTTTGCTGATGAGGCCCTTGTGTCAAAATGTTTATCCATAAATGCACTACTAGTCCATTTGGATAAAAGTGCAAATGCATACAGTAAATATACATACGCAAATGCATACATTCAAAAACACACAAACCAAATCAAATACACAGCACAAGAAAACATGTCGTACTTCTCTTTCTTCTGGATGTCTCATCTGTTCAGAGGTCAGAATCAAAGGTCTCTCCATTAATGCACCCTGTGAAAACCCCAACATCAGCAGCAGTCAGACATGTCAGAAACATCTAATTACATTTTTAAGAGCAGGACAATCACATCAACCTTCATCTCCAGGACGGCATAACCGGCATCAGCGCTGGCAGACTCGCGTCGGTCATCCGGTCTGCCCTGCAGTCGAGGGTTGGAGCTCAGCGATGAGGACGATCGTACGCTATCCTTCTGTCTGTTCAGACTCTTGGCCCATCGCGCCATGTCTTTAGCTATCTGCAAAAATGAAAGATTTTCATCATCACATCACCTACAAAACCTTCATGAGCAGCCCTCTTCAGACAGGAATAGTTTTATACTGTATGTGGAGGTGTGATTACGTCAAAAATGACCAGAACTTCTCTATTTATTTAATCCCATCCACACTGACCATCTCAATGATTTGACTTTATCCAGACAGTACATGTTAGTACAGATTACATCATCGTTTACCTTTTACACAACAGGCTGTTCAAATAAATAACCCCGGATAACAGACATCCTGTGCAAAGTGATCTGCCGTGAGCGACATGTGTCGGGTCTACACATCTTTTAATTATCCTCTGTCCTGCAACTTCTCATTGTGTCTAAGACAGATGTTTGTAAGTCATAAAATGCTAAAAAATGATTTGACGTGACGATAAGTGGTTACATAAAGTAGCAACAAAAGTTTTAGAAACCAATCCTGGTCAGGACATTCATTTCACTCTCAGTCTGAGGCTTTATTCACACGAAGCCAGTGCATTCCCCTTTCCGATCATTTTTTTTCTTGTTCTAAAAAATAATCCGTAAACACAGCGTCGTCTCGAGAAATATCTGCGCACACACGAAACCACTGAAACCGACTGAAAGCGGTGTAGTATATATGCCAGACCAGTATGGGGCGCTGTAATTTTGCCACAGATATACACTATACACGGAGAAAAAGACTGAGCATGCGCATAACCTTGCGCGCTGTATACAAACCAAGAAGAAGTGATGGTGAACGCAACAACTTCAAGAGCAAGAGCGTAGTCTTTCTCCTGGTTGTCTTCCGCGGTGGATCTAAGAGCATGTGGCGTATGGTGTTGTCCATTATCGCTTGTTGCTCACCACAATTGCATAGAAGCAATAGATTTTGCTGTAATAAAGCTAGTAGGCCTAGTAGCTTCTGTAACACGAACACAATTATGTAGTCCGCCATTATTGTTGTTGCTGTTACGTGTGACGCTTCCGACACGTGATGTGACGACGTTTTCGCTTCACAAAATATATGGATTGGCTGTACACATGAAACCGCAAGGGTGTCGATTTCAGATTTATCCACTTTAGGACACGGTTTCAAAAAATAGCGGTTTGAGTCTCCCAAAACGCCGGATCCGTGTGGACGAAACGCCAATACGATAAAAATGTATACGTATACAGTGATACGTATCTCCGTGTGGACAGCCCCTGAGGTTGTACCTGCTGTGCTGTTTTATTCTTGGGCTTGTCCTTCTTATCTTTGCCATTGTTAGGTGTAGATAAGAGGTCAGAGGTCATCGGTCCATTTTCCGAGGTCTGTGATGCAGGAACATACGTGTGTCTTTCCCCATCCCAGTACATGTACTGCTGTGTTTGAGGATTATAGTAGTACTGAAAGAAAAACAAACAGGAAATATTATGTTTAACAAGAGTTGAACTGTGTATTTATGCTTAGTGCCTCTGGCATTGAGTCACAGCTGAATCTGAATAATGATAACAACGTAACAATATCCGCGAGTTTAAAGTATGAATTCATTGTATTATTTTGTGGTTATTTTCACAAAAAAAAATCCAAAATGTTTTAACCACAACTTGCACTAGCTGTGTAATGCGCCAGCATGATAAATGGGAACTTACCGCTCCAATATTTACAAGTGTGTAGAAAGAATAGCGTTCAGACGTTGTTGTTTGTGAAATTATACTTATTAAATGTCTTTGTATCAGTTTATCGTTTAAAATGGTCCGCAAGTGTGCGTTTCACATATGTGACCCTTGACCTTTCGACGTGAGTACATAACACATAAGGTTGCTCTGTTGAATCTAGGGATGCACCGAATATTCGGCCGGCCAAAAGACATTTATCACCGAAACAATACAGCTGAAATGTTGTGATGATGCAAACAGAAACCGCGACCTGCACGTGCTTGTCTGAAGCAACATGTATGCGGTGTGGATGTATTTAACCGCACATGGCACATGCGGTTGAATGTGTCCGGTCCAGACGTGGTCATCACAGTGAGTACGCCCTTCAAAGATCAGAACTCTTGATGTGTAAACTTAAGAGTCGTGCAAATGTGTCTCATACTGTAGTTCATTAACATACATTTGCCGAATATAGCAATGAAAAACAACGTAACGTTTTTATGCTGTGCTGTTTGGGATTCGCCCTCGTTCTCTGTGTGCGTGCGCGTTTAAGTGCCCTCAATAGTGCACACACGAGTGAGACGCAAACAAGCGAACATAAAATCTTTCTGTTATTGACAGGGCACATATAAACAAAATTATCTCCACAATATTCTTTTTCTAATAAAAACATTTGTTTATGTCTTAAGTGTATGTATAGATTACAGTCAGAAATCAGTCTCTGATTATTTGGTCTTAAAGAGACAGTAACCTCAATAAGTCTGTGTCATTAATGTTAATCAAACAACCCAAGACAAATAGAAAATCACTTCTGTAGCTCTAAAAAATAATAATATATTTAATTTATACAAAGACAGTGTTATGACTCATTTAATTTGATTTCTGTACCTAATGCTAATGTAATCTTAGCCCTTATTAATGTGCAACTTTGTTCTTTTTTATAAATGTTTGCAATTTCTTTATTTGTTATTAGATTTTTCCCACCCGCTTTTTGCTGATCTGAAAAATAATCCAATCCGTGCCTCAAAAACTGTAATGTGATCCGAACCGTGACTTTTGTGATCCGTCACACACCCCTAGTAAAGTTAGTACACAGTGATAGCCATAAGTGCAATTGTACTAATAATTGGCATAATAATTTATTTCGGTGTTTCGGTTTTTCGGCCTTGGTTTCCTATTTTTTGGTTTCAGCCAAGAATTTTCATTTCGGTGCATCCCTAGTTGAATCACACAGCTAGTGCAAGACAAGAAATTCTGGTTTAAAAGTACATAATATATTTATTTGTTTTAGTTACAATAAGGATGGTTTCTCTAGATAAGATCCTTATGTATTGGTTGGGATCGTTTAGAGACCTTTAAAGCTGCATTGAAACTGTAAACTGTTGAGGTCGACTAAAGTTCACTATATGGAGAAAAATCCTGAAATGTTTTCCTGAAAAAAATTAATTTCTTCTAAGACATAAACATCTTGGATGACATGGGGGTGAGTAAATTATCAGGATTTTTTTAATGAAAGTTTAATGAGTAATCCTTTAACTAGTACCTGTCTTATAGTGTGATGGCCGTTACCTGTGAGTTTGGGTCATAGTAGAGACCGGTGAAAGGGTCATAATAATATCCAGAGTTTTCATCATACTGATACGTGGACACATCGGGATCCGCTGAAGAAAGACATCACTACATGTATCGCATCATTCAGATATACAAACATCTTTATAGCCTATGCATTATACCAACAACAAATATTACTGTAAATTTAATAATGGACATTGTTAACAAAAAAAAAGGAAAACTAGTTGTCAGACTTACGGTATTGTTGACACTCCAGAGCGGTTCCAGGCGTGGCCGGCTGGTTCAGGGTTGCAGGCTGAGGTTTCCCTATGATCTCCACTGGGCCCTTTGAACACACACACAACTTATCCGTTATTAACTCAATCAAATTATATTAAGCCTTACAGTTCTGCATAATTAGGGGCGTGGCCACTTGAGTGACGGGTGAACTGCCACTGCTGTCACTAATGTCAAGCTAGAGGGCATGGTTTTAGCAACCAGCCACAGTTTTTTCAATGCCCCGCCTCTTTACCCATTTTCGGATATCTGTGAGTGATGCATATATTTCACGGACAATACGTCCATATTTTTTACAGTCTATGGTGATATGATATGTGCGTTGCCTCTTGACTTTGCCGTCATTTAGTTTTTTTTGTGCACTTGTGTACATCTGAATAATTAAACTCCCAGATGTGCACCACTGCTGATTCGACATGCAGCCACCTACTTTATTTTCTGCGTTGTCAAATAGAGAAAAATGTCCGGCTGTGTACCTAGATAATCATCTGATTACCTGACTGTGCTGTGAGGATGTTGCCATGGTGATGATCTGTGACTGAGATGATGGGACTGACAGTATTGAGGAGACTCGTGCAAATTCACTTTCTCTGGAGATCGACACAACTAGTGAGAAAACACACAACACTCAATCCAATATAACCAGAAGCATCAAAACGAGACCAAATGATTACTGATTATATGATAGATGAAATGATTGTTTATTAATATCAATTCCTGGTAGCTCAATGATACACATTTCAATACTGATATACATCCAATGCTATACATATGACCATGTTATTTGTGTGTGTGTGTCCATTATTCAATTGATCATTTATTCAATTTTTGTTAGTTTAAAATGTTGTGTTTTAGGTTTTTATCAATAATAATAATAATAATAATAATAATAATTTGTTACATTTATATAGCGCTAAATAATACCTCCTAGAGGCTTTTATCCAAAGCATCTTGGAATGTGGAAGCATTTAACATTGTGTCTGAGCAGCTAACAATGAGTGTAGGACACAAGGCTCTGTTTACAAGTATATAAACATATGTAGGCGAATATATTAAGATGTTAGAAAACCTTACAGAGTACCTCCAACTCCAAAATAAAAATAAATTCACCAATCACATGCTTTTACATCAGAAAGACATGAAATGACTCATCATACACATTTGAGACTCAAATAATCCACTTTATTATCGTGTAGGTGTGCTCACCTCTGTCAGGAGTTAATAATGATGTGTGACTGTTTGTAGAAGCAGCTTGTGTTTCTGCAATGACACTCTGTAAAGCCTCCTGATCGAATAAAGACCCTACTGCTGCCCCCTGCTGGTGCAAACTTAAATCACTGCTCTCAGATAAACCTGAGAGATGAGCGGTCTGTACAGAGACAAAACGACACACGTTACTCTTTATTAAAAGGTGAAACATGCCCAAACAAACACGTATCTTGTTAATGTGACATCACACTGACAAAGCCCCGCCCATAGTCAATGACCGACAGTCCTGCATTACCAAAGTTTACGCTCTCAGCGAGTTGTGTGCTGTCCGCCACATCTCAATGCTATTGTCTCGGACTGTACTCACAGGAATCAGATCTATTTTAACAGGGTCTCTTTCAGTAAGTGAGTGAGGAGTTGTAGCTCATTTGCATTTAAAGGTACAGACACAATTTTTTGCCTCAACCTTAATAAAGGCATTTTGGTCATGCTCTAATAAATAATCTGTGGGGAATTTTGAGACTTATATTTCATCTCTTAAAAACTGACATAATAGGTGTCCTTTAAAACATAACCAGATGTCCATTCACATGTACTACAAGAGGGACATTACGGTAAAATAACTGTGACAAATTGTCAGAAAAATGTCTTGCTGTTTTTTCATTTCCTCCATAGTATAGCTCTCTACCATAAACACTGCCCGTTTCAAACACAGCAACAGCAGACACAAGTGTACGTATATAAAGGTGTCCCATCCAGGATATAAAGGCAGATCTATTCTAGTTTTATAATGATCTTTAGAGGTGGTACCTGAGTGACGGCCCACTGTGCAGCAGCTATAGCTGTGCTGGCTACTGTCGCCACACTCACTCGATTCCCATCTGTCAGACAAACATCACTGATCAAGAGAGAGAGAGAGAGAGAAAGAGAGTGAGACACACACACGTATTTGGGGCTTTTCCATTGCATAGTACCCCACGGTTTGGGTCGGTTCAGCTTACTTTTGGGGGCTTAGGCACTGGGTACAGTACATACCAGATACTTTTTATTAGTATCACCTCGATTGAGGTTCCAAGCGATCTAAGCTGATACTAAAACGTGAGGTGAAATGACTATAGATCACTGATTGGTCTGAGAGAATTGTCACTACCAGCATCATTGCTAAATGCAAGATTAGCTTTACCTTTGTTTGTGTGCTGTCTCGAGCAACCTGTCATTTGTGCTTTATTGTATATTCCTAAACTCGCTTTTTGTGGTGAAAAACATCCACAGGCTGAGAATCAAGAACACCATACCAGTGTTTTCCTTGCAGTTTGTGGCGGCACATCCGCGATGCGCATGTCCACATGTATGCACTGCATTTTTGCTACTTAAATGAGGCTCAGAGGTGCGCGTCGACTGATGACACAGATGTTTATACAGAAACTGTCATGAGACAGCGGTAGTGATAAACATACATTTGTGGTGGCCTATAATCCCTCCCACTCTGAAGTTGTACTAAAATCACAGAGTCAAAGTAAGATGAGCTGACCCGTGGGGGGCTATGCAAAGGAAAAGCGCCATATCTACAGCAGGATTCACATCAACACTCTCTCACATGTGACTTTACTGCATGACCATGACAATAGTGTAATGCAGTGGTTCTCAGGCCATGTTTACATTACAGCATTTGCATTTTAAAACATTTAGAAGGCATTTTAAAATGAAAACAATACTTGTCTATTCTGGCATTTAAAAAAATTAACGGAAGGTTTCAAGTAAACGGTACTAAACACTTGCGTACTTGAAGCAAAAGTAACATTTTGCAAATGCAAACTTCTTTTAAACATAAGAGGTGATGCATAGCTTTAGCCTACAGTACATAAATGCTCATTGCTTTAATGAAGCGAGTTCCTCTTCAGCCATTTCATGATCATTCATTTGAAAATTATGTATGACCTACTCCATTTTCCCCATCTTATTGGCCTTAAATCCATTACAACGCCATATAAATGATTTTATGAACATTTGAAGTTACAGTCAGTCTTTCGTAATAAGATAATTAAAATTAAACATGAACAACATTAAAACAATATTCAAACATAACAATCCTCAAACATAAATATAAAACAGACAAGTCCTCTATTAGGATACATGTTAAAAACAATCTGATAGCGCTTATAATTGACCTATGGCTAAGCCACACCCCCTCCACTCACTCGGACAATATTCGGTTTCAGGCGCTATGGCAGCTGTCACAGTAGGAAACATTTCACAGGAGGCAATTGATGATTTTTGGAGAGAGAAAGACTATATATATATATATCATCTCGAAGTCACCAACATGGCCTTAACTATGCATTTGAGGGTTATATTAATAATTTTATTGTTGAGAAGGTCGATGAAAAGCTTCAGCATACGTTTCCAGGACAAGCCTTTTTACCATCTAGTTACCTCTCCGTTAGTTTGGTGCTACATTATTTACATGTATCATTCAGCACAACATTGCTATTACAAATAACATTTGTTATCTCGGTTATTTACAGATACGTTAATGAAGCTAAGTGACATGATGTACAACGCAGCTAGAAGCTAACGTTAACATTTTCTAATGTACGGTTAACGTTACGATAGAGATGTTAAAGATAACGTTCAAATACGTTGTTGACTTAGCTACTGATGTAGACATCCTTGTTTAATTTATTCATGTTTAGTTGGTGTTGTGAACTACCGCATAACTTAATCTGGATTATGCAGAAACTCATCTAGGTTAAACACTGCCTTTCGGGATACCTAGTGTTGGAGTTGCATGTACACCATGCACACCGTTTGACCATTTTAAACTTAAAATGACAAGAAAAACTTATAAAACGAGTGAAACTGACTAACTGCAATGCATTTCAATGGATGGGAAAGGAACGAAAGTCAGAGTGTATTGGGTTGCTATGCGCATTGTGATTGGCTCATCACGTTTGAGAGCGTGGCTTAGTCATAGGTCAATTGTTGGTTGCACTATTTACTGTTTTGGGCAAAACCGCAGTTGCAAACCTCCATTTTACTGAATAAAAGTTTGAGATTGTTTACGGCATTAATTTTTTTAAAGGGATGCACCCTACAAGAAAAAATGTGTGAACCACTGGTGTAATGTTTCAGAAACAGCATCAGAACAGCAGAATCTCTTACCGCTTGGATCCCTTGGCAAACTCCACAGAGATGAGCTTTCCATCGATAGAGAGAGGAGGCTGTAGGGACTGAAGGATCTGGAGCAGTTGAGAAGCTTCCTAAAATACAAAACACACATGCTTTTGTTAGCTGTTACTTATGTATTGTGGCTGCATTCCTTTGAAAACTAAACACATTCACAGGGATGTGAGCAGCAATTCTTTCTCAATCCATTACAAATAGTCAATGTTTTTATATCAAAATGCTTCACTCGCAGCTTTCCTGACTTGTTAAACTGAGTAAAACAGATGAAATGTTTTGATTGGTTAGACTTTCCAGAACACACTCTGCACATATACAACTTCATTTTGTACACAAAAGACTATGTTAACTATTTCCCAAGATATTAAGGCTTAAAAAAATGGCTGTGCAATGATTTAACATCCTCTCCAAACAAATTTATCATGGGATGTTTCTATATGGTTTTTGAACACCACATTGAAGGAAGCGAGAATTTTATATGATTTATTGTTCTTACCACAATAGTAGTGAGCTGTAGGAAAGCAAATCCTCGGTTGAGCTGCGTCTGTTTATCTTTGATAAGCCGCACGTTTGAGGGTGACAGAGTGGCAAATGGAGCCAGGGCAGATAAAATGGTTTCCAGTGTGGTGTGAGGTCCAAGGTTCCTCAGAATCAGAGCTGAAAGAGACACATGTGATATAGGGGGTGGCATGCCAAAGATTAAGGCTATGTTTACATGAGAACAACTTAGTAAGAAATGGAAAAGTTTTTCCCATTGCGTTTTTCCCCTTGCATAAAACACGGTTTCTGAACTCAAGTGCGCACCCATCACTTCTGTTCATTTTCTGTTTGCCTCTGCAAACTGGTATCATGTATTGTGTGTAACTCTGT
This sequence comes from Misgurnus mizolepis, assembly GCA_025389145.1. Classification (NCBI taxonomy): domain Eukaryota; kingdom Metazoa; phylum Chordata; class Actinopteri; order Cypriniformes; family Cobitidae; genus Misgurnus; species Misgurnus mizolepis. The sequence continues at coordinate 14,379,500 of JAIFKI010000022.1, read as the reverse complement.
GTATACTGTACCATATTGTAGTTTGTACATTGGAACTGTATATTGTGTATTTACTATGTTCAGTGCATTTATTGTTGTAACTTCTTAAACTGCACTGCCCCCAGGACTATGCACACAAGACTTTCACTTCAAGACTTTCAAAAGACTTTGCATTGATCCTTCAGCAGGATCAATGCACGCAAAGCTCCGGGTCCGGACAACATCCCTGGGCGTGTACTAAAAGACTGTGCAGCAGAACTCACTGTTGTCCTCACAGACATTTTCAACATCTCACTGAGTCAGGCTGTTGTTCCCACATGTTTCAAAACTTCCACCATCATTCTAGTTCCGAAGAAGCCATCTCCATCCTGCTTCAATGACTACAGTCCTGTTGCACTTACCCCCATCCTCATGAAGTGCTTTGAACAGATAGTCATGCATCACATCAAGTCTGCCCCCCCCCCCCCCCCCGAAACCGTTCCAGTTTGCATATCGGTCCAACTGGTCGACCAATGATGCCATCTCCACTACCCTGGACAAAAAGGACTCATATGTCAGAATGCTGTTCATAGACTTCAGTTCAGCATTCAACACAATCATCCCTCAACAACTAATTTACAAACTGATCCAGCTGGGGCTCAACACTTCGCTGTGCAACTGGCTGTTGGACTTTCTTACTCGAAGACCTCAGGCAGTACGGTTCGGCAGCCACACATTCAGCACCATCACACTGAACACTGGGGCCCCCCAAGGATGTGTGCTGAGCCCCCTCCTCTTCACTCTGCTGACCCATGACTGCACACCATCACACAACTCCAACCTTTTTATTAAGTTTGCAGATGACACCACTGTGGTGGGTCTCATTAGCAACAAAGATGAGACAAACTACAGGAGTGAGGTGAGTCGCCTGGCAAGTGGTGCAGTGACAACAATCTCTCTCTGAACGTGGAGAAGACAAAGGAGATTGTTGTAGACTTCAGGAGAGCACACACTCAGCACGTTCAACGGTGCGACTGTGGAGAGAGTGAGCAGCACCAAGTTCCTGGGTGTGCACATCACAGAGGACCTCTCCTGGACTGAAAACACCACAGCACTGGCCAAGAAATCACAACAGCATCTCTACTTCCTCCGCAAAATGAGGAGAGCCAAAGCCCCGGCCCCCATCATGTACACCTTCTACAGAGGCACCATCGAGAGCATAATGACGAGCTGCATCACTGTGTGGTATGGCGCCTGCAACGCATCCTGCCGAAAGACTCTGCAACGCATACTGAGAGCAGCTGAGAAGATCATTGGTGTCTCTCTCCCCTCCCTCCAGGACATTTATGGAACACGTCTCACCCGCAAAGCCATCTGCATCACAGGTGATCCCACTCACCCATCACACAGCTTCTTCAGTCTGCTACCATCAGGGAGGAGACTGCGGTGTCTCCAGGCCAGGACCAGCAGACTGAAGGACCCTCCCGAACTTGCCCCCCCCTCTTCTGCTCCAGGCACCACTGAACTTTGAACCCCTCCCCCACACAAATTATATGATGGCATGCACTAGTCACTTTGTGCAGCATTGGTCTGCTCACTACCTCGTTCAGCATGGAACTGACGTCATTCCACTACCTCATCAGTCAGTTAAGTAAAATAACTGCTATTGAGCCCTTTGTCACTTTAATCAGACTTAAGATATTTTTAATAAGGGATTTGTTTTGCACTAAATATCTTTATCTGCACTGTTGTTCACTTTATTGATTTGCACTATACCTGTCATTTGCCTTGCGCTGCTTTATTGAACTCTATTTTTAGTTTTATTATATACCTTTTTTATTTCTTTACATTCCCTTATTGTATAGTTGTATCTACATTTTATATTTATATTTGTTCTAGATTTTTAGGCTTTAATATAAATGTTATCTGTAAGCACCGGGATCTGAGAGTAACACAATTTGCGATTCTCTGTATGTATGTACTCTATATGTTGGAAGAATTGACAATAAAGCATACTTGACTTGACTTTACTCCCTGTACGCCTGTGTCAAGGATGTGAGAATAAAGTGATTTGATTTGTGCATGTAGGACTCACTGTCATTAGCCACCTCAACAACCTGAGACGAGGACGTCATGTTGAGAATTGGCGCTGCAGTCTGGAATATGGCAGGGAGGGGCAGTAAACCTTGAGCGGAGTCCTTTAACTGCCCCAGGGGTAAACTCTGTGGCACCAGGGGCAATCTGAGCTCTGCCTCTGAAAATACAACATGAGGAAGTATTTACGATAATATTCATGTTTTAACCATTTAAATTACCATTACTAAAGTGATTATTGACAAAATGCGATAAAAACTCAATTCATACCTGATTTTGGTACTCCACATTTGAAACATTTCTCTCGTCGTTTAAAGTTCTGTACTCCACACTGACAAAAACAACACATTTCTTTTAAAAGTCTCATATTTCTATAGATATAAATGGATATACCATTTCAATTTAGGAATCTGTTGATACACACCAAACAAGCTTTAGCATAAAGAAAAGCAATAGTATTAGTATTGTGGTACCAATCATTATATTAATGTTCGCATTGATGGCGTTTTTTTTGTAGGCAAATCCCAGAAGTGAGTTAGAATTTTAGCACTGTTAGTTCCATCGTCCTATAGTAAATGGGTTTTTTGAATTGAGTTTTGAATTTGGTTAAACTTCTTAAATAAGATCTTTGGTTAACATAACCTCACAAACTTTTGCTTTGGCCTACAAAAATATGTCATACCTGCGGCACTCTTATAAGACAGAAGTTACCTTATTGCACAGCCAGTCTTCATTAGCACGAGGCTTTGGGTCACTGTAGTGCATAGAAACTCGCTGTCCCATTATAGTGAGCACTCTCTAAAAATAAGACACACAGCAAGAGAAGGAAAAAAGAAATAAAAGAGTAAATGTCATATTCAAGGTGATCTCGCCACATTTGAGACCTCACACAAGAAGGGAGAAAAGAAGAGCAAGGGGACGACTGGATAAAAGAGAGAGGAGGCAGATATCACCATCGATTTGAGAGGACTGGGAATGAAGCTCTGATCAGCACATGAGAGGACCCTTAACCTCCCCCATTCAGGGGAACCAAAAAGAAAAAAATAACCCTGCTCACTTCTTCCCATCGTATATAGCACACCCATCAGAAACTCCACAAAACAGAAGTAATATTTTATATAATGATGACAGAACGCTGAATGTTAAAGCTTAAACAAAACCACAAACACTACAGGATATCAACATTTAGAAGCTCATGGTGACAAAATAAATTCAACAGATATCCTGGATTTTGAGCAGTTCACTGGACTGATAAATAAATGTGTCAAATTCTACTTTTTGCTGTATGTCATCTTCACAAAACCCCTTAAGAAATGAGCCATGATGATCTTTAGTGTCCTACTTACACCTCGGACGTCCATCGCACAGAAACACGGCAAAAAGCAGACATAAATATGCAAAGAATCTGTTGAGAACTGACTGAAGCTGCAATGTGATTGACTGGCAATTTCTAAGATCTAAGTCCACAGGTCTCCAGTCTGACTAAGGTACAATGGCATTGTTTAGGTTCTAGATTTTTTGTGAAATATCCTTAGTTTGCAAGGTTTGCATCATAAAGAGATTTCCAAATTATATCTGTCAATATTCTGCTTTGGATCATAAAGAAATTGTGGTAACAAAGTCTAAATATAATTTCCAACTGTACCATCATGTGAACATAAAAATGTTTCCACCTCTGTCATTCATCACATCCTCCTTTTGACACTCAAGACTATGGGTCTCTGGAACGGCGCTACTATGGTTTAAGTCGTACCTCTCAGGCAGGTCATTCAGAGTATCCTGGAGTGGTAACGTTTCTTAAACCCCAATACCGGGATACCGCAAGGCTCAGTGCTTGGACCACTGCTCTTTTCTATGTACATGACATCCCTGGGTTCTGTACTTCGGAAACATGGATTTTTCTACCACTGCTTTAATGAGCAGAAGAGGGCGCACGTCACTTCTCTTTTTGTCAGGTTACACTGGCTTCCTATAGTAGCTCACATCAAATCCCTGCTCCTGGTCTTTAAAACCCCCACTGGGTCAGCACCACCTTGCCTTCACTCACTTACATACAGACTTATGAACCCTCTAGATCCCTTCGCTATGCCAACAAACAACGGCTTGTGGTGCCATTGCAAAAAGAACTAAAAATTCTACTTAAATTCACACATCTGTGGAATGATCTGCCGGTTGCAACAAGATCTGCTGACTTTAAGAGTCAGCTAAAAACCCATCTCTTCTTTCCACACCTTACTTACTAACCCAGAGTTTGATATCTTTTTCTATCTTTATCTTTACTCCTTAAAAAAAAATTACCCTTGGCTATATATACGGTGTTAGACTTGACTTGATGAGACTAGTTCTAGTGCACTTATGTTTTGCTGTTCTTGTGATGTTCTAATTGCTCCTATTTTTTCCTATTAAGTCGCTTTGGATAAAAGCATTTGCTAAATGACTAAATAAGTGTTAACATTAGTTAATGCACAATGGACTAACATGGAAAAACTGTTTAGTTCAGCACATTAACTAAGATTAATTAACTGAAAAACAATGTTGTTTAACATTAGTTAATGCATATACTGATGTTAACAAAGACAACCTTATTGTAAAGTGTTACCAAAGACTTTATAAAGAACGTCAATAAAATGCTAATAATTGCCATAACTTATCACCCATGTACAGTACTTAACTTTGGGTTTACTCACAATCAACCCTTTAAAAGATGATTTTGAATAAACGCATAATTATACAAGTACCTAATGCCTCAACTAACTTGTTAGAGGAAGAATGAAAAAATCCAATACCCTATAAAAAACTTCACGCATTTTGACATATTGCAAAACCATGTGGACTCAACCAAAAGCATCACAGAATATTGCGCAGGCAAGAGACACAGTCAAATATTAACAGAGACAACTATTAGCACAGTCAACTGCCTGTGCTGAACTAATTTATTTAAAAGAAGCGAAATCTGGTGAAATTCATAAGGAATCCAGCCGTAAAATGCATGTGTTTATACATACATCCACATACATATGTAGACTGGTTGTGTTTATGTGTGTGTGAAGTGACCCTGGTTGGTCTCCATCCAGCGGGTGGCCTCCTGCAACTGATTAAACTCGACGAAGGCGAATCCTCTGCTCTGACCTGGAGACACAGCCGTCGCCGGGCCACAATGACAGAACAACAACAACGTAGTGAGGGGTTAGTGTTTTCATATCGAGAGAGAGAGAGAGAGAGAGAGAAAGAAAGAGGGAGGAGAGAGAGAGAGAGAAGAGAGAGAGAGAGAGAGAGAGAGAGAGAGAGAGAGAGAGAGGAGAGAGAGAGAGAGAGAGAGAGAGAGAGAGAGAGAGAGAGAGAGAGAGAGAGAGAGAGAGAGAGAGAGAGAGAGAGAGAGAGAGAGAGAGAGAGATGAGAGAGAGAGAGAGGAGAGAGAGAGAGAGAGAGAGGAGAGAGAGAGAGAGAGAGAGAGGAGAGAGAGAGAGAGAGAGAGAGAGAGAGAGAGAGAGAGAGAGAGAGAGATAGAGAGGTTGAGAGAGGAATACACTGCTGTTCCTGTGCCATTTACACCAGTCAGTTAAACATTTGATGCATAGCAAAAGTGATTTATAGTGAAATTAATAATGTTGGACAAACACATCAAACAAATGTTTGAGCACTAATAATACATTTCTTTTAAAATAGATAATTACTTAGAACACAACATATAAAATGCAAAGCTATGATGCTATTTAATATCTATTTACAAGTTTCTTCTTTGAAATCACACAAAATTGTATAACACATGTGGACAATGCCAGATGAGATTATATTTCACAAACTGCCCAAATAGGATAAAACAGGCATTCCAAGCAGGTTCCTACTGGTGACAAAATATATTTCATTTATGAAGACATTAGCTTTGAAGCAACACTATTTTTATATAAATGGCCAGATTTGCTAAACAGGACAAATAAGCATGAAAGGGAAATCTCCTACAAATGCATCCAATAAGTTTCAGTCGCAAAAACAACAGTGTCCACAATAGAGTTGCAAAGGGGCAGAAATTTCCAGAAACTTTCTTTGAAAACTTAATTTGGGGAATTGTGGAAATATTCCAATTGGAAACTTAAAAGGAATTTATGGGAATTATTTGGAAATTTATATAAACTCTATCATCATATACAAACATAAATAAACATTTTGTTTGGTCATAAGCAGACATGCATGCAAGGTAATACAAATTTTGAAGAATCCTTTTGCTCATCAAGCCGTGGATTTATTTGATTAAATAAATGATGAGCATAAGAGACTTTTTTAAAACATTAAAAAAGCAATGTGCCAAAACTTCTGGGTGGTACAGTAATTCTATATGAGCACAGAAAACTGGCTAGCAGAATCAAAAGGGAATAAAGCTTAAGCTAGCTACATGATAGCCTGGTCCAACCAGACTCTCGTACATTTATTTCATATGTACAGTAGGGTGCCAGATTCAGAAAATTTCACGATTCGATCCGATTCCGATTTTTAGGCTCAAGATTCGATTCAAAATCGATTTTCGATTCAAAAACGATTCTTGATTTTAAAAACGATTCACAGTATGTAAATGTAGTTTACTTCTTCCTATGTGACTGATTGTAGGAGATATACAATTTAAAGAAAAGAAACACAACAAATTAAATGTAGTTTGATATTACTTTATGTCTTTATGCAAAAATAAAAACTGATATGAAGCAATTAGATGACCCCTTTTATCAAATTCTATTAAATACAATAATATAGTATATGAATGATAGACAGTGCAGGTCTATAGATTAAAAATGTGACTGGTGTTATAATGGTTATTATGTCTATTAGATAGAGCAGACGCAAGGAAAGTGCCTCTCTATTTCTCTCTTGCCAATTAAAAAAAGCTAAATCCACTCATTATTTCAGATTCAAAAGTCTACTTGCTGTCCCAGTGACAGGGGACTTTACATTACAGCTTTGCGTTTTGTAAATCTTGAGTCAGCTTGAGCTTTGCTCGTTCAGTGCAATAGATTTTGGAAAAAGATATGGTTTATTAATAATGTTAGAAAATAGCCCGTTTTTATCGCCATAGAAACCGCACGCTGAAACTGCACGCGAGCTTTAGCACGGTAGCGCTCACGGTCATTCTCCGATCGACTCGGGTTTTACTCACTAATCAGACTCGGGACCCGAAGTAATTTAACTTTGACTGACCCGGGACCTGACTGACCATTTCAAATACAAACCCGGAACCATACGGTCCGCGGGTGCTCCGTGAAGTTCTCTAATGGTAAAACTCTGCTCAAGATCAGAAACATGAAGGATACAATGTGACACGAGCTTGTTCGCGTCGCATCCCAATTCATTGCGAAACAGAGAGCACGTGAACGGACACCGAGCTCATCATGTATACTCATCATATCACTTGTTAATATAACTAGGCACAGCACCCAAGTAAAGTCAATGTGTGGGAAACACTGTGACAAGAGTGTGCAGGCGTCAGAGTGAATACGACGCAGCGTCATCTATGGGAATACTGAGATAAACTCATTTCAGGACAATAGTAAAACGGCATTACAAAAAAATGTATGAATCGATTTTTGGAATTCTATGAATCGATTCAGAATCGGCAAACCTTGAATCGCGATTCAAATGTGAATCGATTTTTTGCACACCCCTAATGTACAGAGAGTCTGGCCACTCTCCATTGCAAAGCGTTACTTCCGTTAAAGGAATAGTCTACCCTTTTCCCATATTAAACTATGTTATTACCTCAACCTAGACGAATTAATACATACCTATCTTTTTTCAATGCGTGCACTGTACAGCACTTTGTGAATGTGTTAGCATTTAGCCTAGCCCCATTCATTCCTATGGTACCAAAAAATTGTTTTATTTTGTGGCACCATACTTAGTAGTATAACTCCTCATGTAACAGTCTTTAAATAGGGAAAACACAGAAGGGTTTGGTGGCTTCCCTGTTTGGTACCATAGGAATGAATGGGGCTAAGCTAAATGCTAACACATTCACAATGCGCTGTACAGTTTACACATTGAAAAAAGATAGATATGTATTAATTTGTCTAAGTTGAGGTAATAACATAGTTTAATATGGCAAAAGGGTAGACTATTCCTTTAAGGAGGGTCCTCTGTTGAAGTTTAAAACTATTGTTTCACTCTGAATCTGCCATAACCAATCGCTAACGTTTGGTCGTGACGTATGTCATGCGGCGAAATGGGCCGGAAAAAACAAGTCCGAATGATCAGACCAACAAAACTTAGCAAACATTGTTCTTGCTCATGCTTTAACTTCTGTATATTCGGCAGTTTTGCAACAACGAACCGAATAGCTTTTCTCATGTCTTTCTTCGCTGCCATTACTGAACTACAACTCAAACTGACGCACGACCTCAACGTCATCGTTCTTAGCCACCCCTCTCTGTTCGCTGATTGGACCTGCAGATTTTTGCAGGAGAAAACAAAACTCTACACAGCAGTCCCAGACATAGTACTGAAGAGAAATGAAAATTAAGCGGAAGCACGTAGGAGGGCGGAGCCAGGCTACCTATATGATAGCTAGTCTCATACATTTCAATAAAATATTGCTAGCTTACAATGTATGTTATGGAAGAATGCCTCAATGGCCCTTCAGTAAGCAGTGTGTTATGTGCATGTGACTGAGGAATGTGCAGAGTAAAAAATTTTATGAAATTGCATTAAAGGGGCTATATGTAGTTTTCAGCGGCCTCTAGTGGTGATGTTTCAGATTGCAACCAATACGTTTACAAGCGCGTGCTCGAACTCATGAGCGACGGCCAGACTGAGATGCAACACATCGGAGAAAGCACCACACAACATGCTGGACACTCAGGTAAACTTCCACTGCAACGTTAAGTTGACTGCAATTAGCCTATGTAATGTGGTGTTACATGTCACACTGTATAATCTTAGTTTCCATCAATGTCAGAATGTATGAGTTTAACTCTTTCACCGCCAGCGTTTTAAAAAAAAGTTGCCAGCCAGCGCCAGCGTTTTTCATGATTTTCACCAAAGTTTAATGCCTTCCAGAAAATGTTCTTCTTTAAATATATAAACATACAATATACCAAATGAAAGAACAGACCCTCTGCTTTCAAACAAAAAAAACCGTTTCATCCTACCTTTAGTGGTTCTTTTGCAATCAGCTTTGAATATGGGTAGGTTTTTGCAAAAACACCATATTTTGAGCATAAAGCAATGATAATTCCATTTTTATGACGGACTTTTCATAGAGATCCCATTCAGAGCGATCTTTAAAACAGACACGGACATGCAGCAGCTTGCCATAGGGCAATACTTCCGGTTTTAAAAAGTTGCGGAAGGGCGCCACCTGGTGGATAATAGCGGTATTGCGGAAAGACGGAAAATCTCGTCATTGGCGGGGAAGCGTTTTCTCTTAATTGACGAGATATCTCGTCAATGGCGGGGAAAGAGTTAAAGACTTTTAAAAATCGGACGCACGCAAACAAACTCGTCCGCAGTTTTACATCATCGATCAACGACGCTGGGCGAACACACGCTAAAGCGAAGGCTAGGAAACCGAAACATCATCTAAAAAATGTGATCATCTAATTTGTTCTTCACAATATGTGGAGTTTGTGTTGGAGTCTGTGTTGTGCTGGGAGCAGGTCATTTCTTAATGTTATCAGACATGTTGCAGTGTCGTCGCTGTTGAGTGAGAAAATCAGTAGACGAGGTGTGAGGCTCGGGAAGTGCGCGCATGCAGGTGACGTCACTGGATTTCGACACCAAATCCGACCCAGTACTTTCACATAAAAATAGCAAAACCCACAAAGTGGTCATTTTAATGTGAGATTACAACCCCTTCACACACAGGCAATTGAAAAGGGATTAGTTTAAGTAGAAACACTACGTACAGCTCCTTTAAATCTTGTTGTTTTAAAGAAAATTATGCTGCAGGTTTTTTTTACTACATTGAAGTTCCTGGTTATAGGCAATTTTTTTCAAATTCCCAGTTTATTTCCTTTTAATTCCTGTTAGTTCCAATATATTCCCATTAATTCCCATGAAAAGTTTTCAGCCTTCCAAAAATTTGGCCACATATTTTCAGCAAAAATTCATTGCGTGTAGGGCTGGGGGCAATATGGCCGAAAAAATTATCAAGAAAATGTTTTCCATATCAGTCGATATCGATAATTATCATAAATAACAAATCTTTATTCCTGTCAAATGTAAAAGGCATTTACTGTACATTTTTGCTCCAGAATGAAAATTGTAAAAACCAGACAGTTAATAATAGTTTAAAACTACTTTTTATTCAGATCGTATAACATTACGCACAGTGCGTAAACAGTACCGTTCACTTATCAAACTGTCGTTATCGTCTTAAAATTATCGCCCCAGCACTAATTGCGTGTCTTTAGTAAATCCTGACAGTAATCCTGCAAAATATGGTTTGCACTTGTGCAAGCTGTTAGTAAATCTGGCCACAAATGTATGAATCCTGTAACTGATCTTTTACATGCAACTTGGTTTTTCAAAAACTTTTCATATGCCATGGCGTCTTTTAATACTACTTCCCAAACTACAATAATCTCTTTTACCCATAATTCCTTCAATCGTACAGGGTGGATAAAATAAAGGAAACACCAGATAATATTATTATTATCAGGATATTTCAGCACTCCTGCAGAAAATCCTGACAAACATATTTACATTGAGTAATTGACCTGGCCATGCAGGTATTTGACTTGATATAACAATGCGTTACAGGCATCAGACACAACCATTCCAATGATACGGCTGCATAAACATTCAGCATCATCCACAATACTGAACAACTGCCAAAACACTGTAGTCTTTATAGTGGGGCTTTTGGTCCGGAGAATAATCTAAAACTATCATTTGACCATTTTCAATATCTTTGAGGCAGTAACTGTCAACTATTGTCCTTTTTGGGTAGCCATGAAAAGCTTTATTAGCAGGTTCAGGTTTGTTTGATTGGGGTTGGAGGTGAACTCTGCAGGAAAGTAGATCTCTAGGAACAGGGTTGGTGACCCTTAACTCATCAATTACCCTAATGCAGGGGTGCCCAACCTGTTCCTGGAGGGCTACCGTCCTGCAGATTTTAGCTCCAACCCCAATCAAACACAGCTGAAGCAGCAAATCAATGTGTTCAGGGTTGCTTGATAATTACAGACAGGTGTGTTGGAGCTGGGTTGGATCTGAAGTCTGCAGGACGGTAGCCCTACAGGAGCAAGGTTGGGCACCCCTGCCCTAATGTGACTTGCAAAAAGCAGACCATTTCACATATTGTTTACCTTATTTTGTCCACCCATTTTGCTGGGATACAAATGGCCAAAACCTTTTCACATTTATCAAAAGAAGCTACAGTACATCTGTAAAGAAAAGTGGTCACAAAAATAGATCACATGTTGATTTACCATACTGATCTTCCTAATATAATATACTTACACATCTTGCACATATTTCAGGACATGAACGATTAAAGTGACATGAGAGAGAATGCCTGGGAGGACACGAAGGTGAGGCAAGATGCAGCATTTGTGCTTGCATGCCTGTGTTATGCATTTGTATGTATGAGGCTGTTTAATACCTTAACTCTTTCCCCGTCAATTAAGTAAAAAATGCTTCCCTGCCAATGACAAGTATTTCTGGCTTTCCGCAATACCGCTATTATCCACCAGGGGCTCTTCCGCAACTTATAAAACCTGAAAGTATCACCCTAGGGCAAATAGCTGTATGTCCATGAATGTTTTGAGGATCGCTCTGCATCTGATCTCTATCAAAAGTCCTTCACAAAAACAGAATTATCTCAGCTTTTTGCTCAAAATTTGGGGCCCTATCTTGCACCCAGCGCAATTGACTTTGTCAGTGACGCATGTATCATTCGTATTTTGCATCGGCACACAGCGGGTTTTTCCCTCCACAAACGCACGTCGGCAAACTAGGGAATGAACTTGCGCTCTCTGGGCGGTTCAGCGCAAAAAAAGGAGGCGTGTTCCGACGCAAACCATCCCTGATGCTATTTTCCAGTTTCAAAAAACAATTGCGCCACTGACCAAAAAAAACTAGTCTAAAGTCAGTGGCGCGTTGCGCGTGGTTCATTATGCTATTTTAAGGGCGCATGCTTGACCATAATGTAAAGCGTGCACACGCGCACACACTTTGATTATCTAATCTACACAGGTGCAACAGTTATTTTTTGCAAATCATAAATTGTTACAATAAAAAATATTAACACATGAGATAAGGGGAATCATAGTGGTGAGCATTGTGGTGATAGTTTTTATTTATTGTGTGGCGGCGTTAAAAAATTCTCATGCAAATAACGATTAAAATATTTTCATAAGTTTGTTGTGTGGCTGTATTATGTTATTTTATGTAAATAATAATTAAAATGTTTTCATAAGAAACCTTAATGTATGTGAACTGGATTTGTACGTTTACTTTGGGGTTGGACTGCTTGCGTTTCTTGGGTCCGATCTAAAAGCCCCCAAACCCTTTCAGCGGTGAGGGTGGACGCAGCGATGTCCTCTGCTGGCGTCTGTATAGAGGCAGATCCACCTCCCGTTACACGGCGTGCCCGATTTATGCTGGCAAGCTTGGGATTCCCCCGTCTCCTGACATCATTGTAGCACTTGGCGCAACGTCCTGGGGATGCCAGCTGAAGAGACAATTGTGGCTATTTCCTACCACGCCTGTTTGACTGACGCTAATTTGGGCGGGTTTCTCCCATCCCCATACAAAACAACTTCTCTGTCTTTGACTGCTCTTACAAGAACGTCGGTCTCCTCGGCTGTGAACCGCTCATGGTGTGCGTCTGGTAAATCCGTCATAATAATAACAACCCGCCATGAAACTTGCGCCCTTGCGTTTAAAGGGAATGTTGGAAAGCGTTCTGATTGGTTTATTTGAGGTTACGCTTAAACCACACCTATGAATAATGAACCTACTTCAGACCAACCCCTTACTGATTTGCGCCTGGCACAAGAGTTATTTCTCCCGCCGGGAAAATAGCAACAGCGCCCAAGATCCGCCCACAAAGTCACTTGCGTTTTGCGCTTCACACTTGCGTTTCAGATCGTTAAAATAGGGCCCTTGGTGTTTTTGAAGAAACCTACCCATATTTGAGGGGTGATAAAAAGAGAACTAATGAAGGTAGGATGAAATGTTTTTTTTTGGTTGTTGTTTGAAAGCAGAGGGTCTGTTCAATCATTTGATATATTGTATGTTTATATATTTGAAGAAGAACATTTTCTGGAATGCATTAAACTTTTGTGAAAATAATGAAAAATGCTGGCGCTGGCTGGCAACTTTTTAAAAAACGCTGGCGGGGAAAGAGTTAATACCTGGTATTAAGATGTGTTTTGGTCGATCGAATCATAAGTAAATGAGAGAGATTTACATTTAGACATGGGGCCGGGTACACCAGCTGGGCGTAAACCCGGTCGTAAGACTAGTGAAATGCAATTTACATTCAACGTAGAATGTACACTTGTTGCACCACCTTGGTATAAACTTACGTCTAATCAAGGTTAGGCTTCAGTATAAAGTGTTGACTTGTTCTATGGCAAAAATAGAACTAATAAAATTTGACGAGACATTGGCACCAGTGGGAGACCGCACCAATAAATTCTTAAATAGCATAAAATACCTAAATATTTATAAAGATGACACATTAGAGAACTTATTAAAAGCTTTCATTTCATTTAGTTTTTATCCAGAACTGTTCAAATTTATCTGCATATTATTATCTTTTGTGCAAAGGTAAAGGCTATAGTTTAGTTAATGTGCAGGTTTATGTTTGATGGGTCTGCACATGACACACACATCTTGAGGGAGAGCGCATTGGTAAACGTGTGAGAGAAGGGAAAGCTCTCTATTGTTATCAATTAGCTTGCTGCAGTAAATGTAATGTATGTGTATAACCATATAACATGAATGGTGTCTCAACTATCACTGCGATTAAACGCATACAGGGGGACGCATATAGTCTCCACTGAGCTTAGTTACCCCTGGTTGTAGTTGCAGATGGTGCAACTTGCCCCTGGTATAATCCATCTCTTTTGTCCACTTCAGTCCTGATTACTGAGAGGGAGGTCTGTGGTCTGTCTTTCATTACAACGCTAGCGGGAGAAATGATGAGTTTAAAATGTCGCAAACTAATATTATGTCTCTCCGTTGTAGTAAACATGCTGCACAGAGTTTTGTACATGTATATGTAAGAGCTTTCACTGATATTTCAGAGAAATTGATGAATAAGATTAAACAACTGTCACACGCTCACAAAATGAAAGAGGCGGGAACAGCCGCATCAGTTTTATTAATGAAAGCCTAAAGATTGCGCTGAACACAATGGGTTTGCACCAAAAATCATGTCTTATATTAAAACATTGTGCTCGGTACATTACACATTAGATCAAAGGTGGAGATAGGCGGTCTTTTCAAATGCGTTTTCGACTACTGCTGAATGTGGTCGAAAGTGGACGAGCACAAAACGTTTCACGTATTTACCATACACTTGTGATCCGATCAACCAAATCTTAATTCCCGATGAAAACAGCCTTTACGATGTATCATGTGACTTTTTATGTGCAAGTAGTCTTGTTAAAGATGACAGCTGGTTAAAGAAAATGGCGAAAAACTGGAACTGGAAAAAAACAAAAGCAATTTTTTTAAGGTTTCATATCGCCTGTACTAAACAGTCCCTTTGCTCATCTACAATGTAAAGTGAGAAAGAAGAGATGATTTGTCTTGAGGTAAAACACTGAATAAAGCAAAAGCAGGGGGCGAGTTCAGCGTTGTTATGGAGGGCAGTGGGAGAGAGAGACTTTTTTGGGTCCCCTTTTGTTTTGTAAGGGGACCATTTGCAGCACGCTCACCTGAAGACTTGTTCCTCATGAGACGAACCTCTCTGGGCTGGATCCCTGTTCCTGGAGCTGACCCCGAATCTACAGAATGATAACAAGATGCTCAAATTCATTAAACCATGCAACACAATATCAAAGATAATGTTTGTGAATAAAAGTTATGCAAACCTTTGCTAATTAAAAGGGTCATGAACGTTTTATTATTATGGTCACTGAGGTTTACTCACTTTGTGCCCAAAAACATACTAAATTAGGTATATTTTTCTGACTGAAACTGACCACCATAGTCTAATTAATGAATTGACAAACCTAAGGTGATTATTTTTGATAAATATTCGCTTATTTTGTGCATGTAATGCACTCAAGGACGTTTATAAGATGTCATAAAACAGTTCCTCCAGTTTTACAGTCCCTCTAGTTTTTCGCAATTCTGCGATCGTGGAACCCAGCTCATAATCAACAAGTCACATTTTTTTGCGATCCTGCATAATTTCTAATTTCATTGCAAAATAATTTCAAAAATTAATAATATCTAAAAAAATCAATAATAATCATCTAATATTCTGTTATGAAAAAGGGTAAACAACTTTTAGCTTTATTTTACAAAACGCACATGCTCATGTCATTCTAGCACGCACCATTTACATTTATTCATTAAGCAGATGCTTTTGTCCAAAACGACTTATAATTGAGGTAACAATAGAAGCAAGCACCCCCCTATATAGGCTAATAGCCTTGCATCACATAGTTAATCTCATGACCACACAATTCAGTGTCTTGCAAGGGACAATCCCGTAATTAATAGAACATTCCGTTATGCAACAGCAACATTCATTTCATTCCGTAACCTACGAAACCCATTTGCTGCAAACTCACAAATCTCACTGTAATGAGAATTTATCATTTATATATTTTACATTTATCAGTTTTCAGACAGATCGTGAACACTATTAAACACGCACAGGACTGTTTAAAACAAGCAGTCAATCTGCGCAGGGTTTCCCGGCAAACTTTTCAGTTCGGGTGGCCCGCCTAAGCTTGGAAACCCTACCGCCTTAAATAGGTCGTTTAAAAAAAAAAAAAAAAACTTTCACTGCAAAAATGCCCTCAAGTGCATCTCGGAGAATAGCGCGGACCCCCTTCACTACGCAAGCGGGCGGGAGATAAAGACGTGGCCCGTCGTGTCTGGAGGATAGCCAGTTCATAAAACACGTGTCCGTGAGAACTGTAAGTGAACTTATGTTTTGGGTTAATTTAAGCCTGTTATTGTATTAGTCTATAGTTCTTGCAATTTTACAGTAAGTTAGCTGGGGATTTTGTTGTTTGAGCAACCTGCTAGCTAGGTTTCACGTGCCTGTTCATTATATAAAATTGTTGAGCGCTCTTGCTCATGTTATTTATGTGCATTATTTACATGCTACAGTAGTTACACTCCTTTAAGATAATGTAATTAACAGTGGGAAATAATTAGTTTTTACAATTTTTGCGCTATCTATCTACAACATCTGCTTTAGTTTGTGTTTATTAACCCTTTAGTTTCACTTCATCACGCAGCTAAAACATTTAATTCATTAATAATCTAGTATGTGATAATTTTCTGTCATAATTTCTTCAAAAGTTTTATTTGAGTGTTTTAAATAAAAAAATTAGGCTGGAAATCAAAAAACATGAGAGGAGGCAAACCTCATTGACTGTGGCATTGGGTGGCAACATTCTCAACATGATGATATTGCTGGGTTTCTGGGCCTGCTCAGTATCAGACCTGTAGTCCTGGTCATGTTGTTCTGGATCATCTTGGTTCATTTGTGCATGATGTAAGCTTCTGTCTCTTAGCTTGTCCTTATCTAACTGGACCTGGTCAGGGAAACCCTACATCAACAAAAAAGCATTCCTTAGCAACATTATCAATTATTTTATGCCTTAAATAGATATTTAGGTTTGATCTTCCAGGACATATGTCAATCTACTTTGAAAACCATGCAAAAAGTTCTCATAGCATAAATCCTAAAGTGATGGCAAGTAGAGCAAATTATCATAAAAAAGGTAAACAGAATAAAAAAGTGATAACCATGATACTCACTTGTCTGTGGCTGAGATGTTTATCTTCATCAGTTCTCCATTCTGCTTCATATTCCTCCTGAGAGCTGTTCTTTCTCTTAAATCTGCTCCAGTTGTTGTCCTCATGCCGATCACCTTCATCTGGAGTTTGGCCATCCATATAAACCTTCTGTCCTGATCTAAATGACTCTCCCGTGTCTCTCCTATGCCCATCAAAATCCGTATCCCGTTGGAACCTTGAGTGGATGTTCTGATTTTGGAAAGCTTGGATGAGAGGTTCTCCAGGTTGGTTACTCTCCGATACAAAGTTATCCTTTTGTCTGAACCCTGGTTGGTTACTCGAGACACTACCTGAGGTTAAGTCTCTCATGTTTCCAACATTACCATCACGCCCATGAAATCTGGCATTTGTTAAGTTGCTATTTGGTCCCATTCCATTTTCCTGTCCATAGCCACGATAGTCCATATCCCTGTAGTCATGATCATCTGTGTTTTTTCCATAGCGACCTAGGCGGTCACCACGACCTCCCCTATCAGATGGGGAAAGAGATGACTTATTTTACTGCTTTATGAAGGATAAAAACAGTTACACTTTATTTTAAGGCGTCAATGTTACATTGTAATTATATATTTAAGTACCAAGTAATAATCATCAACATGTACTTACTTCAGGGTTTGGGTTAGGAATAGGGTTGGGTTTAGGATTAGTTGCATGTAATTATGCATAATTAACTGTTATTACTATAATAATTACATGTAACATGTGTAACAAAGACACCATAAAATAAAGTATTACCGATATATCTCATGGTACCAAACATTAAATCATTAATAATCTAGTATATGTTCATTTTTGTCACAGTTTCTTCAAAATCAAGTTTTATTTGAGTGTTTATAATAAAAATATTTTCATTTTCACCATGACGTATATGCCCCACCCCTTTGATTGCCCTGCCCCCAGTTAATCCAGTACTCGCTTTTCAGACCCATGGATTAATCGAAATGAAAAAATGACAAGATAAAGAATTTACAAACAATTGGAGAAAAGTTGTGGTTTAAAAGTGCATTTTTTTTTTCTTGTCAAAAATGACAATCTTTTCACTAGATAAGACCCTTATGCCTCGTTTGGGATCGCTTATAGTCATTTGAAACTCCGCTGAAAAAAACTGTTAAGTGTTGAGTTAAGTATTAAATGTTGGGCTCTATTAAAGTCCATTAAAATTAGAAAAATCCTGCAATGTTTTCCTCAAAAAACATAATTTCTTCTCGACTGAACAAAGAAAGACATCAACATTTTGGATGACATGGTGGTGAGTAAATTATCTGGATTTTTCTTTTAAGAAAATGGACTAATCCTTTAAGTTATGCTTTTCAAAACACTCACAGCGCTGTCCGAGTGCTGAAATGTTTCGTCTCTCCAATTGTTTGTAAATTCTTTATTTCCTGTTTGTTACAAATAAAGTACAAACCTTTTCTTGCATATCTGTAAATTATTATTTTGAGATTACACTGATCATGTAGGCTATCCATACATTTACAGCATTTAAAAGCCTGCTAATGTTACTTCTATGACGGAAAGAAAACGACTTTTAAAGAGAAACAAAGATTTGAATCCAAAAAATCAACAATTTCAATACAAATAAAAACAATGCAAAAACAATCTTAAACTGGTAGTCTTTTTCCTCCCCGCATAGATTTGCAGTTTACAAATTCCGCCATCTAAATAGGGAATAAGCATGGTGCGAGCGGAACTGGCTTTTAAAAGGGATGGGAGATGAGACTCTCATTGGTTTATTGCACCTTACGCACAGAACACACCCATTACTCATTACGAGAATAGGAATAACAACTTTAGACTTTACGCTAGGCCCATAAACCCTTTTTCACGTCGTTAAATTAGCAAAAGTGGACTCGAACACCCGTTCAAACTCTGCGTCGTGTGCTTTAGACCAGTGGTTCTTAACGTTATTCCTGGAGGCCCACTGCCCTGCACATTTTGTATGTCTCCCTTATTTAACACACCTGATTCAAATCATCAGCTCATTAGAAGAGATCTCAATGAACTGAACTGAGTCTGCCAGATAAAAGAGACATACAAAACATGCAGGGCAGTGGGCCTCCAGGAATAACGTTAAGAACCACTGCTTTAGACCATGCGCTTAGATCGTTAAAATAAGGCTCAAGGTCTGTTTGCTTTGAGAACTACCAGCTACTGACTGATATAAGTCATGCTGTGAAACAGCCAATCAGAGCAGTGCTTAACATAATTATTCATGACCCTTACAAATAACGTAATAACAGCCCTTTTCATTGAAGAGAGAAATCCAAAGGTTGTAAATGGTCATGTAAAACTGTTTCTGGATAAGTGTTGCACTTAATAAAGTTACATATCTTTTATGTAGATATCAGAGAACAATTTAACCTACTGTATCAATGCATTCTTTGGCACCTTTTAAGGTGCAGTGTGTAAATTTTAGCGGCATCTAGTGGTGAGGTTGTGAATTGCAACCAACGGCACAGTCCACTGCCCACCCCTCACTTTTGAAACACGTAGAGAAGCTACGGTAG
This sequence comes from Misgurnus mizolepis, assembly GCA_025389145.1. Lineage (NCBI taxonomy): Eukaryota > Metazoa > Chordata > Actinopteri > Cypriniformes > Cobitidae > Misgurnus > Misgurnus mizolepis. The sequence goes on along the minus strand of JAIFKI010000022.1, from coordinate 14,359,959 downwards.
CCACCACCGGACAAACAGGTCATCGTCGGAGACAACTTAGTAAAAAAGTTTGTCCGTTAAGGGCTTCTGTAGAAACATGGCGGCCCAAAATGGCAACTTCCACGTAAGTGGACCCTCGGTGTATGTAAATAAAAACATCTCATTATAAAGGTAATAAACACATAAAGGTTCATTATGTTAGGTCTTTATACACCCCTGATAATATAGTTTTGTATATTATTTTGCATTTCTGTCAAGAGATCCTTCTAAAAATTACACACTGCACCTTTAAGCTAACTGATAAAACGCTTTAAAGTGATCAATCACAACAACTCAAGTACACTTTCCCTCATTTATTTACGTTTTAAACGAATGCTGGTGATGGTTTAATTTATGTTGTTGTTTGTGTAAACTTATCTCGTGGTGTTTTAATGGTAAATGTGTAAAAATAAATATAACTGCAAGATCTTTGACCCACCGTCTTTCATAATCCATGTTTAAGTGGAGGTCTCGAAAAACGTCCACCTTTCTTCTTCATTTACAGCTGTTGATAAAATAAACGAATAGTCGTCATATTAATAAAAAATACAAACAAATAAAGAAACCAGAGTTTACTGTTACTACAGTATTTACGTTGCAAACACATCATGACAGATACATTGCGATGTGCTAGGCTCGACACTAATTTGCATACCATTTCTTAAACCATTTAAAATGACAACAACAAGACAAAAAGTCAGGTCGGATATTTCAGCCTTACTGCAGGACTGTACAGTAACTGTTATTGTAAATGCCAAAACAACCATTCACGTCGTAAACTCTACCAAATAGCAGCAGCGACCAGCAGCTTTCACGAGAGCGCGCGTTGCAGCCAGAGGACACGAGCTCGAGTTCAGAGTTCGCAGGGCAACTGCCAGCGTCACTCCAGCGAGCAACTCATCTTTAACACGACATAATATTATCTGTACGATAAAGTTACACAGCGGTCGCTTACCTCTGTTGTTACTCTGCTAGCGTAACAGCATTAACGTGAACACAATGTATACACATGACGTTTGACGTCTCCCTGCAAAACACAGTAAAATGGCCTCAGTCCGGTGGGCGGGGACATGATGCTCAAGCTGATTGGCTCAAATGGCGCGGCGAGCGATAAAAATGCGTAAATTGATTGGACATGGAAGCATGAAGTACGATGACCTAAATACTATTCTTCACGTGTCTTTACAATGTAGTGTGTAAGTTTCAAAATCAGTGAGTCAACTGTTTGATGAGAGGGGTGTCTTGCTCTCTTATGAACATGTTATGCAAGATTTCTCTCTTCCAGTCCCCCCAAGAGAATATGCCATTGTTTTTGGGGCAATTCCTGATTGTATGAAACCTTTAATCAATCCTGGCCCTAAAGGTCCGTTATGATCTTCATTTATATTTGACAACACTAATCTATTTGTTGATCAAAATCCTTTCAATAGTTTATCAAACAAAAAAATCGCTCAATTCTTAACAGAGATCAGATATCTTTACCTGCTTGCTTAAGCTTTTGGAATAACAAATTTGATGATATTGTATGGGAAGATTTCTGGCTTCTTTAGAAAAAATATTTTACCTGAAGTTGTTGAAAATTATTCACAATTGCTACCCAGTTAATTATAACTTTGCTAAATTCAATAATACTATTTCCCCCTTGTGCACCTTTCATCAGGCTGATGAGACAATCCTTCATTTATTTTGGGAATGTATATACTGCAAAATATTTTGGGTTGACTTTTTAAATTTTGTTTAAAGATATCTTTTTGTAAATTTCTGTTTAAACCAAAAAAATGTTTTCTTTGGTGATATGAGATTAGACCCTTGTCACTTTAAATGTATTCTTAAAGGGATAGTTCACCTAAAAATACAAATTCTGTCATCATTTACTCACTCTCATGTTGTTACAAACCCGCATACATTTCTTTGTTCTGATGAACACAAAGGAAACAATTTTGAGAAATGTTTGTAACTGAACCATTCGTGGACCCCATTCACTTCCATAGTAGGAAAAAATAATACTATGTAAGTAAATGGGGTCCACAAACGGTTTGGTTACAAACATTTCTCAAAATATCTTCCTTTGAGGAACTCAAAAAATACTGTTGCTTGTAAGACTCTACAATGGTGTCAATCCTTAAAGCTATCTTAACTCTCTTTATATTTATGTTTATGTAATGTAACCCACAATATTGTGGACTATTTTCCATATATTGTATTGTTCTGTATACTTTATTAAAGCATAATAAAAAAAGTTTCAAAATCAATACAGCCACTAAAGCATAGGCTATTATTAACAGTAATTGTAATTTATAATAATTAATTATATTATATTATAATTATATTGTTTTTGCTCTCGTCTCTCTCTATTAAAATATTAGTTTACTGGTGACATTTAAATATTTATTGAACTAGGTGTTTTTAAATTAAAATAAAAAATAGAACAAATAGTACAAATGGTGACTCATTTACACATGAATTAAAGACCCCAGTCAGGTGGGCCAAAGCTAGAACAATTGTTTATCAACTGCATAGCTAGTTTACTGTATTTGGACATTTTCAAACATTTTACTACACTTGCAGAAGCCAGCCAATGTTCTACAGATCCCCCTTCATTTGTGTGATTGTTTATTAAGTAGACTACTTCACAAGATTGCATTAACATGTAATTAAATATGACAATAAAGCATTTGGCATGCTGTCTGAAGAGAATGGTTGGACAAACCCAGAGTACTCCCTCTCCTTAACTGGGATACCAGGTCAGAGTGAGGCGATGGGGAGGAGGGATGCTGCAAAAAACTCACTGGCAGGGGCGTCACTAAGGGTGGATAGTAGGAGAATTCTACGGGCCCATGCACTATTGGGGCCCCCAAAGATCATTTTAATTAGTAGTAACATGTGAGTGGTAGAAGGCCCAAAATTGCACCCTTGGTCACTGTACAGAGCAGAGGTGAGGGATGGCATTACATAGAGACCACTTTGCACTTATTGGTTGGATTACATTAGAGTTGGGGTACTCGAACTTGGACTCGGACTCAAGTCCAATTTTGAATGAACTCGGACTTGTCAAGCATTCGGGTGAATTTGTACTCGGACTTGACACAGACTTGGACATTTTGGACTCGTAAATGATCCTGAGTACAGTAGAGTCCGCATCATGTGTAACAATAAACTTGAGATGAGAAATTAATTAACGTCTCACTGTCTCCCCCTCCTGTTATTTTACTGCAACACACTGGCACGCAGCAGCCAGTCGCATCATACGTGCAGGCAAACACACACATCACACACATTAATGTGTGGCTAGCACGATGTCCTCAAAGTCAGCAATAATTTGTTTTGCTTACGAAAATCATAGAGAATTTATTTGCAAGACATCTGGTAAAAAGAAGATACCTCTATCCCTTCTTTTCTTTGAAATCATTTTTGATAGAAAACTAGTTGACAAAAAAACATTTTTCAATAGCAATGACAAGATGCAATAGAGGTATTTTTATAACATTTTAGTATTGCCATTGGTTTAATGGGTTGAAAGGTTAAAGTATTAATAGAAAGTAACAATTTACAATACAAAATCTTTTTTTTCAATTTAATTACTTTTGGACTTGGGCGGACTCGACTTGGACTCAGCCTTTAAGAGTCCAACTCGGACCATTTTGGACCCGGACTTGGTCTTGATTCGTACTCGACAAAGGTGGACTCGGACCAAACTCTGGATTACATGACCATGTACCTCCCAAACTTGGTTAAATCAACTTAATTTTGGGTAAACCGATTATGCTTAATGAATTTTCACTTTAATGGGCACAACACATTTTAAGTAAGGAATAATTGAGAGAGTGCCGTTACACCGTGGGTGTGCATTATTTTCGAATAATTCAAAGGACCGGAGTCAATTATTCTGCTTATACCACAGTTAGCACAAACATTGTTCTGGTGCTTATTTTTAAGACAATTGACAAGTCAGGTGTGCGTTCAGAATAAAGCATTCAACAGCCCCAAGGTATAACATGATATAATCCATTCCACAGAATTTCTTAGTCTTCGGCACTGCTAACAAAAAAATGACTTTTGCCCTGCATTGATCCCATATGCACAACCCTAAATCCTTTGAGACTAAAAAAGGGAATAAGGCTGAAGTGAGAACAGAATACAGCTCACTTCAATGTTCAGTGTGTGCTTCAGCTGAGCACATTGTTAGATCAGGTCTCCACACCACAAACAAAATAAAAAAAGAACGATCCAGCCCTGGACACCAGATCACGTCAGAAAATATAAGTTTACTTTGTTAAAGTAACTGTCAGATACAAGGCTGATCAATCGTTGCTAGAGAGCATAAACAGAGTTGTGAGACGGAGGTTTTTATATGATAAAATAGAACAGAGTTTTATTGATGGACAGTTTAGTTTCAGTTGCATATGCCTCAATGTTCAAACCTCGTCTACCCACACAGGAATTCAGCGTGCACTGTTATATCAAAATTGCTTAGCTGTAACATCCTATAGGCCTTGGGCTTCCATAAACATTCTCTTTACACACAGACAGAACAGCTATATGAAACTTCCCAAATGTGAAACTGAACCACCAAGAGACATATAAAATATAGAAATACAATGAATTAATGAATGATATAATAAACTATAGAAATATAATAATGAATGAATAAATGAATAATGAATACATAAATAAATGAATAAATGTAATAATAAAAATGATAATAATGAAATTGATAATGATAAAACAATATTAAGTTATCAAATACAATAATTAAATGGATAATAACTAATGATTATAAAATGATTATGTAAATAAATGATTAAAGATTAAAAAAACAATAATACAAACATTCTGCACGTGAGGATCCTTCAACATGATATACAAACAGAATAAAGCCATCCAGATAGATTCGTATATAACAAAGAGACACATTCTGTGTGTTCATTCACACAAACATTAAAGGAACAGTATGTAAGAAATTTATATCAATTAATCATAAAAATGGCCCTGATATGTCACTAGACATTAAAGAGTAACTAAACCCCAAACCAACTTTTTTTAGTTAATGATCTGTAAGAATGATGCTTTATTAGTGCTGTTGATTGATTTTAGTAAGTTTTTTGACATTTGGATATAAAGTGTTTCAATACTACAATATATGGTGTAAAAACGTCTGAGTGCTGCCCTCTTGAGGTTGAACGGTGGCTACTGCAGTTGAATTTTCCTATTGGATGTTGGGTCCAAGAAATGACTCGTGACGTAAGCAGGTTCAAGCTCACCACGCCCTTGTTACGATCTCACCACACACTTAGTTCGTCCCCTCTATCTCCGTTGGGATCTGCCCACTTTTCTTGCATTTTTCAAATATTGCAGTGGGTGGAGTCAGGCTCTGACCAGGGGTTTAGTTACGCTTTAAGAAATCATGTTCATTTCACATACTTATATCACTGACAACAGTGGTCCGGCCAGGATATTGACATTTAAAAAGTGGAGTTGCAGCCCTCAACTGATGTTTATGTTGTCATTTTGTGTATTGGCCACCAGTTGTGTGATTGCAGTACCAGTTTTAGCCACAAGTTTTGTGATTGCAGTACCAGTTTTGGCCACAATCCTACATACTGTTTCTTTAATATACAAACTTATAGGGGTGTGCAAAAAAATCGATTCACATTTGATTTGCGATTCAAGCTTTGCCGATTCTGAATCGATTCATGGAATTCCAAAAATCGATTCATACATTTTTTTGTAATGCCGTTTTACTATTGTCCTGAAATGAGTTTATCTCAGTATTCCCATAGATGACGCCGCGTCGTATTCACTCTGACGCCTGCACACTCGTCACAGTGTTTCCCACACATTGACTTTACTTGGGTGCTGTGCCTAGTTATATTAACAAGTGCCCAAGTATTTCTGGCGTCAAATTTTGTCTTTCTGTGATGATGACACTCTTTAATAATGACATTTTGTGTGCGACATGATGAGCTCGGTGTCCGTTCACGTGCTCTCTGTTTCGCAATGAATTGGGATGCGGCGCGAACAAGCTCGTGTCACATTATCCTTCATGTTTCTGAACTTGAGCAGAGTTTTACCATTAGAGGACTTCACGGAGCACCCGCGGACCGTATGGTTCCCCTGATAGCAATAAGCTCCGGGACGGATCCGCAACGGATCCAGACCGGAGCTGTCGGCTTCGGAGCAGATCCGTTCCGGAGCCTATTGCTATCAGGGCGGGTTTGTATTTGAAATGGTCAGTCAGGTCCGGGTCAGTCAAAGTTAAATTACTTCGGGTCCCGAGTCTGATTAGTGAGTAAAACCCGAGTCGATCGGAGAATGACCGTGAGCGCTACCGTGCTAAAGCTCGCGTGCAGTTTCAGCGTGCCGACGGTTTCTATGGCGATAAAAACGGGCTCTTTTCTAACATTATTAATAAACCATATCTTTTCCAAAATCTATTGCACTGAACGAGCAAAGCTCAAGCTGACTCAAGATTTACAAAACGCAAAGCTGTAATGTAAATTCCCATGTCACTGGGACAGCAAGTAGACTTTTGAATCTGAAATAATGAGTGGATTTAGCTTTTTTTAATTGGCAAGAGAGAAATAGAGAGGCACTTTCCTTGCTTCTGCTCTATCTAATAGAAATAATAACCATTATAACACCAGTCACATTTATAATCTATAGACCTGCACTGTCTATCATTCATATACTATATTATTGTATTTAATAGAGTTTGATAAAAGGGGTCATCTAATTGCTTCATATCAGTTTTTATTTTTGCATAAAGACAAAGTAATATCAAACTACATTTAATTTGTTGTGTTTCTTTTCTTTAAAATTGTATATCTCCTACAATCAGTCACATAGGAAGAAGTAAACTACATTTACATACTGTGAATCGTTTTTTTAAAATCAAGAATCGTTTTTGAATCGAAAATCGATTTTGAATCGAATCTTGAGCCTAAGAATCGGAATCGGATCGAATTGTGAAATTTTCCGAATCGTGCACCCCTACAAACTTACATACAATCGGTCACACACAAAACGATTGCTAAAGACAGGAGGGTAAACCTAAAAAAGAACACTGATCAGAGAACGGTTTTATAAAACATATCCGGGGCTTAAAAAAGGGAAAAAGCAATATGACTACAACAAATACCTTAGGTATAAATTTTGCTTGGCGTGACCAGAAAACTCATAACCCCGATCTCATGTAATGACAAACAATAAAGTCACCAGTTTCACAGCTGTTCCCAAAGTCTGTCCATTGGTTTCTCCTGGTTAGTCTTCTTGACAAATTGTCCCGGTACGCCAACTGTACGAGGACACGAATGTTAGGCTTCTCCCACTCCCCTCCCTGTTCTTAAGTCTTAATCCTGGGTTGTGTTAACTGATACCTGTTCTTCTACAGGTTTTTATAAGAGTAAACAGCCAGTCTTTTTGTCACCTTTCTTCGCTTTCAGTGCTGCTCTGGTGGCCATCTCAAAAACCTCTCTCACATCACCATTCCACTTGGCTGCGCATTCTACATAACCGAAGGCATTGATTCGGTTGGCCATGTCTCGTCCTTCCTCGGGTTTCACAGGCTCCTAAATGAAGAAATAAATGTGAGGCACATGAATTTGATTGCATAATGTCCACTTTTAAGTAAAGTAAATTTAAATCACAAGCATTATATCTTAAACAAAATGAATTTAAAAAAGAAGGACAGCCCTGCCTGTTTCATTTTGGCAAGTTCCTGTCGTGTATGCTGATCATTTCGGAGATCCTTTTTGGTACCCACAAGGATGATGGGTACATTCGGACAGAACTGCTTTACCTCTGGCGTCCACTTTTCTGGAATGTTCTCTGTGATAAAGCGAAAGAATAATTATTCAATGGTACATTTTAGTGAAAGGGTAAAAAAATGGCTCAGGCAAAATTACAACAAAGTATGATTTCTGCCAGTTTTGCTCGATCGGATAACAAGCGGATAAGAGAAATGCTGTTCAATCACACCTGGGGCCGGATTCACGAAAACATTCATAAGACATAAAAAAGGAACGTTCTTCAGAATGTTTTTGGCAGTGAAATAGAACTTAATGTTCAAGAATTGCACAATGATATTTTGTGTATTTGGTATAATACAATGTGTTCACGTGGTTTATGATTGAAAAACACATTATTTTCCACATACCGTACATTTTTGTAGCTCCAGATTTCACTCTCTTCCTGAAATGCACGGATTTGAAAAGCTCTGTGTCTCTGATTGGCCAGCTAATATGTACGTTACATTGGTCTGAATACCCTTTGACGTCAGCAGGAAATGTGACGCTCCTTAACATGTTTGAAAGATTCGGTTGCTAACAGGAGTTAACTTACAGGCTGTGAGGCCTAAGCGGGAGGAATTATGATAATGTCGGTCTTGTCTACATCACCAATCCCAGGAAGCAAACTGTTGCCTACAATCCGTGTGTTTGTTGTAGTCCAAGGAAAAAGATTTTACATTGGAGACGATAACTCGCGTCATCTTTTCCTTTGGGGTTTGTACCTTTTGCATATCGTTAACATGAACTAATACACACTTACACACCAAAGGACATTTAAAAACATGAATCGGACAATAGCTGCTCTTTAAGAATAAAATGACATGCTTTGAAATGAATTATTCTACATGAGCTATACACTTATCCTTCTTTATGTTTTTACCATCTTAATTGCAATCATTGATGCGATATATACTACATAAACTAGTGATGTGTTAAGATTACAGATGTTATTCGCTGTTGTAACAGAGACCAGCTAGTGTATGAAGGCATGCGGTGAGTAAACATCATTCCCTAATCACTCAGTCGGTCCGTCATGCGGGTCAAGTGCACTGGGTCTGCGCGTGCTACACTCTCTATGCATGGCTCAGTCTCCCGCGCACACGCCTCCGCACGACAGAGACTATCCCAGGCTTTTGGAGCACTAGACTCACATGACGGACGGATTGCCGGATCAGACAGACTCGCTGTCCATTTTGTGTATCACAACTGTTCAGATGCGACCTGTGCCTCCTGTAGTGTCTGCCGTTTTCCGGATTATCTGCATTGTCTCTATGGCAATGACGTCACGCTGGCACACCAATCTGCCTCAACATCTGAGGTGTTTACGTTTTTGAGGAAAACATTCCAGGATTTTTCTCATTTTAATGGACTTTAATGGACCCCAACACGTAACAGTTTTAATGCAGTTTAAAATTGCAGTTTCAAAGAACTCTAAACGATCTCAAACGAGGCATAAGGGTCTTATCTAGCGAAATGATTGTCATTTTTGACAAGAAAAATAAAAAATATGTACTTTTAAACCACAACTTCGCATCTTCCTCCAGTCCTGTGACGCGCCAGCGCGACCTCACGTAATACGTCATCACGTCAAGAGGTCACGGATGACGTATCGAAACTACGCCCCAGTGTTTACAAGTGTGGAGAAAGAGGACCGTTCTGACGTTAATGTATGTGGAATGATAGTAATTGGTCACGGTAGGATAAGTCCATCGTGACTTTCTGTGTTGTGTTTGTTTGGATGACTGAGTGTGCATGTGCGTGTCTGATCACTAACGATCTGAGTGAGTGCAGGTGTGCGTGACCCGTGAGAACCATGACCCGTGTACCCAGAATTTCGAGGCGCTCTCCGCTATGATGAGAAAGGTGTTCGATCGATCTGCAGTAGGGAGAGACGCCGCCAGGAAGTTGGCCGATCTGCGTCAGGGTACACGGTCGGTGTCGGATTATGCTATTGACTTTCGCACGCTAGCTGCGGACACACACTGGAATGAGGAGGCGCAGTGGGATATTTTCCTGCATGGGTTAACCGGCCACATTCAACGCGAGTTACAACATGGGGAGATCCCAGCCTCCCTAAATGGTCTTATTGATGCTGCCATCCGAGCGGATATTCGTTTGAGAACAATTCCTGCTTACGACGATGAAGTGTTGTCCCACGCCATTCTGGAGAGAACGCCCTCGTCAAGAGAGACTGCGGCCGGTTCCTCCCTGTCCGATCCGGAGCCCATGCAGGTGGGTCGAGCTCGGCTTTCCCGGGAGGAGAGGATTCGCCGTCGATCATTGGGGCTTTGGCTGTATTGTGGGGAGGCCGGACATCTACTCCATCGGTGTCCGGTAAAAGGCAGCGCCCGGGAGTAAATCTGGGGTTACTTTCGGGCGGAATCTCTTCGGCAAAGACCCCTCTAACAACTACCCTCCTCCCGGCGAAGCTGCGGTGGTGTAATACACATCTCACCTGTGACGCACTACTGGACTCGGGAGCCGAGGGGAATTTAATCGATCATCACTTTGCACGTAAGCTTCAAGTTCCGTTGTCATCTCTTTCCAAACCCATATCACCCGTCGCACTCAATGGAAGTGAGTTATCTGTCATCACCCACATCACAGACCCCGTCACCATCTGTATTTCTGGCAACCACTCTGAGACTTTGCAGTTTTTTGTTACGGTTTCCCCTCTGGCTCCCATTGTACTTGGACATCCCTGGCTGCTCAAACACAACCCGTCTGTCAACTGGAAGCTGGGTAATATCACCGGTTGGAGTGAAGCTTGTCATAAGTCTTGTCTCTGCTTGTGTACCTGTCTCTGCGTCTGTGTTTCAGGAGGAGGCGATGGACTTAACTAACGTGCCCGTTGAGTACCATGACCTGAAGGGAGTGTTCAGTAAGTCCCGGGCCGCTTCTCTACCTCCACATCGTCCCTATGACTGTGCTATAGAGTTACTGCCAGGTACGTCTCCGCCTAAAGGCAAACTTTACTCTCTTTCTGTTCCGGAGATGGAGGCCATGGAGAAATACATTTCTGATTCTCTGGCAACCGGGTTCATTCGCCCTTCCTCATCTCCAGCGGGGGCGGAGTTCTTTTTTGTTGGTAAGAAGGATGGGTCCTTGCGTCCTTGTATTGATTACCGAGGGTTGAAAAACATTACGGTAAAGAATACTTATCCTTTACCGTTAATGTCTACGGCCTTCGAGAGGTTGCAAGGAGCCTCCGTCTTCACAAAACTGGATTTACGCAATGCTTACAATTTGGTCCGCATAAGGAAGGAGGATGAATGGAAAACTGCTTTTAACACCCCTAGAGGCCATTTTGAGTACTGCGTGATGCCTTTCGGATTATCTAACTCGCCAGCAGTTTTCCAAGCACTCATTAATGACGTGTTGCGAGACATGGTCGATCAGTTTCTGTATGTCTACCTGGATGACATACTGATTTTTTCTACGTCTCTCCAGGAACATGTGCAACACGTACGACGAGTGCTTCTTAGGTTGCTAGAGAATGGGCTTTTTGTCAAGGCGGAGAAATGCGAAATTCATGCACAGTCTGTTTCTTTTCTAGGGCACATCATTTCGACTTAGGGTGTCCGTATGGATCCGGAGAAGGTTAAGGCTGTGGTTGATTGGCCATCCCCAGAGTCTCGCAAGGCCCTGCAGAGATTTCTGGGGTTTGCTAATTTTTACCGGCGTTTTATTCACAATTTCAGCCAACTAGCCACACCTCTGACCGCTTTGACCTCCCCTAGTACGGCGTTCAGGTGGTCGGATGCAGCCCAGACTGCATTTGCCAAACTGAAAGGCTGTTTCGTTTCTCGTGGCCCCTGATCGTAAACGGCAGTTCATAGTGGAGGTCGATGCGTCAGATGTGGGGGTAGGAGCCGTGTTATCCCAACGCACATCCTCAGACGGAAAGGTGCATCCCTGCGCCTTTTTCTTCCATCGCTTATTGCCTGCTGAACGTAATTATGACATTGGTAATCGGGAGTTGTTGGCTGTTAAACTAGCACTGGAAGAATGGCGTCATTGGCTTGAGGGGTCGGGTGTGCCCTTCATAGTCTACACTGATCACAAGAACCTAGAATACATTAAATCTGCTAAACGTTTGAACTCTAGGCAGGCTCGGTGGGCTTTATTTTTCGGTCGTTTCGATTTCACATTGTCCTACCGTCCAGGTTCTAAAAACACCAAACCTGATGCTTTGTCCCGCATTTTTGAGCGTTCCGATCGTGTTTCCTCTCCCGAGCCCATTTTGCTCTCATGGGAGATCGAATCGATTTTGTGATTTTAACCGTAGTGGACCGATTATCGAAGGGGGCTCATTTTATTCCCTTGCCCATATTGCCTTCTGCCAAGGAGACAGCGGTCGTTATCGTAGACCACGTATTCCGGTTACATGGCCTCCCGACAGACGTGGTCTCTGATAAAGGTCCCCAATTTATATCTAAATTTTGGCGAGAGTTCTGCAGGTTACTAGGGGCTACGGTTAGTCTGTCTTCGGGGTTTCATCCTCAAACCAATGGTCAAACCGAACGAGCCAATCAGGACGTGGAGAGAGTGTTGCGATGTTTGGCTTCCAAGAATCCTTCCTCCTGGAGCCAACAACTCTCTATGGTGGAGTACACGCACAATTCATTACCAGTGTCAGCCACAGGCCTATCTCCGTTTAAGTGTAGCTTAGGGTACCAACCACCTTTATTTCCCAGTCTGGAATCCGAGGTTGCGGTCCCCTCCGCACACGCTTTCGTCCAGAGGTGCCGTCGCACTTGGAGTAGAGCACGTGAGGCTATACTCCAAGCGAGACTACGCACCAAGGCTAAGGCTGATCGCCACCGGTCTAAGCCTCCAGTTTACGTCGTGGGTCAAAAAGTGTGGCTTTCTACTCAGAATATTCTGATGCGTTCCATCTCGAATAAGTTGACTCCCAAATTTATCGGCCCTTTCTCTGTTGCTAAGATCATTAACCCAGTAACAGTCCGCCTTTATCTCCCTCCTGTGTACAAACGAATTCATCCGGTTTTCCACAATTCCAAAATTAAACCCGTGTTTAAATCTAGTCTTAATCCGCCTGTCCCGATTTTCCCCCCACCTCGTATCGTAGATGGGGAACCAACTTATTCGATTAATCGTATTCTGGACTCTAGACGGAGGGGACGCGGATTTATAGTACTTGGTGGATTGGGAAGGTTACGGTCCGGAGGAGAGAAGTTGGGTTCCTGCCCGGGACATATTGGATCACTCCCTTATTGATGATTTCCATCACAGGTCTAGGAGCCCGAGAACGTCAGGTGACGTCCTTGGGGGAGGGGGTACTGTCACGGTAGGTTAAGTCCATCGTGACTTTCTGTGTTGTGTTGGTTTGGATGACTGAAGTGTGCATGTGCGTGTCTGATCACTAACGATCTGAGTGAGTGCAGGTGTGCGTGATTGCTTTACTCCAGCTGGCGGTGGTTACCCAGACGGCATAAATACTCATTCTCTCCTCTCACTGCCAGATGATTACGCTACGTGTCTTACCAGTGTATCGTGTTCGTGTGTTCCTGTGGTCTCGTCTTCGCGTGGAGTTCTGCCTGTTTGTGTATCCGGTTTCACCCGTCAACCAGTCTTCACCCACGAGCACCCGGATTAGTCACCGCAGCCCTTGTCTGTTCTACCATATCATCTGTGTCATCTATTACAATAAACTGTGTTTCATCTCATCCTGCATTTGCTTCCTAATTTACACTTTCAGTCATCACATAATTAATGTCTTTGTGTCAGTTTATTGTTTAAAATGCTCTGCAAATGTGCGTTTCATATATGTAACACGTGACCTTTCCACTTCATTTCGCAATTACTTGAGGTCGAGCTGGCTCGTCACACAGTCGGAGGAAGAGGAAAAATTGTAGTTAAAAAGTGCATTGTTTCGCTAGACCCTTATGCCTCGTTTGGGATCGTTTAGAATCCTTTGAAACTGCAATTTTAAACTGCATTAAAACTGTTACGTGTTGGTGTCTATTAAAATGAGAAAAATCCTGGAATGTTTTTCCTCAAAAAACATAATTTCTTCTCGACTGAACAAAAAAGACATCAACATTTTGGATGACATTGTGGTGAGTAAATTATCTGGATTTTTTTTAAGAAAATGGACTAATCCTTTAAGTAGAGCTGTTAGTAATTTTACAATGCATGTATTATGGAGAAAGTAAAACGTTAATATTATCACTAATACTTATTTGTGTTTCGTGACATAACTGAAGTAAGCCATTAAACGTTATTATTATACAAGTATGAAATTCCTCATTAAACTAATCTTTGTGAAGTAAACAGTTTAAATTGCTATTTCTGACTACACAATATAGGCATGGGCCGGTATACGATTCTGGCGGTATGATAACCTTTAGCAAAAATACCACGGTTTCACGGTGTTGCGGTTTTGCCATTGCAACACTAAAATGTGTTATTTTCAAATGGTACAATAAAGCCTTTAAATTATAATATGCTTTCAAAACATATATTATATTTTCGTAATATATATTAACTGTAAACATCAAATCAATCACATGACTTCATGATTTAATGAATTTTGTATAAGCACATTTTAATTTTCAGGTCACATTGATAAAGCCCGCCCACTTACAGTCCTTCATTACCATAGTTTCCAACCTAAGCGAGTTGTACTCCGCCCACTAGATACTATTGTCTCAGACTGTATTAATCAGATCTATTTTAACTGAAATCGCTCACTGTCTGTTTATAAGGAAGGGAGGAGCTGAAACTCATTTGCCTTTCAAGGTACAGACATTAAAACATCGCGTTAATAGGAGCATTTTGGACATGACATAATAAATGATCTGTGCTGATGGGGAGTTGTTAAAACACAAGTGGGAGAAATGACAGGTTTGAGTTGACACGCACTAATATTATGTCAGAGTTGAGGCGGAGAGCAGCCGCTTCAGCTTTATCAATGAAAGCCTAAAAATTGTGCTGAATACAGTGGGTTCTTCAAGTCAGGACCGATGTAAAACACTGTGCTCAGTACATCACACATTAGGTCAGTAGGCAGTCTTTTGTGACAGATTCGAATGTGATCGAAAGTGGACAAGCTCAAAAGTTTTTACACCCTCTTTACACCTGTATTTAGGGTTGCCCACTTGTACCAGGTGTAAACAGGGTCTAATTTATGCACATAGTACATATAACTAAAAAACACAGTATGCTGCTAAGTTTAGAACTGCTTGATGCAATAAATTTCTGTTTATGTTAACCTCTGGAGCAAAATTATCAAAGGGTTGCATTTCTTAAACCAACTTTCCGAATACCTAGTTTGACAGATTAATTGTTGTGTCTTTCTATTTGAGCTACAAATATAGGTCTGATAGTTTCATTTATTCTTCAAACGGCCGATTTTCACTTCACCTCATGCTCAAGTATGTTAAAATGAATGGGTTAGTAAATCTGAATGTTTTATGAAGAAGCCTCACCCAAACTATCAGGATTGTCGATGGAAAAGCACATAAGAATGACATCTGTGTCAGTGTACGAGAGAGGCCGTAATTGATCATAATCCTCCTTTTCAGCAGTGTCACACAACTCAAGCTCTACCTAAATAAAGGAAGTAAAACAAACTCAAGTTTAGTGGACACTACACAAAATAACATTTGAAAAATAATGAGACTATTAGAAAGTAGTACTAACAAAAACAGAATTTCAAAGACTTTTAAAACGCTTAAACAAAGGTGAAGTGCAGCACTACCACTGCTAGCAACGGTGCAAATATCACATTTATGATTTTTTAAATTGGGCTGTTGAAATTAGGAAGTTGACTTCATGTGTTAATGTTAAGTGTTTATGTTTAGCATCTATGTAATCGCGCACACGGTGCAGTGGGCAGCTATCACTGCATTGCCCGGGAGCATTGGGTGACAGGTGCCACTACCCTATATATGATGATCCATATGATGTTTTTAACGGTTTTAAATTATCTTCAATCTGATGTTATTGGCAGCTTTCATACCTGTTTTCCATCAAGCTCAATGTCTGCAACACAGTTCTCAAACACTGTGGGCAAGTAGACTTCAGGAAACTGATCTTTACCAAAAACAATAAGTAAACAGGTCTTTCCACAGCCTCCATCACCAACTATAACAAGTTTCTTACGAATGGCAGCCATCTGTAATAGAGAGAGAACAGAGACAGGTTATGATCCAGATATTGCTGCTTTCTTTAAATTGCTGTAACAATGAGACTTGAGAAAAAACATTTAACATAGAGGGATGACTGAGAAGTTGTTATATAATATAAATGTTAAACTCTTTATTTTGTTACTGATAGAGATGTAAACATACCATAGAGAACATCAGATAAAAATCCTCATTTTATTTATTATTTGGTAAGTGGGGGGTGAATGGTCTGATGAGGTGGTTATGATTTAAAAATTACTGCACCGATGACACCATGAAAGTGGAAGTTAAAGCTGTTCATCATCATTTTTCTGTACTCAACATGAACCACTGCAGCACTGCAGCGAAGTATCATTTGACCGGATGTTACATTGTATCTGTGTTGCTATGTGCAGAGGCGTCATGCCCATTCAAACTGAGGGGGCATGTGCCCCCTCGGTTTTTTGAGCCAAATGGATTTTGTAACTTCAAATTCAAAGAAGTGTCCATTAATCTGTTTCTTCTTTTAATTCGTTTAATATGCACTATATTATAAATTATGTGCTGGATCCTTATCACTTTTCAGAGATTTTTGCCGTTTTGATCGTGTTACATTACTTTATTCTGGCGGCAGATGCGGCAGTCAGCGCAGCCGAAGACGTCGTCAGCGTCTGAGCGCACTCACGAGCTTTGCTGTCGCTGCTGCATTTGGCTATCTGAATTAAACTGTGTAAGAAACGCTCACAACATTTCCAAACCCCAGGACGGTAATGTGCAGTTAACCTCCTCTGTGTAGAAAATGTATGGTTTAAAATGTGACCATCTCTGCGTTATATTAGTAGAACTTTGGTAATTTGTCTGGAGTGAGATTTCTCCCCAAACATGCGCATGCAGCGGCCTACTGGAAATTTTGGCCGGTGGCCACTGCTGCCGCCACCACAAGCCACTTACCATCTAAACCTACAACGACTACATTCATTTCCAAATGTTTGATGTTTTTGTTTTGATAAGTTTCTTTTTGTTCACTGTTACTTTGACTATTTGATTTATTATGTGATTGTTATGATCGGGGCTTTGCTGAAAGAGAGCTGAAAGTTCATCAAGCTCCCCTGAATAAAGTATGGTTGATTAACTAAGGTCATAATCTATATGAGGTTAATGCATGAGTGAGGACTATACATGGCATTGCATTTATTCTACTTTATCGTCAACTCATGATCTTATTTCAATAGGTTGTGTTAGTAAACTGAGGTTAATACACAGATGAGGTTAATACATGGTTTTGTTTTTTGTTTGCATAAAACACAGTGAATAAAACAATACATGGTGCTTATATTTAGGAAATTACTATATTGGTCCCTTAGAATGGTCCATTAGCCTCCTGTTTGTCATAAGAATTTTGCTTTGGCTAATATTCACATGTTTATTATCTACGTCAAGTGTAACAAATAATCATCTTTGACCTTACCTGCTTTAAGATATAATGCAAGGCTGAATTTTAAACTTCTCACATTTGATTTGATTTATCTGTCTGTTAATGAAGAAGTAATTTTAGTAAAAGTTGTTCAGGAAATCCAAATTCCATAATAAACCTTAAACTTACTTCTATAGAAGAGCTCAACACTAAGATTTTTTGGCAAAAAAATTAATTTAATTAAAAGTAAATATGGATTAATTCATTTTTTACAAAAAGTTACAGTGTAAAAATACTTTGCTGCCTTAAATTTGCTCATCAAGAAAAAATGTAAGATTTTTATGATATTTTTACTGAAAACAAGACAAAAATACTAAGAATTTTTTTCTTACATTTTTTTTTGCAGTGTAAACAAGCAAAATTATCTGCCAATGGGGTGAGAAAATTTTGCTTAAATTAAGATTTTAAGAAAAAACTAATCTTATTTTAAGATTTTTTTCTCACCCTATTGGCAGATATTTTTGCTTGTTTTAATCACAAATTCACTTAAATTGTATGTTTTTTGTCTAAAAACTAGACTTATTTTCTTAGGTCATTTTGCACATCAAGAGAAAGCATCTTAATGTAAACATTTTTAGATATTTCTACTGAAAACAATACAAAAGTACTACAGTAAGTAGGAAAGTCATTTAAGCAGTTTATGTCGCAAAGGTATTGCTTGATTTTTCAGAAAATTTTAGCCAAATGCTTTCAAAAAGTGGTGGGGACAAAATTAGCCATTTCAAAAAGTGGTGGGGACATGTCCCCAGCGTCCCCAGTGTAAATGACACCTATGACCTCAACTTAGACAAATTAATACATATCTATCTTTTTTCAATGCGTGTAATGTACAGCGCGTAGTGAATGTGTTAGCATTTAGCCTAGCCCCATTCATTCCTATGGTACCAAACAGGGAAGCCACCAAACACTTCCGTGTTTTCCCTATTTAAAGACTGTTACATGAGGAGTTATACCAGTAAGTATGGTGGCACAAAATAAAACTTTTTTGGTACCATAGGAATGAATGGGGCTAGGCTAAATGCTAACACATTCACAACGTGCTGTACAGTGCACGCATTGAAAAAAGATAGGTATGTATTAATTCGTATAGGTTGAGGTAATAACATAGTTTAATATGGCAAAAGGGTAGACTATTCCTTTAAAATTAATGACTTCAACGGGTATAGTGTTTATTAGGCAGGCTTTAGACAGAATGCAATAAAATGTTTACATTCGGTTAAGACATAAACAGTTGTTTACCAAGATACTCACTAAGACACCTACATTCACAAATTTTATGTGAATTTGTTAGTTTAAGCCAAAAGACAAACATGGGCTCATTTAAACTCTGTGCACTCGCGCTACCAATGGATGAAGTGTTGTGCCGCGCACGATGCGTCGGGTTTTCAAGTTCAAGGCTGTGAATCTATAGCCTGGCTCCGCCCTCCTACGTGCTTCCGCTTATTTTTCATTTCGCTTCAGCAGTACGTCTGGGATTTCTCTATAGAGTTTCGTTTTCTCCTGCAAAAATCTGCAGGACCAATCAGCGAACAGATGGGGGTGGCTAAGAACGATGACGTTGAGGTCGTGCGTCAGTTTGAGTTGTAGTTCAGTAATGGCAGCGGAGAAAGACTTGAGAAAAGCTATTCGGTCCGTTGTTGCAAAACTGCCGAATATACAGAAGTTAAAGCCGGAGCAAGAACCAGGTTTGCTAACTTTTGTTTGTCTGATTATTCTGACTTGTTGTTTCCGGACGGTTTCGGTGCATGATATACGTCACGACCAGACGTTAGTGATTGGCTTTGGCAGATCCTGAGTGACTCTGGGCATATCTAATAGTTTTAAACTTCAACGATGGACCCTCCTTAACGGAAGTAACGCTTTGCTATGGAGCGTGGCCAGACTCTCTGTACAAATGAAATGAATGTACGAGAGTCTGGTTATACCAGGCTAGTGAATCTAATCATTAAACAGCTGTATAATAGTCAGCGTTTAATTAATTACATCTTTCTTGCAATTCCACTTTCTGAGGAATTGCGCAGCTGTTCTCCATTGAGTTGCACCTCTGTCTGTGATTTGATTCGTCATCTGGAAAGCAATTAGACTTTATCTTACTTAAAGCAACACCAAAGAGTTTTTTTTCTCTTAAAATAACGTTTCCAAAACAGTTTCAGTCATTCATCCACTTGAAACAGGGTGAATGGCACTTGAACATTCGCTTTGCAGCCCTCTATCGGCCAAAACCGCACTAAAGAAGTTTCCAACCGTCGGGTAGTGGTCCTGTAGTTCGAGTGAAAACTACAAAAACCTGCTTTACGGCAGACCTACAATCCAATCAGAGCCAGCTTTGCTGCAGTAGGCTAAATTATTAATGACAGTGGTAATGGACAATTACGCTTCTAACCTGTAGGGGGAGCAAAGAGCAAAAACTCTTTAGTGTTGCTTTAATGGGGTGCAGTGCAGACCTGTTGGCTTGTAACATCACACTACCGCAAGATCGATTAAACGGGCTTCGGGAGCTTTGGGTTAAATAAGACGAAGACCTCCATGGTGGGTACGGCCATGCACATGAGTGAAAAAAAAATACAGCAGAGAAGAATGTCTATTTTAGCGTTTGAGGCTGAATGCGTGACTGTCACGCCAGATGCGTGAGAGTTGGCAACCCTGGTAGAGATTTCTAGATTCATCATCACAACGCCAAAGTTCGCGGATTCACACATGCTCACATATGAGGTAAAATTTTACAATTTCCTTTAATAATTGTATCTAAACATATTTTAAAATATTGAACATTAAAATCAATCACGTGGCTAAAGCTTATGTCATTTTCGTTGTTTATATACTTTATGGATTTAAAATTACATTCATTTCATAGGATAATTAGCAGTTATTGTGCAAAATGCATTAATGACACATTTAAACAAGTCATTAAACAAAACGTAAATTAACAAAACATGCTGTTTCAGATGTAAATATGGTGCCAATATGTCATTATTCCGATTAAATAGCATTTGTTAAAATACTAAAAGCCGTATCCCAGCCAACATTGATATGTCGGCCCCACGTGGGCCCCATCTGGGCAGCATGGGTTACATGTGGGCATGGGCTTCACATGGGCAATATATGTGGGTCCCATGTGGGTTGACTATGTGGCCCCATATAGGTTTGCCCATGTGGGATAATAATGTGGGACCCTCATGGCACCTATGTGGGCAAAATAATTTCATGCTTAAAATACATTTTATATACATTTAAACTCTTAAAATTATTACTTTTGGTTGATAGTCACTTTTATACAAAGAGCAAATAATATCACAGATAGCATATGATCAGTATAAAATATTTTAAATAAAAAAGCATTATTGTTTACATTTCATTGTGATATTTATAATGTTTACCTGCCAATTATTAATTTTAATTTGCACAGCTGAGCATGAGTGAAAATAGTGCTGGGCGATAATTCGATAACGATAATTTTACAGATATAAACTTTTTCGATAAAACGATAAGGACAGTTCGATAAGTGATCGATAATGTTTACGCACTGTGCGTAATGTTGCGCGAGCACTTCCGGATGCGACAATCACAGTGACAGTTAGACTTGAAGGAGTGGAAGATGAGGCAAGTTATTCATTTATTAGTAGAGACCTATGATTTTCGCGATGCGGATAACGCGGACGGAATCACGGAATCCAAATGCGCGGAAACAGTTTCTTGTGTGTAATGTTGGACGCGCAAACTGGGTTCGTCAAACACAGCAGACACAATGGCCCTCATTTATCATACTTGCGTAGAAACGGGCGTATATGTTGGCGTAAGATTATGCTTACACTCCTCTCACCGCCTGATTTATGAAACTGTGCGTACCGTTGATATTCAGGTGTACGCAATATCTGCCCTTCATAAATGCCGCGGCTGAAAACGATCGTCATAAGAATAACACGCCCATATAAATTCAAGTCTCCACCTCCCCCACGCCCTCATTTTACGACATTGACACATGGAAGACGGCAAAGAAGACAAACCGGGGAAGTGGAAAGAAACAAAATTGTTTTATTTGGGAGTTTAAAGAGCGGGATTAAAGACACATTAATAATTGCATGACATTTTGTAATATTTGTATTATTATTTTTATTATTAATGACGCTTAATTGATATTTAGAATAATAATTATTTATTATTATTATTATTATTATTATTATTATTATTATTTACTGTTGCCTACATCTAAATTATATGTCTGCTTAATGGTTCGGTTAAGTTTTTTTAAAATAATATTTTAAAATGATGTAGTAACTTTTGTAGTGTGTTTTTCTGTATTTACATACAGTTGTTTGTTAGCTAAGATCCAGTTTCATACGGAGCTCCGGATATAATTCAAATTAACAATTTGTTTCCAAGACATCCACATGTTTTACTAGGCTAATTCATAATTTGAAGTAATAATAATTGTAATAGCAATGACGAAATATTATAATAATTAATCCCAAGGAACAAACTGTTGAATATTGGGAACGAATTTTATATTTATGGCCATACTTTAGACTAAATAAGAAAAAGAAGTGTCCATAATGTAGCATAAAAGATAGTTCGTGGCCATGATTTTGTCAGCATGTCATCATGATCGGATTTATGGCTCCATTCAACACAAACATTTTACTTTACCTATTCATGTGTAGCTATTTATTTATCATCAAATGGTATGTAACTAGCTTACCTTTTGATGCATTATTACCATGTTTTCGTAGCACATCCTTGTGCTTTCTTGCAATGTGCCGCTTCAGATTCCAGGATGAATATTTGCTAACTTTACAGTCTCTCCGCACTTCCTTTTAATGTTTTCTTCCTGTCCAACCTTAACTTTTATTTTTACTTTACATTTATGTATAAGGCTTGAATTCCACAATTGCTAGACGTTTTTACAGATTCTCGAACTAGCAAATTATCAAAGGGGCGTTCTGGGTTCAACGAGCGGTGCTGAGCGAGCTGACTTTTTAGAAAGGCGCTTTGATGGTAATATTACCGCACCGCTCAAGGCTCCGCTCCGCTCACATGCTTTGCCCTGAAACGTCAGGTAAAGCGCCCAGGCTCTCAACTGAAGGAATACATATGCATACAAATCAAATGCTTTGGTAAAGTCTCTCAAATTAAACATTGAAGTCCATGTTGCATAAAAATAAACACTGAAGTTTGTAATTATTATGTTTTTTTACAGTGGGTCATAATATATCATATATTTTAGTTTGTCAGTGCGTTTTGTGGTGTTAGGAAGTGTTTGCGCATTTCTGCACTAACTCAAAATGTGCGTACACCACCTCCTGAGCAGGCGTAGGATTTGAGCGTGCCGTACGCCAACGTCCATATTGATAAATCTCAAAGTCACCGTGGTTTTGGGTGTACGCCAGGTGTACGCTGGAATTTTGGTGTACGCAATTTTGATAAATGAGGGCCATTAGGTGCAGTATACTGTACTTTCATTCAGCGTCCGCCTTGTGCACGCACACGTCCACACAGCTTTAAAAGTATATTTACAGGACATTCACAAATTCAGGAAACTGAGGAAAAGCAGCAGATCCAACACTGCAGTGAATATAGTGTTTGCGTATGTGCACTCCCACAGCAACGTGACACTCTTGACATCCATTTATCAGCGTGTATAGCTCGTATATGTATAACACACGCGTGATCACTGAACTAAGTTTTCTTTCTTGTTAAAGTGAACATAAACAGCTGTACTCAGTATATTGAAACTTAAAGCAGTCTGTCTTGGGTCTTAAAGTGACAGTAGTCTGCTGCTTTTGTGTCAGAAATGTGTTGATTTCATAACAAATAGATTTACATTTAATACAGATGCATTGAAACAAGATTTTAGTATTTGTATTTGTCATATTCTGAATAAAAAGTAGTTTAAAACCATTATTAACTGTGTGGTTTTTACAATTTTCATTCAGGAGCAAAAATCTGCCTTTAAATTTGACAGGAGTAAAGATTTGTTATTTATCATGATAATTATCGATATCGACTGATATGGAAAACATTTTCTCGATAATTTTTTTTGTCATATCGCCCAGCCCTAAGTGAAAATAAGAAATGTCAGAAAGACAGTTCATCAGTTTGTTAGTGTGTTAATTAAAGAAACGTTTCAAACATTCTGAAAGGAGCCTGATTAGTGGAGTCAGGAGTTTCATATAAGGAGACCTCATTACGATCTGCTCACTGCTACGACACATTACGCTTGACAAAGTAGTCCTGCTTCAAATGTTTTTAATTGTGATTTTTTTCACATAATATAATATCATATTTTAAATAATCTTTGCTAAAATAGGCAGACTTTTAAAATTACAACTATAAAGATGATAAACATTTAAACTACAAGAATTTCCGCTCAGGCGCAAGGATACAGTTTCTACCGGAGCAGCAGGAGTCTCTCACAACTGTTACACTTGTAATTTATCCTGAGTTATGTTTTTAGAAAATGTAATACTACAGTGCAAGTTCACGGACTGCACAGCGATGAATCAAAGCAAACGTGCAAGGACATTTAATGAGTTTGGCTGTGGATGCTTTGGAAGTTCTTCATAAAACATTTGAGCAAAGATTAATTGATGATCAGAAGACCATCTCCAGAAGAGTGAGCAATGTTTATGAGTTCGAAGTATTTTAAGAGTTTGACTTCTTTCAATGCTTATTTTAAGTGTTTATGTTAAATTGTTAGTCATTACCTGCATTAGCAGTTTTTAAATGTTGATGATTATTTTAGCATTAAAAGTGTTATTAATTGACAATAAAGTATTTTGATTTATTGAACCTTTACAGTTTTTTATTTGATTTCATATTGCACCTCCTTCATGTTTTGTGATGTTACAGATGAATGAAATGTTGAATATTTATGCTGAAATCTGATATTTACCAAACTGAAATTATTTTGCTTTTATCGGTTTTCAATTTAAAACAAATATATTATTTAAGTAAATTACAATAAAGCATTAAAAGTGTAATTATTACATAATAAGGGACCAGTCCAGTACCCATTAAAAAACCCATACTGGGCCCTGGTAATAATGTGGGCTTCATTAGGTGGGGCCAATATGGGCCCCACTCCGTTTCTATATCAAATTCATGTGGGCAACCCACGTGGGGCCATAGTCCCAGCTAGCATGTATAAGCGGCCCGAGCTCGGCTGCCCTGCGGCACCTGCGGCTCAGACTCGGCATCGGCGTGTGTTGACAGGTGTCGTGAGCAATCCAGTCCCCCCGAGCAATTCTGCCCCCCTAGGACCCCAATTGGTACCTAGCAGTAATGCCTGGTCAAAAACTTGTCATCGCGATATCTTGATGCTAATGGCTAATCAAAGCTGCGTTAGTGGTGTAGCAAGCTAGGTACTTTTTACAAAATAGAAGCATACAAAATATTTTTAAAATAAAAGCTTACAAAAATAATATAATTAATGAACTAATATTCATGTTGCAAACACGTGAGCAGCACGTAATGACACACGTAATCGCCTAAAAACCCAATTAATTGCCTTACACAACAAAAACACATTTCAATTTTATGTTATTGATTACTAAGTTATCTGAACGTGAAACATATTTTTTTAAACCTCAGGATTAAAAAAAATGACATTACGTTATTACGGTGAGTGCAACTGGTGTTTGTGTTAAGCTATTTTACCCGATAGCTGTATGCTAAGCTGGTACGTCACGTTAAGCTAATTAAAAAAAATCTAAGAACGAGATTTGGTAGATCTCACCACCTAGAGCATCAGTTATATACTACTATATTAAACGGATAATTTAAAATAGACCAATTGTAATTTTAACAACATTCTAACGATATAAATCATCACGAAATTTTGAAGGAATTGTAATAAGGCGCTACAAAGGCTACCCATGAGGAGTTTATTCAGCCAATGGAATTACGCGGGGTCCTAGGGGGGCAGAATTGCTCGGGGGGACTGGATTGCTCATGACACCGGGCCAATAGGCTCTGTGCACAATATGGCGCCCGCTGACATTTCGAATTTGACTGTGAGGCTCAGTACTTCCGGTGCGGTGATCTGACAGCGAGAGCGGTAGACAGAGAGACAACAGCGACAAAGAGATATGTTTAGAGAAAGGCGATTGGCCTTCCAACGGGTAAAAAAGTCAGCATTAGATTGTTGTGTTCCCATTCGTCACGTTATAATAACGCAGAGATACGTTTTCAGTCCTGTATATACTGCGGTAAGTCAAGATCCATAGGGACAGATTCAACCCTACCTGTATGTGCGTGTAGCTGGCATCTTTCGTAGTGACTACTAAGGGGTTGAGGAGATTAATAAAAGAAGCAAACCGGTTCTCTTACACTGGACTTGACTCTTTTATACTTAAAAAACCTTCTAATAATAAATGTATTTCTAAAATGTTTTCATATAAATACTATATGAATGTTTCTATTTGCAATAATTTATTGTAAATACTAATTAATGTTCTATGATTTTGTTAGACATTTACTTACCAGAATTGATTAATGAAACAATATTTTGTTTACATCTTTCACATTATTAAAAATATATTTTTCAAACAACAGTATACATGTATATGAACCCTTTAAACCTCATTCTCCAAAACTTATGAGATGGACAGTTACACGTTTCAACTAAGGAAAGTTTAGCATTGCTTTATACACTTGACCTGATAGCATTAAGAGGAAGCCACACATAAAGCACATAAAAGTAATATATTTATTAAAGAGGAAAAATGTAGTGCATATTAATCAAATTACATGCCATAAGTGATTCAAACATCCATGTAAATAATCTCCCTTATGGTTATTATAGCCACCTCACAGTCTCTCAGTAAATGTGTTGTATAAAAAATCCTCCTCTGCAAAAACACCAAAATCACATCACTGCATCACTGCAAGTGATGGCTGGCCTTGCACCTGCCAGTAGTAGCTGTGAGTCTGCTTAATTTCATCGTTACACAGGCATTTTCAAGGAGCTACAGTCTACATGACTCTTTGCGTTGGGACATTTTTTCTTTTCCGGCAGGGTGGGCTCTCAGTCGGGTGCTCTTCCAGCCACACAGGAACAGTCTGCCACTGAAATGTCAACTGGTGAGCAATCTTCAAAGACAATCTAAACATTAACACAATATATGTCATTTTCACATGCAGAATCAGGACACAATTTCAATACTTCACAGAAAATGAGTAAACTGATCAGGTAAGTAGTGGGCCAGTTATGGAAATAGGCTAAATCATGTCAGGTTATCAATTGCATAACACTGTAAACAATACTGTAATCTAAGGACACCCAAATAAATCACCTGTCTCAATTTACAATTACATATTGTTTTATAAAAACACTGAAAGCAAAATCAGTACTGGAATACCACTGGCCAATGAACCTTAAAGATAACTGACTGTACATGGTTTATATAACCATACAGTAAATAACAGCAGCCGTCAGAACCAAGTTCTGTGGTTTCCATGACAGCTATGTGTATGTTAAGGTAATTTATTCGTCATTTTGCGTCATGTCATACTACACACAAATAGCTGCTAACGTTAAGATTTGATTTGCAAATGTTACAATACATGCAACCTGTTGCAAAACACCAGCCAGATAGGCTTATTAGAATCCTACGTTACAGGTTAACGTTATCTCCCTTAGGTAAATCAAAACTACAAAACATAAACCTGATTAAGGGTTTGAACTGATGAACACTTTTTTTACTCCTACTCGGAGGTTCTCGTAGCTTGTAGCAAATAGCCCTGACGCTGACGCTCACCCTCCCTTATGAATCTTTGTTTGAAACTGTGAGGGTTTGGACATCATTCATCATGTTATGCATACACGTAATCGTAAATCATCAAAACCCATTGCACAGGATCAAATAGCCTGTCAAGTTGTCAAAGTCAGTCAGTAGCTACTAACGTTTACAAACTGTTAGCGCTAGCTAGTAAGGCAGTTAGCTTATGCTATTACTTACCTTAATAGTTGTCGATGTAACTTAATAATCCTTTTCCTTTTTGCTCCTCGGGGCTGAGCATGCCGCTTGTACTAGCCGGTGATCGTCGGTAATTGTTAACTTTGGTAGATCTTGCAGAAATTGGGTGTAAAACAACGCCATGATTCATATCATCTTTACTTCATATCTTAAGACCGGAAACGGTCGGCCCTACACTCAAGGCGGCGGAAGTAGAACTCCTTAGTTGCGTGCACAGAGCCTATTGTGCCCCGCAGCTCGATCTGGCACATGCATTTTTGTTACGGCTGTAAGCTCTGGTTCGATTCATGTTCACCGTAAGTAACCCAGCTCTGGCTGCCCAGCTAGCATGTATAATCGGCCCGAGCTCGGCTGCCCCACGGTATTGGAGTGTGTTAACCTGGCCGATTGTGCCCCGCAGCTCGATCTGGCACATGCATTTTTGTTACGGCTGTAAGCTCTGGGTCGATTCATGTTCACCGTAAGTAACCCAGCTCTGGCTGTATGATCTGGACCACTTCTGGAAATTACTCAGCTTATGTTAAATCAAGGATGGTTTTAATGGAGGCCAAAGATGTAGGTGACTTTTTTCTTCAAGACAAATGTGGATTTGTAACTCCAACCGTTTTAGTCCAAACCGAAGTGTATTTATATAATTTTTTTACCCCGAATACAACGCCGCCTTCTTTTGAGTTTTAATGGCGGGTTGCGAAGCAAGTTCATAGTTCCATACTGCCACCTACTGTATCGGGTGTACGGCTTGAGGGCTATACAGGGCCGCCGAAACATTAGGTGGCGGTCATTAAAACTCAAAAGAAGAAGAAGGCATTGTATTCGGGGTAAAAAATCTAAATAAGAAGGTGCTCATTTGTCTAGGCATACTATACTGTGTTTGAGGTAAAAAATATATAAATACTGTTCGGTTTCTCTCTCAAAACGATCGTTTCATTTCGGAGGACATCAATGTGTCGTTACGAGCAGCAGGGTTTAATTTGGATTTGTCTGTGCATGTTTTTTTACGGTCTGAGAGTTTCAAACAGAATAATGTTTCTTGAAAATCTAAGGTAGCAGAAAGTTTTCTGTGATGGTTGGGGTTTGGGTTAGTGGAAGGGGAATGTACAGTTTGTATGGTATAAAATGCATTACGTCTATGGAATGTCCCCACAAAACGTGTGTGTGTGTGTGTGTGTGTGTCAGAATGTGTGTTCAAGTGAATAAAAAATGCATTAAACATGAA
The DNA here is from genome assembly GCA_025389145.1 of Misgurnus mizolepis. Lineage (NCBI taxonomy): Eukaryota > Metazoa > Chordata > Actinopteri > Cypriniformes > Cobitidae > Misgurnus > Misgurnus mizolepis. The sequence goes on along the minus strand of JAIFKI010000022.1, from coordinate 14,331,358 downwards.
ACTCGTCTTCCTTGTGCGGTTTTAATTTTAGTTTATGTTGCATTACAGTTGCTTAGCAATTTTAGTATTAATCAAACAATAAAATCAATAAGGTTTATACAAGCCTAAATAAGGAACGTGATTGGAGGGGAGCTTACGTCCTCTCACTCGGGGTTCTGCAATCGGGCCAAGTTAAAAACGAGTGCTCTGCCGTGTGTTCGGGCCACGGTATAACAGAGTGCTCAGGCCGCGCTAAAACCGAGTGCTCGTGACACGTTATAACCGAGTGCTCGGACATGTGTTCGGGCCACGTTATAACCGAGTGCTCGGGCCGCGTTAAAACCGAGTGCTCGGCCGTGTGTTCGGGCCGCGTTAAAACCGAGCGCTCCCAGAGCAATCGGACCTAGATTCATGCCGAGGATCGGCCGACTGTTCCAGCCTTAATCGTTCCACTTTCGGCCCGCACAATTTTTGCTAGCTGGGGTGGAACCCGTGGACAAACCCATATATGGCCCAAATAGGAAGCCCATACCTTGCAATGTTGGCTGGGATAATATATTTTGTTTGATGTCTAGTCATTAAACAAAACGTAAATTAACAAAACATGCCGTTTCAGATGTAAATATGGTGCCAATATGTCATTATTCCGATTGATTAGTATTTGATAAAAGACTGAAAGCCGTATAATATATTTCGTTTATGTCCGTGAATGCACACATTTCTGTGAACTGTGCACACTGTGCCCCCTTAAAAAATATTGGTGCATGACGCCCCTGGCAGAGGCGCGGGAAGATATTTTCGGTAGGGGGTGCTGGGGTGCGGATGCAGCCGGGGGGGGGGGATTTGGGGTTGGTATGGAGTTATAACATTTTAAAGTTGTTCACAAGCTTTTTATTCTGCAGACCACTCTACCTATAAATGTCTTCTTTTAAAAACTCACTCGCACCTCCCATCCATAAAGTAAATATGAGCTGACGGCGTATACAAACTAGCCTATTGCAACATAGTAGAGTTTGAATTCTCTGCCAGGGTCGTTATTTTCTGCTACTATCCTCTAGCCGGCCGTTGATTAAGCATATTTTTATTATTTTTATATTATTACTTTATTAGCCTCATTGGGTGGGGAGAAAGCTATGCCATATAATCAGAAATATTATATATAGACTAGGCCAAAGTAACAAAGGTGTCCAAAAAGTTACACAAATTACAAAATGCTTTGTAAAAGTTACAAAATGCAACGCGAGTCATGTGCGGAGTCTCCTCTCGCACGCATCATGCACCGGGTCTGCTGTTCTGTAGCTTAAGTGCAACATGGAGTTTAAAGATGTAAAGAAAAAAAGAAAAACAGGAGAATTAACTTTGAGCAAGTTTGCAGGAAAGTCGAATGCATGGAAACAATTTATGTAACGTTATACATTCTCACTCGTGCCAGTAGCCTATACGCCTTTTTTGTTTTCCTTTGCTTAAGTTTTTACTATTTCTAAATTCTAACATGGAAACTTTATTGACATCACTCGAGTTAAGGCGATTAGTGGACCTTTTAATTCACGGGTTTCATTTAATTCTATTTTTACACGTAAGTGTAATATTTGTGTGTTAAGTTTTGTTTCAGTTTGCCATGCCTCCTGCACGGCGGTGTAAAAATAAGATATTTTTCGACTTTAAAATTCGAACATCATATCCTAAATTGTCGGAATATATTCCATATAGATTCATTTGAATTTATAGATGTTTAACATTAAAATCGATGCATGGGAATAATTTATATAAATTTTTGAAATGCCCACCACTCTTAAATGCGCATGTTCCTTGTTGTACATAGAGGCTTTACACAGTTCCTTTCATGTCGTTTTAATCATTTAATTCAATCTTTTTTACTTTAAATGTTACTTTAAATGTTCTGTAACATTTACATGTGCGTTAAACACCGCGAAACAATTTGGCTATATTTTTAAATAGTTTTTGAAAAGATGACCTTTCTCTGATATGCAGGATGAGGAGTCAGTTGGAGAAATAACGCTAGTCCTCGGGACTTTTGGGCTGTGTGATTGAAAAAATCCAAAATTCTCTTCTGAGACATTGCGAAGCTGATAGATACAGATAGCCTAAATGCATTCGTCATTGTGACTGTGAGTGTGCATGCTTGTCTGTTATGCTTATACGTATAGACGGGTTGCAGGTTTACTACAGGGTGCGCAGCGCGCATCCAGAAGGCAGAAAGCCCGCTTGGTGAGCTGATCCGCTACTGCAACAACCTTAATTATTGAAGCGTTCTTTATTGTTTGTATATAAATAAAACTTGATTTTAGTTGGATCTGTTTTTCTGTCTTTATTTTTGCAGTCTTACTGCGATACATGTATGAATTATAATGTTAGACTAGTAACGTAATGGTCGCATCTATGTTAACATCAGGCACCCAGCACTGACTCTGTTGGTACTATTTTCCCACCCAACAACTCCTTGGCATTTTGACTTACAGACAAAGCTACTAGCCTACAACACAATGGACATCTCTTCTTTCTGCCTCTCGGTTGCGCGCAACCAGTTAATGATGTTGCAGTGCAACCCGTCTCTTCGCAGGGCTGAATCGCAATCAGGGGCGTCATGCACAAATTTTTTATAAGGGGGCACAGAAATGGGTGCATACCTATTTTTTTTACGGTCTATGGTGCATACACGGACAGCAAACGAAATATTATAGAGCTTTCAGTCTTTTCCATGGCTTTATTTTGAGCCTTCCTGCCTTCATGACAAAAACCTCCAAAATAAAAGTGTTGACTAACTTTCATATCAAATACTATTCAATCGGAATAATGACATATTGGCATCATATTTACATCTGGAACGGCATGTTTTGTTTATTTACGTTTTATTTAATTACTTGTTTAATTGTGTCTATGCAGTTGTTGTATAAAAATGCATTATCCTATAAAATGTATGTAATTTTAAATCCATAAAGTTTATAAACAACGAAAATTACATAAACTAAGCTATAGGAGTTTAATGTTCAATAATGATTCAAAAAATGTTTAGATAAAAATTATATTAGAGGAACGGATATTTGCATTCAACTTTACCTCATATGTAAACGTGTGATTCCGCGTCCCCGTGAACTCTGGCGAACTTTGGCGTTGTACCAAGATGAATCTAGAAATCTCTACTAATATTACGTTGAGACGGTCACATTTTAAACCATACATTTTCTACTCAGAGGAGGTTAAAAGCTCATTACCGTACTGGGGTTTGGAAACGTTTTAATTCCTTTAGATAGCAAAATGCAGCAGCAAGCAACAGCAAAGAACTCGTGAGCGCGCTCAGACGTTGATGACGTCAGCGACTGCGCTGAATGCAGCCTGCCGCCAGAAGTAATGTAACACGATCAAAACACTATCAAAACGGCGAAAATCTCCGAAAAGTGACAAGGATGCAGCAAAGAATTAATAATATTGTGCATATTAAACAGATTAAAAGACAAACAACAAATTAATGGATGCTTCTTTGATTTTGAAGCTCAAAAAACCAAGGGGGCAACTGCCCCCTCAGTTTGAATGGGCATGACGCCTCTGATCGCAATCACGTTGTCAAAACAAATCTGATTGGCTAATAAACACTGAATTAAATTAAATAATTTTAAAATTACTAAAATTATCCCTCTCTTCATCACACACCCCAAGCATGACATACAAAATGTCTTGGAACAGAAACAAACAATCAGAGATATTTATAAGCCATCATTTTATTGTCATCGCAGTTTTAAATCTTTGCCACCAGGGGGTGCTGCAGCCCCTGCAGCCCCCCACTTCCCGCGCCCATGGCCCCTGGCTATGTGAGGAATAAAGAATGAAAAGAAATCCAAACTTTCCAAAAAAAAAAAAAAACACTCACCGAGCAACAAAAGCCATAGCCATAAATGATGACATGACTAATCATCCGGACACATTATTTCTTTTAAATAGCGTGATATCAATGACGAGAGATCGTCGTGTCGCGAGGCCTCACCGCACCCCAACGTTAAAACATTTCCAGACAACTAACATCCTCTTATCTGAATATATAAATATCTAGATCGATAAAACTACGGTTAAATTAATGTTAGAAGTGGCTTATATTTGGAAAAGACACATCGATCGGACTAAGGGATGGGTGCCAGTATGCGACCTTAATCGTAAAGAAACTTTACACAGACATCCTCAAACAAACAAACAAGCACATTACTAACCTTCTGATAAAAGGCATACAGTTGCAAATTAAACTTGCCGATTAAAGGCTGAAAATATTTTTGTCCTGTAAAATATTTTAGCCGTAGACATTTCATAGCTAACGTTACATCTTTAGAAATGTTACATACATATTTCCTGATCTATCTTACTTAAATCTACGTAAAGAAACCCGTTGCTCTAATCTACGGAAACATTTATTTCAGAAATTGTCAGAAAAAGTGGTGAATAGTGTTAACCACTTGATATTTCCTCGTTAATTCATGTAAAAGGCAAAGCCTTAAGTAAATAAAATAGATCGACACTTTATAACTTAAAAAACAAACATAAGCATCTTAACTATTAAAACGTGTTTGACTGAACGTCATGAATCATATACGTATAATGATTCAACTCGAATAAAAACACTCTTTATAATTTTCTCACGAAAACAAGATAAACGTCGTTAACTTTATAGATTTACTTTGTGTTTAAAGTAAAGAACAATTACCGTTTTCTTGTTGTTGTGCTCTGAGGAAGTAATGACTTTCGGTCTTTTCCCAAGTATGCAGAGATCTCCTTCTCTCTTTTCCTGGCTGATTTTAAAGTCCACCCATTTTCAATACTACCACGAAACAACACCCGCACATATCATCCCCATTAACTACACTTCAGTCCACATTTATTTATATAGGGCTTCTCATTCTCTTTTGTAAACGTTGTGTATATTTTACCTAACTTAAGTACACGCAAATAAATATACACATCGATATCTTCAATATCTACTGGGCTAAACTATCTCATAATTAGTCTGGATTTTACAGATACGGCCACATACCGTTGTGGTCGTGTTTTCACCTTGCAGAATCTGGAAAATGTTAAAATTTAAGAAAAATAAATGTTATTTAGAAAAATAAGGGTTTGTTTTCAGTGTACATATGTATATATCTATGTTCAGTGTAACTTCTTTCTTCCCAGCTAACAATTTTTGGTTCCCAAAACGTTTTCCTAACGTTAGTTTTTGGTTCTAAAAACGTTCCCCTAACGTTAGTTTTTGGTTCCCATAACGTTATTTTTTAGGTTTGTTTTTGGTTAGCCAGGAAAGTTTTCTTTACGGAAATAGAACATTATTTTTAGGTTAGTTTAACGTTATTCTAACGTTATGATAACGTTATGAGAACGTTAGTTTTAGGTTAGAATAATATTAAGAAAACGTTAAACTAACCTAAAACTAACGTTCTTCTAACGTTAGTATAACGTTAGGAAAACGTTAGAAAAACTTTAAACTAACCTAAAACTAACGTTCTCCTAACGCTATTATAACGTTAGAATAACGTTAGGGGAACGTTAAACTAACCTAAAAATAACATTCTATTTCCGTAAAGAAAACTTTCCTGGCTAACCAAAAACAAACCTTAAAAAAAACGTTATGGGAACCAAAAACTAACGTTATGGGAACCTTATTCTAACGTTAGGAGAACGTTTTGGGAACCAAACATTTTTGCTGGGAGTATGCACAGTTGACATGGAACAAAAACAGTTTAAAGATCTACAAGACTGTATGCGTTGCTGCGGCTCCGTGCACGCACTGAAAGAGCGCACAGAGCTCAAGACTCTAGCTGCAGTGAAGTATGGCACGTCTATTGGTACATTCCATGTTGTGTTTTTTTCTATCATATCTATCCAAAATAAGTTAAACACATTTCCATATAAAAAGGAATAAACCAATATATTAATAACAACATTTATAACAATTAAATTATTTTATTACTGAAAAAATTTCTATTGAAACATTAGATGGATGTATTATAACACAGGTTATTTTAAATAAAAATACCTCAACCCACCACACATTGAATTTAGATAGCATTGCATTTTATCAAATATATAAATAACTAACTTCAACACAATAAAGAAGACTTATAACAGATATTTATTGAAAATGAATAAACATTTAATTTACTTTGGATCAAAAAATCTTACCACAGCAGTTAGCCGCCTCTCCATTATTACAATAATCAAAAACATCCTCTCTTCATATAGACAGGAATCACTAAAATATATATTAGTTCTCACATTTAAGTTACTAAATGAAGAAAGAAAATAAACCGCTAGAATAAATGTTAGACTGAGGTAAAACCTATTGACAAATACATAAACATTTCATTCACTTCAGGTTAACAGATCAGTTTAACTTTAGCCGAATAGCTCTCAGTTTTTACAACAATCAAAGCTTCTAACATCACATTCTCCTTCATGGAAATCATTAAAATATATTTTCATTTTTTACATATTAAAGTTACTAATGAAGAAAGAAAATAAATCGCTAAAATAATGTTAGACTCTGAAGTAAAAACCAAATGCCAAATAAATAAACATTTCATTCACTTTAGGTAAAAAGATCTTACCACAGGCGGCTATTCGTTTATTCGACAATAAAAAGTTTCTAACATCATATTCTCCTCATAATCTCCTCAAATAGATCGGAAATCACTCATATATACATTTTTTCTCACATATTTAAGTTACTTAATCAAGAAAGAAAGAAAGAGAAAAAAGAAACGCTAATATAATGTATGTCTCTGAGGAAAGAAAACGTAGGTTACGCATGTAACCATGGATCTGTGAGACCGAGGGATGACCGTCACTACGGTCTAAAAAGGAATGATCACCTTCGTTCTGCCTATCACAGAGACCATATGTCAACAAAGTCATGTCCATGACCTCCGGAAGCAGAACGACCCGCGTCTATAAATAGCAGAGAATGCTCCCGGTTCAGTCTCCTACCTTGAGCGCCTCAGAATGGTCCGAGCGACAAGGATAGTGACGGTCATCCCTCGGTCTCACAGATCCATGGTAACATGCGTAACCTACAATCTGTTTCGACCTCACTCTGACCGTCACTACGGTCTTAAAAGGGATGACACATACCAACAGAGTCGCGAGGAACCCAGGATCAATTAGAACCTCGCTCGGTCACAGACATGAGGGCAGCGTCGCCGACCGGAGCTGGGCGAGTCACATCCACCCGGTAAAATCTTGTGAAAGTGCATGGTGTAGACCACGAAGCCGCTGCACAGATGTCGCTTGCTGCCACACCCTTGAGGGCAGCCCAAGATGTAGCCACACTCCTAGTAGAATGAGCCCTTGTACCTGTTGGGACCGGTATCCCCTGAGCCTTATAAGCATGGGAAATAACCTCCACCAGCCAATGAGATAACCTCTCTTTGGAAAGTGGCAGTCCCTGCCTTGCCGCCCCATAACAGACAAACAGTTGAGAGTGCATTCTTCTTAAAGACTGTGTACCGATCAGGCTTTCAAGGCTCTGAATGAGCACAATGTGATAAGCTTGTCATGCTCCGCCTGTGAGGCAGAGGAAGGCTGGAATTGGGCCAGCTCCAACACCTTGTTCATGGACTGCTGATCAAGAACTTTTGGCACGAAAGCTGGATTCGGCCAGAGTGACATGCCAGTGCCCCCTGCCTGCCACCTCAAACAGTCATCACTAACGGAGAGAGCACACATCTCCCCGACTTGTTTGGTTGAACAGAGAGCCAAGAGAAATGCTGTCTTAAGAGACAAAGACCGTAGATCTGCGTCTGAAATAGGCTCATAAGGACCTTCAGTGAGAGATGTCAGAACTGTAGGCAGGTCCCAGCTTGGTGCCCGCAAGGTGCGACCTGGACGTAACCGGCGGGCTCCCTTTAAAAACTGGCTAATCAGAGGGTGCCTACCCAGGGATGTGTTATCTGCCCCCTGGTGAAAAGCTGAAATGGGCGAAGCATATACCTTTATCGTACTGGCTGCCTTGCCCAGATCAAAATGGGACTGCAAGAAGCATAATACTTGTGGCACGGGGCAGACTGTTGGCTCGATGCCCAAGCCACAACACCACTCTGAAAAGATCCTCCATCTGAGTGCGTAGCCAGCTCTGGTAGATGGGGCCCTGGCATTATTGAGTGTCTCCTGTACAGCCTTATCTAGCTGTCCATCGATGGGCTCTGCAGGGGCCAAACCCATAGACGCAGGGCTCCCGGGTTCGGATGCCAAATCCGCCCGTCTGCTTACGTCAGGAGATCCGCTCTGCACGGTAACTGCCATGGCTGATCCTGCAGCATCCGGAGGAGTTCTGGGAACCATGGCCTTGCCGGCCACCGTGGCGCGACCAACAGGACTGAGTGGTGGCCCTCTCTGATCCGTCGGAGGACCTGAGCTATGAGAGGGAGTGGAGGAAAAGCGTATAACAAGCCTGTTGGCCAGTCTTGCGACAGAGCATCCAAGCCCGAACTGCCCTCCTGCCCCATGAGGGAGTACCATTCTGGGCAGTGTGTTGTCTCCGCTGACGCAAAGAGATCCATCTAGGCAGCACCGTAACGCATCCAGATCTGGACGACTATGTCGGTGTTCAACCTCCACTCTCCCGGGAGTGGCCCTGTCCTGGAGAGAATGTCGGCCGCTCTGTTCTCCACACCTGGGATGTGCACTGCCCTCAGTGAGGAAAATCGAGGCCATGCCCATATCATCCAGAGCATGTGAGCGGTGTGGAGCGGTGTGACGCTCCGCTAAATATTCCGCTCTACTGTTCAAGCGCTCCACTCAGTCGCTCACCGCCCAAGCAAGCGCTCCGTTAACTTTCCGCTCACGCTCGCAAATAAACCAATTCCCGCTCAGATCCCGCTCCGACATAAAAAAAATATTTAGTAAGCCTAATTGTTTTCTGTACTGACGTTCTTGGATAATTGCATTTAATTAAAGTATTAGCTGATAAATAGCAGTTATGTACAGTTGTGTGTTGGCTATTAGACCTAGTTTAACTGATACGGATATAATTCAAATTAACAATTTGTTTCCACTACATCCACATGTTTTACTAATTCACAATTTTAAGTTATAATAAATGTAATAAGTAATTACGAAATATTATAACAATTCGTTCCCCTTACGAGAAAAAGATTAACAAACTATAATATTATATAAATATATTATTTGAAAAAAACTAAAATAAATTGAAGAACAATTTCTTAAAAAGAAGGTTTTTAAGTGCGAATTTACATTGCATCGGTAAAAACAGAACACAGTGTCTTAAAGAAATTAAAATTAGACAGTATTTATGAACCTGTAAATGTACAAAACGAATGCAATACAGAATATTTATTTATGGCATTTTCAATAGTATATTAGTAGATAAATTAACATGTATCTATGAAAACGAATAAATCATTATTTTGGCTAAATTAATCTGGATAGATCATTTTAGTCAGACTAAACATTTCATCATTTCAGTACAAGAACAAGCTTAAATGCTATCTATAACAACTTACATTTTATCCCAAATGTTACATGGTCGAAAATATGTAGAAATATAGCCTATACGAGAACAAATTACAGAACAAAAATGTTTAGGTCACGCGGACCGAACGAAAAAGCCGTTAATTAAGCGGACTCTCTGTAAAATAGAGGATGTGCTGAATCAGTCGAGTCGGCAGATTATCATCAATGTTTATAATGTTCCACGCAGATACTGTTGATGAAAAAATGTAATATCTAAATGTCCAGGTAAGTCAAGTGTTCAGTCAGTTAATACTAAATGCACCGGCGTTTTTGGCTACAGCTTCCTCATCCACGGAGTGGCCGCTGTACATACACAAAGAACTATAAATGTTTTTATTTTAAGTGGTTTTAATGCTGGTAAGCAATCAGTTATATTATGTACAAATATATTTGTATTTGTGTTGATCAGTTAGATTAAAGTTATTTTAATCTTTAAAACTGCATCTAGATGCAGACGACGCTACAGTTATTCTGTCATCTTAGTTTCATTTCTTTCATTTATATATAAGGCTGACAACTTCATTAAAACAATATTTGAACTCCATAACTTATTGCTAGCCATTTTTACAGATTCTCGAACTAGCAAATTACCAAATGCATTCTGGGATGAGCGAGCGGTGCTGAGCGTATTGAGCGAGCGGAGCGGAATTTTCGAAAATGCGCTCTGATGGAAATATTACCGCACCGCTCAACGCTCCGCTCCCGCTCCGCACCGCTCACATGCTCTGATATCATCAACTCCTCTGCCACCTGGAGGCATCTCTGTGACCTCATGCCTCCCTGGTGATTGATATGATACACTGCCGAAGTCTGTCCTCACTAGAACATGGTGGCCTTGCAACTCTGGCAGGAATCTCTGAAGAGCAAGATGGATGGCCTTTAATTCGAGGACATTTATGTGCTCCTTCATCCACAGCGGCTGCCATGTGCCCCTCACTGCCCTTCCTTCCCAGACAGCCCCCCAGCCTGTCAGGGACGCTTCCGTTGAGATGACCTGTCTCCTGTGGGGAAGGCCCCCCAGTGGGACACCTTGTAAAATGAACTGGAGGTGAAGATGGAAAGCATTGAACCAGCACTGCAGGGGGCGTGCCCTCAGCAGGCCCAGAGGAATCACTGCTGCTGCTGCAGCCACCAAGCCCAATAGCTTTTGAACTCTGTGAGCTGTGACAAGGCTGCCCAAGTGGAACTGCTTCGTCATGTTGATCAAGCTGTCTGCTCTTTGTGGAGTGAGAGACGCAGCAATGCTGACCGAGTCCAGAAGGATGCCGAGGGGTTGCAGGTTGCTCTTTTTGTGGTTGACAGTGAAGCCTAGCATTTGAATGTGGGCCAGAACTGTGCTTGTGTCGTATACTACCTGCTCCCGAGAGGGGGCGCCAATCGTCCAGGTAGGGCAAGATCTTCAATCCTCGAGCCTGGAGGGGGGACAGCGCAGCCAGAGAAAGACCGAAGGGAAGGACCTGGAACTGGAATACCCTGCCTTGAAAGGCAAAGCGCAGCAAGGGCCGGTGTTCCGGACAGATTGGGACGTGGAAATAGGCGTCTTTCAGATCCAGGGACGTGAACCACTCCCCCTGCTGGATAGACTGCATCACCACCCTTGTGTGGACCATCTTGAAGGGTAGCACCTTGAGATATCGGTTCAAGGGCCTGAGGTCGAGAACAGGCCGATGACCGCCATCTTTTTTTGGAACAATAAAATATTAGGAGTAGAACCCAGTGAGCTGTGCGGTACTTCTGAGATGGCCCCTTTCAGAAGTAACTCCTGGACCTCTTTGATGAGGACGGACATTAAAACAGGGTCTTTTACGGACGTTATTTTGATTCCTGAAAACGTTGGGGGTCGCCCCCGAAATTGTAATCGGTAGCCGCGAGCCACCGTAGCCACGACCCAAGGGTCTGGCACAATGCCTTCCCAGGAGGTCCGTGACAGCTGGGAAGGACAATCGACCGGCGACCCGGGACTCCTATGCAGGATCGCCACCGCGGCCTGCACCCCTCCCCGTGCCCAGCTGTGGTCCTCGCCATCCCTTAAGTCTGAAATTTGAGGCTGTACGTCGGTCAGGTGCACGAAATCGCCAGTCCCGTGGAGCCTCTGGGTTGTCACCTGCTGATGGAGGCCGGGTAGGCTGCCGCAGCCTATATCTACTAATAGGTGGGCGGCCGGCAGTTGAAGCAGACCTAGAGCAAACCCTCTGGAGAGCTTCCCTAGATGCTGCAGTCCGTTCAATGCGGTCAAGCACCTCCTGGAATCCAGGGTGAAAGACGTATTCTGGTACCACAGGGAGGTTGAGTAGCTCCTGTCTGATGGCATCTGGCAGGGAGGTTTGTGCCAGCCAAACTTGTCTGCGACACAGCACAGCAGAGGCCATAGCATCCCCCACGTCACGTGTCAGCTGGGAGTGGGAAGAAATAGCTGCGTCAACTAGGGCCCTGGAATCATGATCGTCTGGGCCCAGTGTCTTCCGTAGAGCCGCCAGGGTGATGGCTAGAGCGTAACCCATACGGGCCGCTCGAGCTGATGCGTTGAAGGAATTAGTGATCAGACGGTCCGTCTTGGCACACTCCTTACAAGGGCACCGTGGATCGGAGGATACCTTTTGTCAACCTGTCTGACAATTGTAAGTCTTCTAATAGCTGTGCCACGGGAAATCTGAATCACCTACTGAATCTTGTAGAGACGGTGAGCGTGAACAGGAGCACATTTTGGTTAGTATTCTGATTAATAATCTCCCTTGACTTTATGCCTTCACGTCCACCCGATTGCCTCATAGTCAGTAAAAGACTGCCTGTAAGCTTCTCTCCCAGTCCATACGGTAATTTCTCTACTGTGCGACAGAAAGTCGCAGGTTATGACGCAATCGTTAGCCTATTTTTACAAAAACTGCTTCTACTGGGACATAACGTAATATACATGGTAATGGAGCCTTTTATACATTTTCGTGTTTCTTTAGAAATGATTAATGGACAAATGGAGTCTTTAAACGCCTCAGATGTAAAGTTATTTGCTGTCAAAGTGACGCCAAAATGAATGGGAGTCAATGGGATGCTAACAGCAGATGGGTGTTCGCTAAGCAATGGCGGCGTCCAGGGAAGCTTCAAAAAAATATGAAACCTTGCCCCCCTGTACTGGACTGCTTCCTCTTCTTCTTCTTTTTAATGGCGGATCATATCTTCACAATATATACCGCCATCTACTGGATAACTACACAGGAGTGTGTAAAATGGACTTTAAATCATAAAATCATAAAACAATAATATAACCAACCCCACCCCCAAAAAAATTATACTAATAATAATAAAATAAATAAATAACCTAAATTCTTCTACTTAATCCAGTATCATTAAGATATCTGCTTCTTTGTCCCTGCATTCCTTGCTCCTGTAAAATATTATGAATGTCATTTTCTGCATCTGAGTCTTTCCATTTCTGTCTATGTTGAGAATTCTTTGAGGTAGCAGGGTGCGAGGAGCTATGTCTCCACAGCTGCATTAAATTAGTGATGCAAAGTCCGATTCATTTCCGCGAACCGGCTCTTTTCGGACAGTTCGGCTCATTGAACCAGTTCAAAAAGCCGATTCACCGGTTCCTGATTAAATCAAGAAATAACATCACTACGCATTTATTGTATCAATGAAACATTCAAATAAAGTTGTTTGTGTCAACATATTAAAACATTTAGGCCTAAATAAAAAGTTGTTTTTGTGAAGGCATAGCTGATTTATTGCCTTTCATTCACAATGTTTGTGGTCACAGTTTCAATCGCGGATCGTAAATGCCAAATACAACTGACCAGTTTTGACTAGCCTACAACTTGGATAAGATTCCTAAAAGACACTGATGCACAGTTGCGGATGTGTTCTACATATCCTAAGTATAAAGAATAAATAAACTTGTCTTTTAAACTCATTGGTTTTCCTTAAACAACTTAAATATGATTTGCATGCACAATAAATCATACTAAAACTAAAGCTTTTTATAAAACAAGCATATCAAGAAATTAATAAAACAAGAAACTTTGCGAATCAGGTTCGTTCAAATCCTCGGTGAGACACACGGAGTGTCAGCAACTCATCCGTCAGAGTTGTCGGCAATCCTTGCCTCGGCAATCATCGACAGACTTTGTTCGGTTCTTTTTGAGTCCGATGTGCTATTTCGGCTGTGCGTCCTGAACCTATGCCCCAAACTAAAGTTCGATTCAGTTCGATTTGTGAACCTGCTCGACTGGTTACTTCCTGATAACCGGCTCAAAAGAACGTTTCGTTCAAGGACCTAACATCACTACATTTAATTGTTAATTAGTGGCTCATGGGGAGATTCAGAGTTGATGAGTCCTTGAATTTCTAAGTTTATGTTGTATTATTTCTGTATTTCTATAAATAGATATCCAAGCAATTTAATATTTAGTAGTATTGTTTGGTTTATATTTGTAATCTGTGTGATTTGATTTGTTTAAGTTGTAAAATGTTTGTTTGTTTTGTTTAATTTAGAAACCATACAACTCTGGTCTCATGATTGCTTGACTGACAATACACTGTAAGTAACTGGATTATTTGGAGCTTCTGTGGTTTAATGGGCACACCATCCTGGTAACAGTTTGCCTGACCTAGCCTCTATCCTTATCCGTAATTTATATGGTCCTTCGAGACGGATAGGTTGCTAGGATGGATAAAGATGAGGTAGTGAGACCTAAACGGACAGTCAGACCTCCTAAATGGCATCAAGATTATTTACTCACTCAGCCAAGTGTACCAGCTTGTACACAAAGACAAATGTCTGCTGATCATGTGTCTGTGGAGATGACAGAAGGAGCTGTCATATCTGATACTCGAGCTGAGATGAGAATTCTGTCTGAGGATGTGCAACAAATAAAGGAAATGTTATCAGAACTGGGACAGTCAATGAGAGCTATGCAGCTAAACGGCCAAAGTTCTTCTTTTTCTATTAGTTCAGATTACAGTTCTCCTAAAGCATCTCCTGTGGTTAACCAGACTAAGGAGGATGATACCAATAAAGTTCCTCTTGTTCTTGAATTGGGTGAATGTGTAAGACAACATGAGGCAAATAGAGATATGGATCCATCCACATTACCTCCTCGACTTAGTAGACAAAGATGGAAGAGTATCATTACCATTGCCACCAGATGGAAGAGTATCATTAGAGACTGGTTCCTCACAATGTCCTAATTTACCTATGTTAAATGAGTCTGCTAATTCTGTTCACTTAAGGGCACAGCTTTCAGAGAATCCTGTTGTCACGAGTACGAGTCAAGTTCAGTTTGGTAATGGTCTCCCTTGGCCATCTTTACATCAACAGCCATTAAATCCAGTTTATCCGTGTAATGATCAAGCAATACGGAGCTATGGGCCTAGTTCTAGTTCTAGTCAGATGCGAGTAATGCATGTTTTTCCTGAATGCTCCCAAATTATTCTGCCCCCTTTCCTCCTCCTGTGTTGTATCCACCTTATGGTTCATTTGTCCATCCAAGACATGCTTTTCCAATGTCAGTAGCTTCATATAGTCGAGCTCCTTCTATGCCACCATCTCAGATTACAGCAGGTGTTCCTTTTCAGGGGCTTCCACATCTAGCTACTAGTAGTAATAATCCCCTATCTCAGATGTTGTCAGGTCCTCCACCAACAGTCCAAATTGGACATTCAAATGCAAGTCAACCTATATCAGCCTGTGTTCAGTCATCTTCAGCAGTGGGCCCTCCTAGAGTCTCTGGGTGGAAAGACCATCATTTCCGTATTTCAAAGCTGATGATCCTCAAGAATTTGCAATGCTGAATGTGGCCTTGAGGAATTTGCTGCCTGCTGAGGAAACTGAACAATATCAATATCATATTCTTTTGGATCACTTAAAGTTGGATGCTGCTCATCATTTAGCCCTTGCATATGCTCATGATCCTCAGCCTTACACCACTGCCCTAAAAGCCCTACAAAGAAAATATGGTCAGCCTCAACACCTAGTGTTACGGGAGATAGATACTATTCAGAACTTACCAACCATTCGTTTCTGGGGATTCTACTGCATTCAGTCATGGGAGCTAATGAATTGAATGAAGGAGCTAATGAATTGGCATGTGCTTCTCATGTTCACCAGCTTTTGAGTAAACTTCCAGCAAATCATGTGTCCAACTTTGCTAGACATGCTCGAGCTGTTCGGCCAGATGTCACATATAATTTAGTGGAATCTGCAAAATGGCTGGAGGAGGAAGCAGAATGCCAAAGCTTGGTGGTTCAAGTATCTGACCAGTTTAAAGGAGCAACAAAGTTTCAAACCAGAGATGGGAGACCACTGAAATCTTTATCTTCTACAGCTACCTTCTTGCAGGGTATTAATCAGGAGGGAAATGGGAAGCCCTATGGAATAGTTAATCCATCTAACAATTCAAATAGCAAGCAACCAGTAGAACCCCAAATCTTTTGTGCTTTCTGTGGTAGAACCCATCATTTGAATCAGTGTCCTGAGTTCTTACAGTTTGATGTAAATGCAAAGAGAAAGTGGATCTTTTGGTTAACAATCGTTGTTGGAGATGTTGACGGACACATCATTCTTCTAACTGTAAAGAACGTCATTTGGGAGTCCTTCATGTAGTTAATGCTTGTAAACCTGACTCTGGCCAACATGATCTCACAAAGTTCCGTGGGATAGTCACGGAATTTTTTGCTCATTTTTCCGTGGCATTCTCACGGATCTCCGCATATTTCCGTGGCCCCTGCCACGGACTTTCTTTTCCGTGGCATTCTCACGGATTGGTTACTCAACTGCTTTTTCCTATTTTCAAACCATTGTCGCTTCGGTTTAGGGTTAGATTTGGTGTTTGCGTTAGTTTTGTCACTTTAAGTATTGGTTTATACTATTTTTTCTAAAGTATTCTTTTATATTTTCTAAACTTTAATCAATTGTTGCCTGGCGTTGGGGTTAGAGTTGGGTTTGGGTAGGGATGTCATTTTATGTAAATCTAACCCTAAACCGAAGCGACAATGGTAAGAAAATAGGACAAAACAGTTGAGTTACCAATCCGTGAGAATGCCACGGAAAAGAAAGTCCGTGGCAGGGCCACGGAAATATGCGGAGATCCGTGAGAATGCCACGGAAAAATGAGCAAAAAATTCCGTGACTATGCCACGGAAATTCGTGAGATCAGGTTGCTCTGGCATATTCTACTTAAGCAAACCGAGTGGCCTAAATTCTGTTGCTTTGAAGGTGGTGAAAGTCATTCTGAGTGCTCAAGGAAAGACTTTAGAAACGTATGCAATTCTTGATGATGGTTCAGAAAAGACAATGCTTTTGTCTCCTGGTGCTGAGATGCTGGGCCTGAATGGGGCGGCTGAGTGCTTGAAGCTGCAAACGATTCGACAGGGTATTGAAGAGATTGATGGAGCTAATGTTACCTTTTCTGTCTCTCCAGCAACTTTGAAGCACAAGAAATATCCGATCAAAGCAGCATTCACAGCTAAGATGCTGGACTTACCTGAGCAGACTTATCCTGTCCACACTCTTCAACGATGTTATCAACATCTTAAAGATATCCCTCTGAAAGAATTCCATCAAGTTAAGCCTCTGTTACTTATAGTGCAGATTATCCCCATTTGTTATGCTCTACTGAAAGAGTGGTGCTAGGCCCTCCCAGAAGCCCAGCTGCATTGCATACTCGCCTAGGATGGGTATTACAAGGACCCATTTCATTAGTACAAGAGAAGAGCTCTGTTTCTCAAGTGTCACTTCTTAGCTTCATCTAAGGATCAGCTACAGCTGGATGTAGAAAAAATGTGGCAAGTGGATGTAATTCCAAATGTCCAGATGTCAAAGAATACTCACAGGTCAAGGCAAGATCAAGAGGCTCTTGAGTGTTTGGAGAAGAGAACAGAACGAGTTGATGTAAATGGGGGTGGCAAGATATGCTACTCCCTTACTTCGAGTTAAACATTCACCTTAATTGAATGCCCCTTTGCAATCTGTTATGTCAGCATTACGTCGTACAGAGTGCCAGCTCATAAGTAATCCAGAACGTGCAGCAATATATAACCAATAGATTCAAAGGTTAGAGCAAGCTGTTTATGTGAAGAAACTGACTCCAAGGGAAATAACGTCTTTTGATGAATCTTGGTATATTTCACATCATTTAGTTGAACATAATGGAAAACATTGTTTAGTCTTTGATTATTAATATAAATACAAAGGTGAAAGTTTAAATTCTAACTTATTACCTGGTCCTACCTTGGGTCCTTCTCTTTTGGGAGTGCTGCTTTGATTTAGAGAACATCAAATTGCAATCAGTGGTGACATTTAGGCCATGTTCCATCAAGTTCGATTATTTCCATCAGATAAGCCCCTGTTACGCTTTCTATGGAGGAATATGAATCGAGATCTTCCAGTTGAGGTGTGAATGGCAAGTTTTACCATTTGATACTAGATCTAGTCCCTGTTGTGCTATTTATGCCCTTCAAAGACATGCCCAGAGCCTATCAAATACCCATCCAGAGGTTCAATCCTCAGTCTTTACCTCCTTTTATGTGGATAATTGTTTGCAGAGTTTTCCTACTGTCTGTGAAGCAAAGGAAATGATCACTAAACTGTGTTCTGTACTGCTCGAATGAGGTTTTGAGATCAGACAATGGATTATTAATCATCCATCAGTGATTGACCATTTACTTGCTGAAGCATGTTCCCCTCAAACAGAGCTATGGCTGAGCCATGATTGTAAGGACCCATGTGAAGGCACTCTTGGTCTGAGCTGGCATTGTATGCAGGATACTCTGGGATATAAGCATCGCCCTGTGAAATATAAGAACCTGACGTTACAAATTCTGTATCATATTCTTGCACAGCAATATGGTCCTTTAGGCTTCATAATCCCCTTTACCACCTGTGCTAAGATTCTGCTACGGCAATTGTGGACTAAACCTGCATGAGGATGGAATGATCCAGATATTCCTGAAGGTATTAAAGCAAAATGGACGGCCTGGGAAAATGAACTTCCAAATTTGGCTAAAATCCAAATTCCTCGGTGGTATGGGTCAGTTGGAGTGAGTGAAGAGACTCCTGTGAGGAAACTACATATATTCTGTGATGCCTCAGAGCAGGCTTATGGAGCTGTTGCTTATCTTCGTCTGTCAGATGGTGATGGAGTTCATACCTCATTGGTAATGGCCAGATCTAGAGTAAAAAAACTTGTAGAGATAACTCCCACTAGTTGTTGGTTCCAAGGTCCCCATTTCCTTACTTTGTCTCTTCATCAGTGGCCAAAGTCCCCAAGTCTATGTTCTGATATGTCAACTGAACTAAAAATCTTTGTTCTGTGGCCAAACCCAAGTTGACCTGACTCTTTCTAAGTTGAATCCTTCTCAGTTTAGCACTTGGGCAGAGCTGATCACACATACAGTTGAGGAATTCTCACCTGGCTCATCATCAGAAAATGGACTGAGTCAGACTCAGGCAGGGTTATTATTCCTTTATTTGGCACAAGAAAGGGATTTTTCTGAGGAGTACAAGCTACTTAAATCAGGTCAAGATGTTCCTAAGCAGAGTCGACTTGCTGAATTGGCCCCTGAATATGACCATGTTGTACGCCTCATATGAGTGGGAGGTTGTCTTCATCAAAGTAAGGAGTTAGAATCAGATGTTATCCATCCCATCATTTTGGATCCAAAGAATCCAATTACTAAACTGTTAATTGCAGATCTAGATTCAATTTTGTGCCATCCAGGACCACAAAGAGTCTTTGCCCAATTTAGAAGGAAATATTGGGTTCTACTTGGACAGCAGGCAGTAAAATCAGTCCAACGGTCATGTCAAGAATGTAGGAAGTGGAAAGGTTCTCCTTCAATCCCGAGAATGGCTGATCTTCCTCCCTCTAGACTCCGTCTCTTTAAGCCTCTATTTTGGTCAACAGGAATAGACTGCTTTGGCCCCTTTAGTGTTAAAGTGGGCCGTAGACATGAGAAACGTTGGGGTCTTCTATTTAAATGCCAAACAACACTATATATTCATATTGAGTTACTATCTGGTTTGGATACAGATAGTTTTCTATTAGCCCTCCCGCATTTTATAGCTCTCAGAGGTAGGCCCTACGAACTCATATCAGACCAAGGAACTAGTTTTCGAGGATGGGAGAGGGAACTTGGAGAGGGGTTTAGTAATCTGTGCCCTGCCCTTCAGGATTCACTTTCAAAGCAGCAGATTCAGTTTCGTTTCAATCCTCCATATTCTCCACATTTTGGAGGTTGTTGGGAAAGAGAGGTCAGATCTATTAAAGCAGCCCATACGAGTAACACTGGGTACACAAGTGTTTCCAGAAGAGGTTCTACATACTGTCCTGATTGAAGTGGAAGAGATATTAAACTCTAAACCTCTTGGATACGTCTCTTCTTATATTTCAGACCCTGATCCAATAAACTTAAATATACTCTTGATGGGGCGGCGAGATGCTTCCCTTCCTCAGGTGATGTATGCAGATTCTGAGCTTCTCACACGTAGGAAATGGAGGCATAGCCAAGATCTTGCTGACAGATTTTGGACAAGTTTTATTAGAGACTATCTACCTGGTTTACAGACTCGCCAGAAGTGGAAGGAGGATGGAAAGCCTATTCGGTGCGATGCTGTAGTGATGGTAGTTGATCCTCAACTCCCACGAGGGCTTTGGCCTATAGGAACGGTCACAAAGGTCTTACCAAGTTCTGATGGTAGAGTAAGAGTTGTAAACGTACTGATTGATGGTAAACACTATGTACGTCCAGTCAGTCGTTTGGTAGTTCTAAAGGAGTATTCAAATGATTAGAATATGATGATTAAATAAAATGTTAAAGACACACCATGCAGTTATTTTACCTTAATATAACAGCTTCAAAGTTATTTCGGTGGTAAACAACGTCATAGTAGGGCGCATCATCCTCCTGTTGAAGCTTGGGGAGGACGCCGCTAGCAAAACTGAGGTGTACAGGGTAGGGGTGGAAAATTACGACAGTTGCAACTATTTTCCAGCGACTCTAGGGGTCGCTGTTTGACAAAAACGCCGAAAATGCATAGAGCGCCTTTAAGGAACTGGATTATTTGGAGCTTCTGTGGTTTAATGGGCACACCATCCTGGTAACACTTTGCCTGAACTAGCCTCTATCCTTATCAGTAATTTATAGTCTAAGTTGGTCGAATTTCCTACTGGACTGAAGTGTGGAGCATGATTTTGATTGTTGACAGTATATTTATAATAGAATAAATAGAATAAAAAACATCTATAATTAAACACTTATTTACTTTATCATGTTATCTTCAAATTCTATTTATTAGACCTATTGCTTTCAAATAATTAATAAGTGCATTACAGAGTTTATACAGTGCTGGAGCATACTCTAATATTGTCATTGTTATATTTTTATTATTCAACACATTAATCAAATTTTTTCTTTTTCATATGTTCCACAGTCTCTGGTATACCACAGTTATTGCATTTACCTGATTCATGTTTACCAATAATAAATAATGATTAAGCGCTGTATGATGAATCAATATTATTGTGTCCTCCTCTTTACTTCCAAAGTTTCTCCTTTAATTTCCAAATTCTTCTTGAATGTTGTGTAAGTGCAACCCTTTATGTCCTTTCCCACATCTTTTGCCATGTCTTTATCATAACCCCTCTGATTATTTCCTTAATTTCTGCTTTACTAAGTGATATGATTATAATTTATCTACATCAGTTTGTTTTAATGCCTTCTTGGCCACTTGATCAGCTTTCTCGTTTCCCTCTATCCCAACATGTGCCGGTACCCATAACAATGAAATACTTAATCTATATTGGTGAATTTTAAACATGCTTTATAGAATATCATATACATTTCCTATTCCCTGTCCAATGTCATATGCTTTGTCGATGTCGAAAAAAACTCCCACTACTACCTCATTATTTATTTGTGCCTTGATAACGTCTTCCAAACATAAAACTGCATGCATAGTGTTTCATCCTTCCTAAATCCACTTTGATATTGAAATATGAGTCATTCACTCTCGTGTCACACATGATTCAGCCTCAGTTCCATTTATTTACATATATTTGATGTTAGGGCAGTTGCCGATAACTTGATGCTTGTGAGTGATCCTTCCCTGGCTTTGCAACTGGGACAATTATTCCATGTTTCCAAAAAGATAGAAGTTTCCCTCCATTGAAAAGAGCTAAAATAATATGTTGTGATGCGTCTGATAAATGCTTAATCATTTAATTTCATTGCATATCTCATCTTTAACTCGTGATGTCTTTCTAACACCAGCAAGAGCCCCTTTTTAATTCATACAATGTAAACTTCACATCCAATGTGCAACCAGATGGACCTCTTTGTACTTTATTATCTTAATTCTGTTTTATTAAAAGTTCTCTTGATCTTCTCATTTCATCCGAAATATTTCTGTTGCTGTGCACTTTGACAAAATATTGCGTCAACACTTCTGCTATTTCAGTATCTGTTATTATGAGTATTTTTTCACTTATTAAACTTGGTATGTTGTTAGATTTTTGTATTCCTCCC
Source organism: Misgurnus mizolepis (assembly GCA_025389145.1). Taxonomy (NCBI): domain Eukaryota; kingdom Metazoa; phylum Chordata; class Actinopteri; order Cypriniformes; family Cobitidae; genus Misgurnus; species Misgurnus mizolepis. The sequence continues at coordinate 14,309,332 of JAIFKI010000022.1, read as the reverse complement.
ATCTGCCTTTTGCTGTACTGAATAACATTTTAACTATAACTGTTCCTTATATTTCCTCTATATTATTAGGAATTTCTTCCATACCATTCCTATTTCACACATCTCCCAGTTAGCAGTTTTATGCATCTTTATAAAATGTCACTCAATGATGTGAAAACCCAGAGGGATGTAACAGGGAACTGAAATTAAATAAAACATCAGGGAATACAACAAAAGTGAAATGCTGGTCAAGTATGGTAGCCCATACTCGAAATGTGATCTCTGCATCGAAAGGCCTCAACTGCCCCCTTTAACACATGTGAGAATGTCTAATGCCATGATTGTTATTTACAACAATAACCTGACATTAATTCAATTATAACCGAGGCACCTTCATCTGATTTAGTTTTGAAAGCAGCATAGATGTATCCTTCACTGCCTTAGATATCCCACAATCCTGTGTGTGTGCGGCGCGCACTTGTGTGCAAGGTGATTGGTCAAATTTTGTTTTCACTTTTAACCTTTGATACCATTAATGAGAAATTTGTCATTTGTAGTATTTAAATATACTATATATTTAAATACCCTTTTTAATACTGCCACAAACACATATCAACAACAGTGTGTCAGATCATGTAACTTATTACCAGAGTGATGTTTTATTGTGCATTTTATTATGCACAAAAACATTTATCCTTTAAAATTTCTTTACCTATTATACCAATAAAAAATATATTTAAAATTGATATTTTATTAAGGTTAAAATTTAATTAAATTTAAGAGTGATTTTAAAAGCCTCTCTTGTGAGGAACTACTTTGGCAGGTAACGCTTTCAGCCGTTTGTTTTGAATGTTCATCATAACTCAATAGATGTAATAGCCTATATCTATAATATTTCCAAATATTATGGTCTCTTTGTCACAAAATGTAGTTTTAAGATTACTTTAGGAACGAATACATGTATAATATTGTAATCTACAGTTGATTAGTAAAGATAGCGGCATCTTAAAAATTTGCTTAAGAATTCAGGAGGTGAGAGTTTGGTGTGACCAGCGGGTGTTAGCGCTTGCAATAAATGGTTCTTGAAAAAACTGTTTTAATGAATCAAAAGTATAATAAATTACTTTGTTGACAGTCTTTTATTCAAAAGTATTGCCAATAGTTTTTCAAATACTATAAACACACAAAATTTACATTTTAAAAATAGTATTTGCTTATTAAATAAAATGCATTAAACGGTTTTGATCCCTAACGTACAACCCTAAATCCTTTGAGACTTAAACAGGGAATAAGGCTGAAGTGAGAGGTTAAACAGAATACAGCTCACTTCAATGTTCAGTGTGTGCTTCAGCTGAGCACATGATACAGAATAAAGCCATCCAGATAGACTCGTATATAACAAAGAGACACATTCTGTGTGTTCATTCACACAAACATTAATATACAAACTTACATACAATCTGTCACACACAAAACGATTGCTAAAGACAGGAGAGTAAACCTAAAAGAGACACTGATCAGAGAACGGTTTTATAAAACATATTTCTGGCTTAAAAAGGGAAAAAGCAATATAACTACAACAAATACCCTAGGTATAAATTTTGCTTGGCGAGACCAGAAAACTCATAACCCCGATCTCATTTAATGACAGACAATGAAGTCACCAGTTTCACAGCTGTTCCCAAAGTCTGTCCATTGGTTTCTCCTGGTTAGTCTTCTTGACACATTGTCCCGGTACGCCAACTGTACGAGGACACGAATGTTAGGTTTCTCCCACCCCCCTCCCTGTTCTTAAGTCTTAATCCTGGGTTGTGTTAACTGATACCTGTTCTTCTACAGGTTTTTATAGGAGTAAACAGCCAGTCTTTTTGCCACGTTTCTTCGCTTGCAGTGCTGCTCTGGTGGCCATCTCAAAAACCTCTCTCACGCCATCTTTTGTCTTGGCTGAGCATTCTAAATAACCGAAGGCATTGATTCGGTTGGCCATGTCTCGTCCTTCCTCGGGTTTCACAGGCTCCTAAATGAAGAAATAAATGTGAGGCACATGCATTTCATTAAGTAAAGTAAATTTAAATCAAAAGCATTATATCTTAAACAAAATAATTTAAAAAAGAAAGACAGCCCTGCCTGTTTCATTTTGGCAAGTTCCCGTCGTGTATGCTCATCATTTCGGAGATCCTTTTTGTTACCCACAAGGATGATGGGTACATTCGGACAGAAATGCTTTACCTCTGGCGTCCACTTTTCTGGAATGTTCTCTGTGATAAAGCGAAAGAATAATTATTCAATGGTACATTTTAGTGAAAGGGTAAAAAATGGCTTAGACAAAATTACAACAAAGTATGTTTTCTGCCAGTTTTGGTTGATCGGACCACCAGTGGATGAGAGAAACGCAAAAAGATAATACATTTCTTAAGATAAATGAGAAGTTTGCAAGGTTGTTCCTCAGAACATTTCTTAAGAAGTTCTTAAATATTTGCTTAAGAACAAATTTTTGTCTTAAGAATAAAATGACATGCTTTGAAATGAATTATTCTACATGAAGTATACACTTATCCATCCATTAATCTTTTTACCATCTTAATTGCAATCATTGATGCGATATATATGATATAAACTAGTGATGTGTTAAGATTATAGATGTTATTCACTGTTGTAAAAAAGACCAGCTAGTGTATGAAGGCGTGCGGTGAGAAAACATCATTCCCTAATCTCTCAGTCGGTCCGGCATGCGGGTCGAGTGCTCTGCTCTCTTTTGGAGCGCTAGACTCGCACGATGTACCGATTGCCGGATCAGACAGACTCGCTGTCCATACTGTGTATCACAACTGTTCAGATGCGATCTGTGCCTCCTGTAGTGTTCTGCCGTTTTCCAGTTTATCTGCAATGACGTCGCACTGGCACAACAATCTGCCTCGACGTTTGACGTGTTTACTTTTTATGTGACGCGACAGCATGATGTAACCAAAAAGCTAAACAAATGCTATCAGGGCGATCAGACTGAAATGTATTTCTGGAAATGCGAAAAGGATTTCAAACCACCTCTGGATGTAGCCTGAAATGGATTAGAAAAATCGGATTTCATGGATTTTTGGGCGTTCACATGTTCTAAATGTGATTGGATTCCTATTGGATATGCACCAAAATCGGATTTGGACTGACAGTTTGAACAAGGTCTTTAAGTAGAGCTGTTAGGAATTTTACAATTAATGTATTATGGAGAAAGTAAAATGCTAGCTAATATTATCACTTATACTTATTTGTGTTTCGTGACATTTATGAAGTAAGCAATTCAACTTTATTATGAGTAAAAAATTCCTCATTAAACTTATCTTTGTGAAGTAAACAGTTTAAATTGTAATTTCTGACTACACAATTATCATGTCACATTTAAAACAATATAATAGTAGAAAAGAGACCGCACTCAGAGACTGAATCAAATACAAAAACTGTATTAAAATACCGAATCGTGTTCACAGGCCATAACAAACACAAAGACAAACGTTTCGGGCTTAGCCCATCATCAATTGTGACACTGATGATGGGCTAAGCCCGAAACGTTTGTCTTTGTGTTTGTTATGGCCTGTGAACACGATTCGGTATTTTAATACAGTTTTTGTATTTGATTCAGTCTCTGAGTGCGGTCTCTTTTCTACTATCATACTCATTTCCTTTGGAGTTACGCACCGGGCACACAATATAGACATTAGGCGCAGACGCCACTTTTTCTCACATTTAAAACAATCAAATGAACTTATAAAACATCGAGATTTAAGACTACTGTGAGGTTATCATAACTTAAAGGGCACCTATTATGCAAAATCCACTTTTACAAGGTGTTTGGACACAAACGTGTGTTGGCAGTGTGTGAACACAACCACCCTACAATGAAAAAAACCTACCAGCTCCTTGTTGTTAAATCCCCATAAACCAAAGCCGTCTCATTAGACATGCAGTTTTGATTCTATTTCTATCGCCGCGAGTACACAACGATAAAGCCCGGACCACAACAGTCCTGCCTTACCATAGTTTCCAATCTCATCTATTTGAACTGAAAGCGCTCACTGTCTGTTAGTAAGGAAGTGAGGAGCTGTAGCTCATTTGAATTTAAAGGTACAGACATTTAAACAGCGCGTTTTTGCTCCCATCCAAATAGGGGCATTTTGGACAAGATATAATAAATTATCTGTGCTGACGGGGAGTCGTTAAAAAGCGAGCAGAAGAAATTACAGGTTTAAATTGACATATTGTGACACTAAGATGCAAGACATTTCTGTCTTTATGTCCATCTTTATGCCAACCTCTGGGGCAAAATTATCAAAAGGTTGCATTTTTAAAGCAACTTTCCTAATACATAGTTTGACAGATTAATTGTTGTTTCTTTGTATTTATGCTACAAGTATAGGTCTGATAGTTTCATTTATTCTTCAAACGGTCGATTTTCACTTGTGTGTTGCAAACCTCATGCTTAAGTATGTTAAAATGAATACATGGGCTGGTAAAACTGAAAGTTTTATGACGAAGCCTCACCCAAACTATCAGGACTGTCAACGGAAAAGCACATAAGAATGACATCTGTGTCAGGGTATGAGAGAGGACGTAAACGATCGTAATCCTCCTGTCCAGCAGTGTCCCACAAGGCAAGCTCTACCTAAATAACAGAAGTAAAACAAACTCAAGTTTAGTGGACACTTAGTAAAGAGTGACTATCAAGAAATAGGACTAACGAAAACAGTATTTCAAAGACTTTTAAAACGCTTAAACAAAGGTGCAATGCAGCACTACCACTGCTAGCAATGGTACAAATATCACATTTATGCTTTTTTAAATAAGGACATAAAGTTGACTTTAAGTGTAAATGTTAAAGGAGCATTTCAGCCGTTGAAACATTAATCTTTATTCAAAGTGTGTCATATTTGTAGTGGAAAGTAACATACATTTCGAATTTGGTGCCTGTTTGTAGAGGGGGTGAGACTACAAACACCCCTTTTCTCGGTCAAAGATATTGGACTTCCTTCTTTCAATGATGCAAAATGATGATTTTTACATCATTGAAAGAAGGAAGTGCAACACTGAAATCTGTATTTCTCCTGTCTCAGCGGCAACTGAGGAAATGATGCACGACCATTCAAAAACATGACTGGGGTTCTAACTATACAAAGCTTAATGCAAATGGGTGAAGTGTCCCTTTAAGTGTTAATGTTTAGCATCTATGTAATCGCGCACACGGTGCAGTGGGCAGCTATCACTGCATTGCCCGAGGAGCATTGGATGACAGGTGCCACTACCCTATATATGATGATCCGTATGATGTTTTAACGGTTTTATTTAATTTATTTAGGCCTAAATTATAATACCTGTTTTCCATCAACCTCAATGTCTGCAACATAGTTTTCAAACACTGTGGGCACGTAGACTTCAGGAAACTGATCTTTACTAAAAACAATAAGTAAACAGGTCTTTCCACAGGCTCCATCACCAACTATAACAAGTTTCTTACGAATGGCAGCCATCTGTAATAGAGAGAGAACAGAGACAGGTTATGATCCAGCTGCTTTCATTTACTTTACTGTAACAACGAGAGACTTGAGCAGATACATTTTAGATGAATAAATGATTGAGGAGTTATGTACTATACATGTTAAACAAATTATTTATTTTGTTAATAGATAAACAGACCATATAGAAAGATAAAATCTACTATTTTATTATTTGGTAAGTGGGGGGTGACTGGTCTGATGTGGTGGTTATTATTTAAACATTACTGCACCGATGAAAGCTTAAAAGTGGAAGTTAAAGCTGATCATCATCATTTTACTTTACTCAACATGAACCGGAAGCACTGCAGCGGAAGTATCATTTGACCGGATGTTACACTGTATCTGTGTCGCTATGTGAGAATAAAGAATGAAATGAAACCCAAACTTTTCAAAAACACTGACCAAGCGACAAAAGCCATAGCCATAAATGATTACATTAATGATCTTCCAGACACATTATTTCTTGTAAATAGCGCGATATTAATGACGCGAGATCGACGTATCGCGAGGCCCGTATCACCGCACCCTAACGTCAAAACATTTCCAGACAACTAACATCCCCTTATCTGAATTAATTATTTAATAACTATCTAGATATATAAAACAACGTTTAAAATAATGTTAGAAATGTGGCCTATATTTGTAAATGACACATCGATCAGGACTAGGAAGGGATGGGTGCCAGTAGCCGACCTTAATCGTAAAGAAACTTGTCACAGAAAACCTCAAAAAACAAGCACATTGCTAACCTACTGATAATAGGCGTAACACTGAAAATTAAACTTACCGAGAAAAGGCTGATTTTTTATCTGTATATTATATTATCCGGTACACATTTCAAAGCTAAGTTACATCTTTAGAAATGTTACACACATATTTACTACATCATCTAACTTACGTAAATCTACGTAAAAGAAAACCGTTGCTCTAATCTACGGAAACAATTACTAAAAATGTTAACCACTTCATATTTCCTCGTTAATTCATGTTAGGGTGAAGTAAAAGGCAAAGCCTCAAATAAAACAGATCAACACTTTTTAAATTAAAAACAAACAAATGCACTCAGCTTTATAATTTTCTCACGAAAACAAGATAAACGTCGTTAACGTTATAGATTTACGTAGTGTTTAAGGTTAAGAACAATTACCGTTTTCTTGTTGTTGTGCTCTGAGGAAGTAATGACTTTCCTGTCTTTTCCTGGCTGATTTTTAAAGTCCGCCCATTTTTAATACTGCCACGAAACAACACCCGCCCATATCATCCCCATCATCGACTACACTTCAGTCAAATGTATTTATATAGTTCTGAAAACGTTGTGTGTATTTTACGTAAGTACACGCAAATAAATATATACATCGATATCTTCAATGTTTACTAAGCTAAACCATCTCTTAATTAGTATGGATTTTACAAATACGGTCACATATACAGTTGTGGTCATGTTTACACCTTGCAGAATCTGGAAAATGTTGAAAAATTAAGAAAAATAAATGTAATTTTGAAAAATAAGGGTTTGTTTTCAGTGTAGTAACTTCTTTCTTCTTCTTTTCTTTTTAAGAGCGGTTGGCAAACACACTTAAAGTGAATTTCCGCCACCTACTGGACTGTAGTGTGGAGCATGATTTTGATTGGTGACAGTATATTTATAAAAGAATAAATAAAAAAATATATTATTCCATAATTGAACACTTATTTACTTTATCATGTTATCTTCAAATCCTGTTTGACCTTTTGCTTTCATTAATTAATAAGTGCATTATAGAATTTATACTGTGCTGGAGCATACTCTAATATTGTCTTAATTGTTATATTTTTAATATTCATCACACTTAAATCCTCCATTAATCAAATTTTTTTCTCTTTCATATGCTTCACAATGTAATATGATATGTCCCACAGTCTCTGGTATACCACAGTTATTTCAATTCCATGATTCATGTTTACCAATAATAAAAAATGATTGATGAATCAATATTATTGTGTCCTCCTTCTTACTTCCAAAGTTTCTCCTTTAATTTACAACCTGTTCTTGAATGTTGTGTAATATGCCAACCCTTTATGTCCTATCCCACATCTTTTGCCATTTCTTAATCATATCCCCACTGATTATTTCCTTAATTTCTGCTTTACTAAGTGATATGATTATAATTTATCTATATCAGTTTGTTTTAATGCCTTCTTGGCCACTTGATCAGCTTCCTCGTTTCCCTCTATCCCAACATGTGCCGGTAGCCTACCCATAACCATGAAAAACTTAATCTATATTGGTGAATTTTAAACATGCTTTGTAGGATATCATATACATTTCCTATTCCCTGTCCAATGTCATATGCTTTTTCGATGTCTAAAAAACTCCCACTACTACCTCTTTATTTATTTGTGGATAAATGTCTGTTCTGCTTCTGTGTTTCAGTGTAGCTTCATCTTAGGTACCGGCTGTTATATATTTTATGAACCACTGGATGGCACTTTAATCATTACTTTTAGACGTCTAGCTTGCCACAGGTAGGGGAATGCCTCATAGCTTCACAAGGCTTTATTTCACCATCCGTGTTGTGCGTGTGCTCTATGCCGTGAAAACCAGAGTGATGTTACAGGGAACTGCAATTAAATAAAACATCAGGAAATAAAACGAAAGTGAAATGATGGTCAAGTATGGTAGCGCATATTCGAAATGTGATCTCTGCATCGAAAGGCCTCAACTGCCCCCTTCAACACATGTGAGAATGCCTAATGCCATGTTTATTGTTTACAATGATAATCTGACATTAATGCAGTTATAACCCATTCATTAGACACCTTCATCTGACAGCATAGATGTCCTTCACTGCCATCTCACAATCCTTTATGTGTGCACTCGTGTGGAAGGTGATTGGCCAAGTTTTGATTTCACTTTTATCAACTTTTAATGCCATTAATGAGAAATTACTCATTTGTAGTATTTAAATATACTATATATTTAAATACCCTTTTTAATACTGCCACAAACACATATGAAACACTGGTCTGTCATAATGTAACTTATTACCAGAGTGATGTTTTATTATGTGCATTCTTTCAGGATTGGAACAGATTAACCCAATTGCGGACGATGAAGGGTTAACAAAAGACTTTAATTTTGACAGAAGAAAACAAAAACCCTCGTGAGGCGAACAACGGGGAACATGACAAACGACTGCAGACAGATAAAATGAAACTTGACTCGAGATAGTAACAGGATACACACGACTCAATACACACGACAATACAAAATGAACCTGCACAGAACTAAGGACATAATGACATTAAATAAGGAAATCTAAACAAAGTAACGGGTGAATGAACTAATGATTAACAATAAGCAGGAGAACGAGGGGGTGGGGACAAGAGACGAGACACCGAAGGCACATGACCAGATACGCAAGGCCATGATGGGCCTCCATATAGAACATGGGACTGCCAGAACCCTGCCATCATGACTAGACATGAAAATTAAACAAGACCCTTGGCAGGATTCTGACAGTAGACCAATACATTTATAAATTTATAAATTTAATTTTAAAATTGATATTTTGTTAAGGTCCAATATATAATGTAATTTAATGTAATAATTAACAACAGAATGATTTTAAAAGCCTTTTTGTGAGAAACTACTTCCTTGTGCCACGCTTTCGAAGGCCAGCATGGCAGGTAACCCTTTCAGCCTTTGTTTTGAATGCCTATCATAACTCAATAGATGTAATAGCCTATATCGATAATATTTCCAAATATTACGGTTTCTGTGTCACAATATGTATTGTTAAGATTACTTTAGGCAAGAATACATGTATAATGTAATCTGCAGTCGATTACTAAAGATAGTGGCATCTTAAAAATTTGCTTAAAGTGTCATGAAACACTAACCAACACATTTTTTTAGATGTTAACAAAGTTAGTTGTGTTGCACATCATAGAAGACAATGTTAGTATCTGTAAATTTTAACATTTGGAGAAAACTAGTTATTTTTTTAGCTTTTTAGTGATATTTTGTCTGCCGGGTTTAAACTCCATATCATGTAAACGTCACGGGCTTTGATGTGGCAAATCACTGTAGTACATTCCAAATCAGAAGGGGCCTTACTAAATACCCGCCAAGTAGGTTATACTGTTATACTATTGGCTACCCCGCGGGCACAAAGGTGAACATAGCGCCTCAAAGCAGAGAGCGGAAAATAAATATGGCAGGAGTAGACGAGTTGGAAAAAATACAGCGACAAACTTGTACCTAAAAAAACGGTACTGTTCGGAATCACACACAACACAGGAATCCCAGCGCAGAGGTTTTTAATTCAAAATGTATAGAAGAGCACACTCAATGTCATCAGGTAGAAATATAAATAGGGAAAACACTAGGTGAATCAGTAATATATGTAATAGATAACTCTCAGTGTCCGTGTGTGTGATGGATAGATGAAGAGATAACACTAGCGATGCGGACCACAGCGATCTCCTCTGGATGGTCACAATGTGGGAACACAGCCGGGCTGTAGGACTTCCACAGAACAGTACACACAGAGATGTAATCCTGGCGGGCAAACAGAGAGATTCCTGGCGGGGCACAGAGAGAGAGAGAAACGGTCAGTGTCTTCAGCAGTAAGCGCGCTGGACAGCGCACTGCGGCAGTCAGAGCGAAGAGCAGAATTACGCGCTAGAGCGCACTGCGGCTGTCAGCGTCTTCAGCAGAATTACGCGCTAGTGCGCACAGCGGTTGGACAGCGCAAGGTGTGAAATGTCGCTTGGAGAATCCTCTGACTGAGAGTTCGTAAGGACCTGACAGAAGTCACACCAATCGGGAGAGACAGACAGCAGGGCAGGGAAATCTGACGGGGCAAAGGCAGCAGAGAGCACGGAGAATAATCAAAATATAACAGGAAACTGAGACACGACAGGACTGGAACTAGACAAGCTAGCGGCAGGTACATACAAAGACGAACTTGCAAAGAACAAAGGAAACTAGGGGAATTTAAATCAAACCGGATTGGACAATAATAAGAATCAGGTGCGGGACGCCGGTGAGAGAAGTCAGAGGTAATGAGATCACCAGGTGGAGGACGCGCACGTGTGGAGCTGTCAAAACAAAAACAAAACACATAGAGAAACAAAGACAAAGCAGCCAATAAGACCGAAATCATGACAGGACTCCCCCCCCACGACCGCCACCAGGCGGTCCATGAGGAGACCCACCCCGTCGCCGGCAGAGATCCTCTATCAGCCCAGGGTCCAGGATGTCCCGGGCCGGTACCCAACACCTCTCCTCCGGACCATATCCTTCCCAGTCAACGAGGTATTGAAATCCCCTACCCCGACGACGCACATCCAGTAAAGACTTGACTGAATACACAGGGGCACCATCTATAAGCTGAGGGGTGGGAGGGGTGGGGGCAGAGGGAACAGGATTAAGGTGGGAAAAATACACAGGCTTCAGCTTAGACACATGAAAAACTGGATGAACCCGACCGAGTGCTGGGGGCAATCTGAGCCTGACCGTCATGGGATTAATAACCTTGACAATGCTGTATGGCCCAAGGAATCGTGGAGCCAGCTTGCGAGAAGGCTCACGGAGAGGTAAATCCTTGGACGAAAGCCATACTTTCTGCCCACAGATAAAACGGGGCGCGGTTCTACGGTGACGGTTGGCCGCGGCTTTGTTTCGTCTGGAAACCTGGCGTAATGTAAATCTAGCCTTTCTCCAGGTGCGTTTGCAACGACGGACAAAAGCTAGCGCAGACGGAACCACCGCATCAGGTTCCTGTGATGGGAATAAAGGGGGCTGAAACCCCATGGACGCTTCAAAGGGGGACATGTTAAGGGAAGAAACAGGAAGAGAATTATGGGCGTATTCAACCCAGGGTAACTGTTGGCACCAGGAGCTCGGATATTGCGATGTCAGACAGCGGAGAGCTCTACCTAAATCTTGGTTAGCCCGTTCACATTGCCCGTTGGTCTGAGGATGATACCCTGAAGACAAGCTAGCTGTGGAGCCTATTTGTCTACAAAATTCCTGCCAGAAACGAGAAATAAACTGAGGACCCCTATCTGAAACAACGTCTGTGGGCAGACCATGTAAGCGAAAGACGTGCCCGATCATAACCTGGGCAGTTTCCTTGGCAGTGGGCAATTTGGGCAAAGGGACAAAGTGAGCCGCCTTGGAGAAGCGGTCGACAATGGTCAAAACTACAGTGTTTCCCTTAGAACTAGGCAAATTGGTTACAAAATCGATAGCGATATGTGACCAAGGACGAGAGGGAATGGGTAATGGTTTAAGCAGACCAATAGGGGCTTGATGAGAGGCCTTATTACGGGCACAAACCTGACAGGCTAACACAAACTGTCTGACATCGGGACCCATAGAGGGCCACCAAAAATGCTGACGTACGGTAGCCAACGTTCTCCGAACCCCCGGATGGCAAACAAACTTGGACTCGTGACTCCACCGGATGACCTCGGAGCGAAGCGCATTTGGAACCCACAATCGACCCGCTGGGCACCCCTCTAGCACTTCCCCCTCCCGGCCGGCCCGTCTCACCCGTTGTTCTATTCCCCAGCGCAGGGAACCCACCACCCGCCCCTCCGGGAGGATGGTTTCGTCCCCAGCGGAACCGGGGCTTTCGAACAAACGAGAGAGAGCATCGGGCTTAGTATTCTTGGAACCGGGCCGGTACGAGAGGGTGAAGTTAAATCTGTCAAAGAAGAGCTATGGGGGTAACTTTAGGCCAATATATTGAAAATGGACAGAGTAAAAGTCATAAATAAATATTACAACTTGTAAACACAAAACGCAATCTACAAATAGATTAAAAATCCACAAACACAGTCCTTGTGATCCGCAAATGTAAAACAAGATCTACGAATCGTCTTTGTGATCCACAAATATAAAGCATGATTTACAAAAAGAAATCAGTGACTTGTACTTGAAAACCAGAATTTGAATGAATGTAAAGTGACTTCTTTGCAGATGAATATCATTTTCTATTTGTAGATTGTGTCACATTTGTTTTCAGAATTCTGACACTATTGTTTCGCTTTGGTGACAAAATAATGCCATAATCGTTGAAAATGAAGAGACTACAATTTGTAAACACGAAACAAATCTGCAAATAGGTTCCAAATCTGCAAACAAACTCCTCATGATCCGCAAATGTAAAACAAGATCTACAAATATAAAAAATCCACGAACAGACTCTTCATGACATACAAATATAAAATGCGATTTACAAATAGATTTAAAATCCGCAAACCAACTCTTTATGATTCACAAATAGAAATCATCGACTTGTACTTGACAAACAGAATTTAAATGAATGCAAAGTGATTTGTCTGCGCATGAGGGTCATTATTTGTTTGTAGATTGTGTTGCATTTGTTTTCAGAATTTTGGCACAACTGTTTCGCTGTTTTCCATTAAAAAAATCTACAAATGCCCTCCTCACAATTGCAAACAAACACAGTCTAACTTGTATTTCCAACCATTGTAAAAAGACATTCTTACACATTCTGTGC